>PVKB01000999.1:0-521395 GCA_004027205.1 Ctenodactylus gundi | reverse complement strand
CCCCGCCCAACTTATGAGGAACCTGGACTTCCCAGGGAGCCCTCACCCTCACTCACGGGTGGGGAGGAGACTTACGCTGCTTCAGGGAGTCAAAGGAGGTCCTCAGGGTGCTGTGAAACAGAGAGGCCCAGGTGGGCGTGGAGTCGGTATTATGCAATCCTGAAATTCTGGCCAGCCGAGAGGACTTTTATTTTGGTGGTGATGGGAGTCAGTGCCCCTTGTATGTGCTGCTTTGGGCCCAGGGTACCCCCTAGTGGCTAGAGTGTAGCTGGATGGTGACTATGCACACAAATGGCAAACTGGGATTGCTGGAAGTCAAAGCTCTATGAGGGAATCACGAAGCAACCAAACCTTTCCCCTGGCAGAAGAGGGGGTGTGGATGCCCCCACCTCTGCTCCGGTCTGCATCCCTAGAGCCCACAGGCTCTTTAGGACACTCTAGCCCTCTCTGAGGCCTCTCGCCTCCTCTTCAGCACTTGGTGCTCTGAGGGCAGTGGTCAGCAGGCTGGAAAGCCGTCTCAGGGAGCTGGATGAGAGGCTGGAGCTACGGGCAGGCAGGAGCAGAGATCTGTGGGTGCTGCTGTGGGGAGAGGACCAGAGTGGGCACCGGAGAGAGAGGGAGGGAAGATGCTGGCACTAGGCTTAGGGCACATGAATGAGGCCTAAGCAGTCCCGTGCCAGGTTGAACAAATAAAAACACAGGATGCCCAGTTCATGTGGATCTCAGGTAAGCAGTAAATATGAGCCACATACCAAATGGCACACACTACGTTTAAAAAGCATTCGTTGTTTATCTGAAACTCAGTGGAACTGGATGCCTGAATTTATCTGGCAACCTTACTGAGGGGCTCACCGCAGAGCTGTGGATGGTGTTGGAACTGCTACCGGTGTCTGCACATGGTAACGGTACATCAAGGCAGAGGGGTCTCTGGACAGAAACAAGACTAAGAGAGGGAATGCACCCTTCATCCTCTAGCCCGGCAGCTTTCAGGAGCAAAGGTCCTCTGCTTGGCAGGGAAAGTCCCCTCCCAGGAAAGAGGGAGGCGGCGCAGGGACCAGCGGGACCCCACAGGGCCTTCTTCCTGCTCTGGACTCCCACAACGCTTTAGAGGCAGATCCTGGAGCTGCACGACCTGGATCTAATCCAAGCTCTGTCATTTACCCGCTGGATGTACCTCTCTGTGTCCCAGCTTCCCATCTTACAGACGGGGAGGTTGGAAAATGGAGAGGTTGTTCTATAAAACGGAGTTGGTTGTGAAGATTAAGAGTTTATTTTCTAACATTCTTGCAATCCTGGGATGGAACCAAGGGCCTCACGTATAACTAGGCAGGTGCCATACCACTGAGACACGATACCAGCATTTTAAAAATGCTTTTTGAGAAAGATCTTGCTACGTCACTGAGTTGTGCAGGCCTTCCTCAGCCTCCCAGGGTGTGGGGGTGGCAGAGACAAGCCACCATGCCTGGCTTTAATCAGGTTTACATGTATAATGCACCTCGATCAGACCCAGTGCCAGGAGTTGCTTTATGAGGCTGTCACTGTATGCAGCCCTACCCTAGCATACCTGCAGATCTCAGCCACTGCTGGGGAGACTCTAGGGCCTCCCCTGCTCTCCTGAGAAACCCCAATATTTTTGGTAGTACTGGAAACCAAAGTCAGTGCCTTAGAGACAAGGTCTCACTAAGGCTCTGAATTGGCCAGATCGGGCTCAACTTGGAATTCTTCTGCCTTGGCCTCCTCAGGACCCCTCAAGTAGCGGTCCTCATGTACATGGGGTCTCCTCCCCACCCTCAGCACAGCCTCTGTGACCTGGGGAGCAGGTTCCTGTCGGGACACGTGTGAGGGAGCTTGGGCCTGCAGGGCCTCCAGCCTGCGTCCATGGGTAGCACGTCTTTAGGGAACAGAGACAAATGTGTAGCAGCTCCCACCTCCCCCAAGGATAAGACTGAGCCGTACCCCATTAAGTAAGGAGTAAAACATGTTGTGGTGCCCAGTGGACCGAGGCAGACAGGGAAACTGAGGCCAGAAAATGGCTTGCTGGGTCACATGCAGGCAGCAGCGGAGGCGTCCGGCGGAACTGCACATTGCTGCTGCCTCTCACTTGGCAAGAGCGAGCCTCGCTGCTTCGGCAGAGTGGCTCGCCTGCCCCCTGACGGCCGCACGTCCACATGACATGCATCACATGACACCACAAGGCAGCCTCGTTCCTGCTCACGTGCCTGCGCTCTGCAGCTGTCAGAGCAAGGCAAGCTTTGGAGGCACTCTTCTCTTATGGGACAGCAGGGGACACCAAAGCCAGGCAGGAGCAGATCACTGGCAGGACCACCAGGAATCTAGGCCCAAGGATCCCAGCTAATGCCTGGCGCCTTGCCCAGCACAAGTGTATGCACAGGCCAGCAGCCTCCGCATCTCCTGGGTGGGATCAGAAACTAAGACCCATAGACCCCTCTAGCTAGCTGACAAGCAAACTTCCAGGCTCCTCCCCGACGCCACAAGCTCCGAGGCCAACTCTGAGCCCCTCCCCAGCTGGAATGGGCCGGGCCTCGCCTCTCAGCACCCCTAGGTGCCGCTCCCGAGAATGGCTGGCCTCAAGGTGCAATATTTCACTCTGCAGGGAAAAGCGCTTTTCTTACCTCCATTTACAGGTGAGGAAAATGAGGTCGGGAAGGGAAACGCTGCCCCGGCCACATAGCTGTTAGGAAGCAGAACCTGGAGCCCAGGCTCCCCCTTTCCAGGGGAAGGAAAAGGGTAAAGGCCGTGATGACCTTCCCCGTACCTGAGCGGAGCCATCAGCAGGCTCCACCTCCTGTTGCCTACCGCAGTTCTTCCTAACCCCGCGAAGCTCCGGAGGAGCAGGGGCACTCACACACCTTGTCTGGAGCAGAAGTAAGAGGGGCAGGGGGCGGTGCTTCGGGCAGACCTTGTGGGGCCACCGCAAGGCAGGACACCAAGGCCACAGCTGCCCGCAGTCGTGACCAGCCCCTGCCAGCGCCCCGTGCCCAGTGCTGTCCCTGAGGTGCACGGAGGGGCCTGCGGGGAATCCTGGGGTTTGGAGCCCAGGTCTCATTTGTGTGTCTTCTGTTGCCATTTCCCTGCAGGTGTGTGCTGAGGTGGCAACCTGTGAAAGATCATGTGCCAACTATCATTTTTAGAGGTGACTGACTCCTCGTGGCCCGCTACTCTGGCCTGTGGTCGGCTGGAGTCGACACTGCATGATCAGGTAGCAGAATTGCGGAGTGGAGGTTGGCCCTGTCCTCTCAGTGCCTAGGCCGCTGTTACAAGGGGACTGAGCCCCCGGCTTTGTCCTTCCTCTGCATCCCTGCCTGCTCCCCACCACTCTACCCAGCTTCCTAGGAGCTGAGAATAAGCATCCCTCAGTCCTGGGGCAGCTGTGGCTCACTAGAGCTTTCCTCATCCAGGGAATGGGCCAACAGCCAGGGCTCCTTTCCTGAGGGCCAACAGTGCCCCCACACAAGTGTCCATGACGGGGAACAACACAGGTGCCGTGGTGCCCACTCACATTCCTATAAGGAGCCTTCCAGGTTGGTGTGGAGAGGCGTGATCTGGGTAAGTCAAGACTGACAGTGGAGCAAGGTGGGGGACCTGGGAAGGCCTCCTAGAGAAAACGCCCAGCACTCTGGCTGCAGAGCGTCAGGATCCGTATCTTATCTTAGTTTACATATCCTCCTGATTCAGCCCAGGCCGTGGCACACAGTCGGTGCTTCATAAGTGCCTGCTAAGTAAATGGTGGTGGATGTTCAGCCCATAGTTAAAGAAATGAAAGAATGACTGCCCTCTCCAACCCCAGTGCGTGCTGTGTGCGGCAAAAGTAACAGTTACTGAGCACCTACTGTGTGCAGTAGGTAGCTGGGAGCTGCATGGAGCTGGCCCTAAAGGAAGCAGTGGGGGAGCTGGAATGGATCCGGCTGGAGGGTCAGCTCCTTCGGCTGGGGTCCCCCACCTCCGCTGCCCTGTTCCTCGGGCCCTCCAGCCTTCCAGGCAGCTTGGGTCAGTGCTGGTTATCCCCTTCCACTTCCTGGTTTTCCCTAGGGACCTTGGATTCTGAGCTTCAAGCCCTGGGGTTCGCTTCTGCTTTGGCATAGCCAGCCCAGACTGTGGCTTCTCCCCAGAGGCAGCCAGGCAGCCTCTGCCTGTGCTCCCCACCCCCTGCTGGGCCCCATGGCTGGATTAAGGATCCCTCTGGGATTCCAGCCGCCTCCAGCTCCTGTGCAATTTCCTCCGGGGACTTGGCGGGGGCCAAGCTGGGCCAGCACCCTAAGGAAAGGTCTTGGTTGCTCAGACCGGGTTCTCCACCCCAAAGTAAACAGGCAGCTCCAATCTTCCTGCTGGGTGAAGTGGCAGCTGTGGGGTCAGCACGAGTATTTGGTTTGTCATTGTGAGGGCGCAGGAGCGACCATCCACGTTCACAGGGATGCAAGACTCAGAAAAGGGAAAATACGTCAGGACAGATCCTGTTCCACTCAGTCTTCCACAAAGGCGCAGCTCCCCCGTTCCCATGTGCCTGCAGTGTATTCACTGTCGTCAGTCCCCGGTGACTCAGAGTCCCCTGAGCGTGGCTCACTCAGACCCACTTCCCAAGCTCCCCTCGTGCCCTGCCCGGAGCCTCTCTAGTTCCCCTGGTCCCTGCACCTTCCCCCAGGAGGCCCTGGCTCTTTCTTGGACTGTTCTTACTTTCCAGCTGCCCCACGAGTCTTGCTGCCCCAGCCACCCCACCCCATTCCGGCCTGTACCTTCCCGACTGGCTTTCCCCTTTCCCCTGCGCTGGCCAGCCCTACGCACCCTTCCCTGAAGAGACACAGTCGGGTCCTTATGGTCATCTTTCATACCTAGCCACGTCCTGAGCCCCCCTCTGTGCCCGGGCATCCAGCTCCCAGCCTGCCCTTGGGAGGCCTGAGGACCAAGCTCTTGCTCATCTGCACCAGGGCGCCGAAGCAGGCAGATGAGAAATGAACTCTAAGAAGCTAAGCCTTGTGCGCACAGTCCCACCGCTCACAACTGCTGGGCTAGGACTGGAGCGTGGGCCTTCGTCCCCCAGGGCTGCGCGCATACTCCCTGTCCTAGCACATGGGCACTGTGGCCACTGTGGCGACCACCACCAGCTCGTACCACTGTTAACACTTCCTCTAGCTCTTCCCTTGTTTTTTCTCTGGCTCCTGGATGGAAGCAGGACGTGCCAGACTGGCCTGTGTCTTTAGACAGCCTCAAGTATCCTGTATGTGGGAACTGTGTCTCAGGCAGAGCGAAGTGTATCACCTCAGCGAAGGACGCACAAGGAGAAAGGCGTGTCAGGCCTCTGCAGGCAGCGCCGCCCAGCTTCGAGCCCAGTACCGCGCCCGACTTCCAGTTCCCACCCAGCAGGAAGAAAGCTCTCCTTTATCTGCTCTGATGTCACCTCATACGTGTGTGTGTGTGTGTGTGTGTGTGTGTGTGTGTGTGTGTGTACGCACACATGTGGGCCCCATTTCTCCCCACTGAGCAGGCTGCACACAGCCCTCCAGCGTGGGACGACGCATGAGCTCCATCACAGTGACTGCAAATGGCCTCCCCTGAGCCAGGTCGGCACTGAGCCCTGGAGCCACTTAGCTCTCTGAGTGTATTCTTACCTCTAATGAGGGGGAGTGTCAGAGGCCAGCCTGAGGTCCCACAGCCGGTGGGAGGGCAGCAGACCCTAGAACCCAGGTATGTCCCCACCTGGTTCTACCTCCACCCTTAACGCTCAGGCTGAGACATCGCTACAGGTAGCTGGGACAGGCAGGAACCTGTCACTCCTGCTCAGGGGGAGTGGCCTGTTGCTGAGGTAGCGTGGGTAGAGGCTGCCTCTGCTGGCACAGGCTAGGCTGTGAGTGCCTGAAGGCTGGTGGCTCCAGCCTACCCTGCCTACCGGCCCTCAGGCCCATGTACAGAACCTGAACCTCACCGAACGCCTGATCACCGGGCACCAAGGCACCAGGCTGGGCTAAGAGCCCAGTACCGGGAGCAATTCAGACCTCTCCAGTCCTGCCCAGTCCACCCCACAGTAGGAGACCCTGGTAAAGCCCAGACCGACGCAGCAGCAGAGTAGGCATCACATCCCCTGCGCTTACTTGATCTCCGTCTGCCCACCCGCCTTCCTTGCGATCTGCACCAGTTCCTTCCCGTACCGCTCCTCTGCCTGGGCCCTGCAAGACAGAACAGGCACCAGCTGTGGGCCCTGCAGAAAGTGCTGTGGCAGAGACCGAGTGCATTTCCGCCAGCCTTTGGGGGCTGGGAAAGGCCAGATGGCAACTTTCATGGCCACTGCAATCCCATCTGACTGGACATCCCATGGCCGGCCCTCCAGGGGGCCCAGGCGTGGGGGAAGCAGGAGAGTCGGGCTCCTGGCTTCCTGAAGCGGCGGTGCCGGGCTGCGCCTGGTGGGACGGAGCCTGGTGGCACAGCTGGGCCGGTGCCGCCCGCCCCCGCCCCCGCTCACCTCTGCCTCAGCAGCTCCTCCACGTCCTTGCACATCCTCCTGCCGTCCAGCAGCCGCTGCAGCAGCACCTCGTAGCCTGTGTGGGCCGTGAAGTCCCTGCACTGTGACACAGGAGGAGCAGACACGTGAGGGCCCCGGCCCAGCAGTCCGGCCGGGGGCCCGCTGACCACCTTCTGAACAGCCTCACTCCTACCTCCATCTCCTCATTTAAACTCAAGGACTTGCAGGTCAGGCCACGGCCTCAAACAGGCACACGGGAATCACCCCCTAGGACACAACAGGTCCCTACGGGGCCCCACCAGGCTGGCTGGGCAGGAGCCACTCTGCCTGGCATCGGAGCTCACAGTCTAGGACACGTCAATGCCACCACAGAACAGTGGATGGAAGGGGCTACCAGAAGGCCCCATGGTGACAAGTGGCCCCCAGATCCATTCCCTAAAGGATACTCGGCACCACTGTGCCCCCAGCACCTTGTATCTTTATTGTCTCAGCTCTCTACGGGAGAAAACAGGCACAAGGATGACCCCGCCTGGATGTGGAGGCCTGGCCTTGGACACAGGCCCCCAGCCGGAGCCAGCGCTCTCCTCATTGCATGCAGCCTCCACGATGGCCATGAGCACCAGCCGTATCCAGCACACACCAGGCTGTGTGGCCTTGGATCATCCTCTCATAATGACCTGGTGAAGTGGGGACCAGAGCATGCCTGGCACACCTAGGTCACCTTGTACACGCGCGTGTGTGTGTTGCCTCACATATGCTAAGCGATTGCTCTATCACTAAACTATCATACGTTCCTGTCCTTCAGTAGGGGGGTCCCCCTTAAGAGCAGCCTTTAGGTTCACCTCTTAACTGGAGTGAATGATGAGCACCTTGGAGAACTCTATAGAAGCAGCTACCCCTTCTGCCTGGTTCTTGTCCAGCCAGTCCTGGTGCCCCTGGCTAGCCTGACTCCCTCCCCTGAAGTGGATTCTGGACGTGAATGTGAGCTATTTGTGCAGAAGCTGGGGGAGGGAGGTAGTATGCAAGTGCTATGGGGAGGGGGCAGAAATTTCTACAACATCTGCAGACCAAGAAGTGGGACCCAGGGCCAGCCAGGCTGTTCACTCCCAGCTCCTGTGGCCGCTGAGAACATGGCTGACTCCAGGAGAAAGTGACAAATCTTGGTGAGAGGCAGGGGTTCTGTCTTTTTCATGGGAGATTGGCACTTATCAAACTTCCATCCCCACCCTGGGGTGCTCAGTCAAGCATCTGCAGACCAGGCCAGGCCCTGAGAGCCATCATCTAATCTGTTTTTCTGTCTCCTCAGACACTCTCAAGGCCTCAGAGGAAGAGAAAGGAGACTTAGCCTCCCTGACCACACACATCGCCTCCCCATCCCACAGAACTGAGAGGTCACTGGTGCTTTCCCAAGGTCAAATACACTTAACCAGTCTCCCAGTCCAAGCCTGATGTTCCTTCTATCTCAGGCTATCCCTCAAATTAGAGCACAAGGGAAAAGGGGCCAAGTCAAAACCAAGGAGAGCTTCTTGCAGGAGGAGTCATTTAAGCTAGGCTCTGGAAAGGCAAGTTCTAAAGAGAATCAGACACGGGGTATGGGGCAGAGGTGTCACAAATGGTCCAAACTGGGACCACACTCCAGGCTCTGTCCATATTCAGCCTACTCAGAATAGTCAAGCCTCCAGGCCTGGCAGATACATAGGAGCCAAGCTCAAACCCTTCTCTGTAAGCAGCCCTGGAAATTCCTACAGAAACCTGTTCCAGGTTCAGCCACACACACGTGTCTCCAGGATCCCCAGCAGGAGGAAGTTGTCCCTCCAAACTGCTGCAGGCATGTCCTGGGAATGGCACCTGTCCTCTAGTTAAGGTTGGTGTCACTGGGGTCAGGCTGAGCCAGGCTTCCATTCCGGTGCCTTCATGCACAGCCACTTGCCCATAATCCAGCCAGCAGGCTCAGCTTCCCGCCCCGTGGCCACTGCTCTCTCTACAGACCCCCAGGTCAGAGCCTGTAACAGCAGAGGAGAAAAACAAATTGGGAGCCTTAGTCGCCTGCTCCTCCTCTATAGGGGACATTCTGAGTAGGACACCACTTTCAGGCTAGAAATCCATAGACCCTCTAACCGGGAAGCATTAACCAGAGCTCCTCAGTCCTCCAGAAACTGAGGCCCAGAGAAAAGAGGGGCCTGCCTAAGGCCACAGTCGGGGTAAGTCAGGGTCCTCAAGGACCTGTCAGCAGGAGCTGAGCAGAGAAGGCCATCCAGTCTCTAGCCCTGCTACCCCCTCCTGCCCATACCCAGCCCCGACTCTCCGGGAGGACCACAAGAGTTCTCGCTGAGGCCCCAGAATGAAAAGAAAAGACAAAGCAGACCTACACTGGCCATTCTGCAGGAGGTAGAAAGCAGCAAAGGGTCTCAGAAGGCCCTTCAGGTCCACAGGCTGGGTCTTCAGGTGCTCAAGTCCCCAAAGCACTATAGGCTGCAGAATTCTGTCCAGCTCCTGCGCAGAGGCACAGCCGAGATAGCAGAAACTGCAGCCAAGTGAGCCAGTCATAAGTGACAAGGCTGTTCCGAGGAGGTGCCTGACCGCTGGGGACGCCTCCTGGGCCTACCCTTCTTCCTGTAGCCTGCAACCTCCCTTGCCCCCACACAGCTACCTCCTCAAGGGTGTAGGTTCTGACTATTGCTCAGAGCTGGGAGAGTGGGGCTCACTACACTGGTGAGAAAAGAAAGAGCCAGTATCTCCATAAAAAATCAGTCATCTGCAGATCTATCATCGGAGGCTCGGCACCAGTATCACTTCCCCAACCGCCCAGGCCAACCTCTGCCTTTCCCTTCCCCCTCACTTCACTTCCTAGTGTCCACTCTGTGAATTTAAAAGAGAGCTCTTGGCAGGTATGGTAATAAATGCCTGAAATCCCAACATTCTGGGAGACTGAGGCAAGAGGATTGCAAGGTTGAGCCCCAGCTTGGGCAACTTAATGACTGGGCGAGACCCTCTCTCAAAATCAAAACTAAAGATGGGCTGGGGATGTAGCTCAGGGTGACGGCCTTCTGTTCAATCCTTTCCTGCGCACCAGAGACAGCCAGCCAGAGACAGCCAGAGACAGCAGAACCATGAGGAAATGGGGTAATAAATCTCCTACAAAAAGTCCTGACACCCCAGAAGATAATACGAAGGATACTGAAATTGCAGAATCCAAAGACGAAAATGGCAAAAATGATGGTAACTTCTGGGCCCAAAAATACATTGAATTAAAGCAGGAAATAAAACAGACAGCGCAAGAGCTATGCCAAGACATAGCTAAGCTAGAAGCAAGCCTTGAAAAGCAATTAGAGGAGACCAAAGAAGATATAAACCAGAAGGTAATGAAGGCAATAGAAGAAATTAGAGAAGAACACAACAGAGATATAAAAAAAAGTAAATGCAGATATTCAGGGAGTGAAAAACACACAGGAAATAATAAGCAACCACTTCGAACATCTTCAGAATAGAATGTCAGATGTAGAAGATAAAGTGACTGAGCTGCAACATACAGAAGAACACAAAGTAAAAAAGGAAGAAAGTGAACCATTGCAGCGGCTGGTAGACGATTCAATGGGAAACAACCTCAGAATAAAGGGAGTCCAGGAGAAGACTGAGGACAAAACAGAAGGCTTAAAGGTCATGTTCAATGAAATCATGGAAGAAAATTTCCCAAATCTAAGAAAAGAAATGAACGTGGAACTACTGCAGGCATATAGAACACCAAACAACTCTGATCAGAAGAGATTACAACACATCATAGTTAAAATACTAGAAACCCAACACAAAGATTGGCTCCTGCCAATCTCCTAGGCTTCAAGAATAACATGTTGAAGGAATCTTAGAGTGTGAAGAAGTATACCAGAGGTCTGGCTGCACTGTCTTGCCTGTTGGGGGTGGGTGCAGAGCACTGGCTCGCTTCCCTGAGTGGCCTGGGTGTGCTACTGTCCAGGCCTATGGGCTGGCCTGGGCCCCACTTTGCCCTTCTGGTTGGATAGAAAAGCAACCTCTATATCCACTGCCACTTCCTTCTTCTGCTGCCCATAACACTCTTGGTGGCTGCAGGGGCTGGCCACAGAAACCAGTGCCCTGAGCAAGCCACTTCCCTCTGGGACCTTGTTTCTTCATCAGGGAAGTGGGAGCAGGCTGGGGTGTTGGGGGCCAAGGAGCAGCCTCCCTGACATCCTGCCCCACTATGGCCCAGCCCCTTGGGGGATGCTGTATGTTACAGAGCGTGTCCAGCCCGGTTTGCAAGAATGGAAGAAGTTCAACTAGATGTGTTTCACACTAGATGTGACCATGGCCTTTCTCAACCTCAACTTCCTTCCCCGAGAAAATGAGCCTCGTAGTTCTTACCACACAGTTGACCTGAAAAGCACATTAAATAGTGGCCGTTTGAGAACAGCAAACACAGATCAGGGACACATCCTCATTTACAAATAAAGTCAGCTCAACCAGGAGAGGTCACCTAACTGGCCTAGGACCTGAAAGGCACAGGAGGGAATTGATCTTGAACCACCCAGGCCAAGATCTTGACTACTAACCTCCATCACTGTGCCTCTCTGCGCAGCTCCAAGCTCAGGGTTGACCAAACGGGCTGCACCTGCACCCCACCCTTGCCTGCCAGACAGCACCTACCTTCAGCCGGGAGCCTGCTGGGAAAATAAAGCATCCCGACTCCTTCCCAGCCCCCGGGTCCAATTGAGAGGGAGCAGAGCACTTTCCAAGTGCTCCCTTAGATAAAATTCCAGAACATACAGTATGTCAGAGGGCGGATGAAGCTCCACCATCGCAGAGAGAGGCCTGGCTTTTGCTTCCAGCTTTCCCTGCCAGGAGCAAGCTGGGAAGTGTGAGTCAAGCTGCTTGTCCGCCCTGGGCCTCCCTGGCTGGAAGGTCTCGAGAGGAGGAAGTGACTTCAGCTCCTTCAGCTGGCTCCAGAGAGCCATGGAGCTATGGCTGCATCTTACCTGGAAAGTCACGTGGGATGGAGAGGTGGCTTCAGGGGCTTATGGGTGAAAGGAAGGAAGAGGCAGGCTTGGGGTGGGGTGGCTGATAAATCCAAGAGTTGCTGTGAGTCTGCACCCGATCACTCAGTAGGGTCTGAGATCAACGGCCAGGGAAGCGGCCTGCCAGCTCTCTCTAGAGCGCTGCGTGATAGGGAAAGGGAGCCTGAGAGAAGCGACCTGGAATAGGCTTCCGAGGAACCTGAAGGGGAAGGGAGCAGGGAGTATGCTGCAGCGGGAGGGCTAACTGTTACAGTTTGGATGGAACACGGCCCCCCAACAAAGGTTCATGGGTTCAGAGCCACTTTGGGGAAGGTGACTGGACTGTGAGTGCCTTAACCTCATCAGAGTGTTAGCCACTGATGAGATCACAATTTAATGGCATTATCTGGAAGTGAGAGAAACAGGAAGTAGGGCCCAGTGGACCACGGGGGGGGGGGGGGGGGGGGGGGGGGGGGGGGGGGGGGGGGGGGGGGGGGGGGGTGACGGCTTTGGGCACTCTGCCCGGCTCCTGGCCCTTCCCTTCTGGGTCTTGCCCTCTTACTCCACTTCCCCAGCTTCCCCAAGCAGCTTCACTTCACCACACTCTCCTGCTAGGATGCTCTGCCTCGCCGCAGGTCCATGGGCTGAAGGCCATGACTATGGACTAAAACCTCTGCCACCATGAGCCAGAACGAAGTGTTCCCAAATTGACACTCTCAAGTGTTTGGATGGGAAGCTGACTAACACACCAAAGAACCTGTCCCAGTGCCAGTGTCAGTGCTGCAATGTTAGTGCTGGGCTGAAGGTTCCCCCAGTGGTCTAGCTTATAGTCTGGGTTTTGTCTCAGGGTCCAGCCTGGCTGAGAAACAAGCCAATGCCCCCAGGCCTTAGTTTAGCCAAACCTAACAGACCCCAGCCCGGCAAAGAAGTAAAATCTAATCAACTCTAGCAAATCTTTCTAACATCCCCATTTTTCAACACCCCAGTTCTCCCCTCCACCCTAGACTTAAATACTGATGCCCCCCCCCCCAGGGGCTTAAGATCTCACTTCAGACCCCCGACACGCTGTCACCCTAATAAAATGTTTATCTTCCGCCTCAACTGGTCACCTTCAGATCTGGAATCCACCTGGCATGCTGAGTCACCCTGCCTACTCTACGTCATTAACATCCAGGAGGAAGGAGCTGGCCTGTGGCACCTGCCACCTGGGGGCACCATCACCAGGCACAATGGCACCAGGGAGCTAAGACCTCTCACCCCTCAGGGCTCTGCTCCACTCCCTGTCCAATCCGCGGAAACCCCGAAACCTGCTGAGAACGTCGTGCAGGACCGAGACGGCAAATGAAGGAGCAGCCCCTCTTCCCCTTCCCCATCCAAGGATTCCCACGCAACGGAGGCTGGACGCTCAGAGGTGAATGCATGAGATTTTGATATTAGGTTGGACTGGCCTGGGTTATACCTGAAAACGACTGGAAAACCTATGCCTGTGCCCAGAGGTCGGGGAGCAAGATCAGGAAGGTGGAAGAAAGAAAATCTTCCTGTTTGCACCTACCCGGTTCAAAACTATTTTACTAAAGGCTTATTCTTGTTGGAAATTTTTTTTCGTGTTTGACGTGTTCTTGGGCTCTTCATTTTTAAAACCTATTTTAAAATCATTTTTTATAGTGGGGGCAAAGACGGAATAGGGTGATTAGAATTTCCTGTTACCAGAGGCTGTGGCCAACCCTTTCTCACCACACCCACCAAGGTGCAGGCTGCTTTTGGCTCCTCCCCCGGGCTCCAGTCTGCTGGCAGGACTCCTGTGGCCAACATGCTGGTTGTTGCCTGTTTATTAGCAACTACCTTCTGTTGCTTCTCTCCTGTGGACTGAAGGGCTAAACCACAAGAACTGTCGGGGAGCCAGAGGCAGTGCCATGCTTGTGAGAAGGCTATCTCTGCAAAGGCAGAGGATGCGTTGGTCTGGTTTCCTGGGGGACCCAAGGCAAAGCACCTGTGCACGGCAAGTCTCAGAAATACGCTGAATGGAGAGCTGGATAAACACATAGGGAGGCCCTCAAAAGGAAGTGGGTTTGTGACTTCTGATGCCTGAGGTACCCCATGAGGGGACTAGACTGCTTGCCTGTGGATTCAATGACTCGCTACCCAATCAGCCCCTTGTCTGCTGTACGTCTGGTGATAGTCCTCCAAGGCAGGTATGGTTTCCTCCGTGGTGTAGAAGGCAGCCAATAGGCAACAATGAGGCTCTTGCCACTACTTGCCAAGGGGTTCCTCTCCCTTGGCCACATAGAAAACCTAGAGACGAGGGACAGAGTGGGGAAAGAGTGCAGGGCCGGGCAGAGGCTGGGAGGTGGACAGGAGCCCCGTAGGTGGAGGCCCCAGAGGCAGGATGCCTGCCTTCAAGACAGCAGCAAGCCCACAGGGAGAGGAAGTGGTGACTGGAGAGGTGGCCTGTGTGCAGACAGGGAAAAGCCACCTCAAGCAGAGTGAAGATCAGGACCTGCCTAGCGGGACGCAGAAACCAGGGACAGGTTAGTTTCCAGTTCAAGAAAAGGGGACTACATTGAGCATGTGCTTGGTGAGGTGTAGACAACGACGTGACACAGCCCACTCCTGGATGCTGCGAACTAAATAAAATAATATGTGGAAAACCTGGACAAGAGCCCAGGCACTTAAGGAGCTCTTGGAAAACGGTGGCCATGTGATTAGTTCACTTTAACCAAAAAGGAACTAAGAAAGGGTTGAGCCCTAGCTGTGACCCTCAGCAGACTAATTGCTCCCAGTCTGTGGGCTGCAATTTTTCCATCTGTAAACTCGGTGAACACATGTATTTTTTTTTTTTTTTTTTGCCCTGACATCTGGTGTCCCACTCTGTGGTTCTGAAGATTGGCTTGGGGCTTTCTCACCGGGACAGAGACTGACCTCTGGAGCTGCAGGGATTCCCCACTCCTACAGTCACTGGAGAAGTCTCATAGGTCTCCTCTTCCGGCCTCAGTAGGCTGTGGGCCTCAGAAGTGACCCAGGGCTTTGGCTGAGATACCTGCCAAACCTGGGCTCGTTGGGCTCTGCCACCTACATAAGGGTAGGAGTGGGGACTGGTGTACACTGAGGCTTCTTGGCCTTGATAATCCAGTAGCACACACATCTCTAAGTCTCTGTCTTCAAACCACAGAAGATGATTTATGCTATGCTATTTACAGATAAGGAACTATCTATTCAGAAAGTTGGTTGACTCACCAGGGCCACTAGGAATATCACAGAAGCAAAGTGAGACACTTACTGAGTCCCAACGTCAGAGTACGACAGCAGTCCGTTGTCAGCCTCTTTGACACCAGGAACAGGTTTTGTGGAAGGCAATTTTTCCACGGATGGAGTAAAGAGGGGATGGTTTGGGGAAGATTTAAGTACATTATTTATTGTACACTTTATTTCTGTTATTATTTTATTGTAATATATAATGAAATTATCTGTATTTGCAGCCACTCCCGAGCCCTAGCATCACCGCCACAGCTCCACTTCAGATCATCAGGCATGTACAGTTCTCAGTAGGGTTTGCACTCCTATGGGAATCTGATCTGATAGGAGGCAGAGCTCAGTGGGTAGTACAAGCAGGGAGTGGTCGTAAACACCAATGAAACTGCTAACTGGCCCACCACTCACGTCTTACTGTGCAGCCCAGTTCCAAACAGACCGTGGATTCCATGAGGGACCTCTGGAGTAAGAGACAAAGATGGTGCCCTCTCAGGAAAGGACTTTGTGTTTGAGACCAGGAAACTGCTTTGCCCTGCTCAACACAAAACTGAGCATGTTACATAGAACCATGCCGTGGTAAACTCTATCTCTAAACAGAGTAAAATGCTGCCCCTTGGGCCTAGGGCGCTGGCCTGCCTGAGGAAACCCTGTGCACCCTGGAGTTCAACATTTCTCTCCTAGCCTAACCACTGATAGGACTCAGACTGAGACTGTTGGACCCTTTCTGTGCAAGCTTCTTCCCTCTAGCGTTGGGAGCCATCTGAGGGCTAGAATAGAATTCCCACAGTTCCTGCTCCGGACTGAGGTCCAATCTCAGCTTATAGTTTTTCTCTGGCTCTGGCATTGGTCACAGCCACTTCTTGTTTCCTATGTCAATTTCCATTCTATTTTTCGTCAAAGTTAGGTCTCCTTATGGGGCTCTGCTCTGTGCAGACCCCCACGCCCCTACACCCCACACCCTAAACCTATCTTGGTTTCGTATTTATGACAACTCCAGAAAACACTGGTCCTCACAGCCATACAGATCATCCTGCTTGCCTCCCCAGCCCTTCTTGCCTGGACTGCCCCCAGCTGACCTCTTGGGCCTCCAACCACCTGTAGGCTCGAGTTCCCATGCCTGGGAGAATAGACTCAGAGCTGGGCCAAGCCGTGGGAAAAATGCTCAGGAGAAACCTTGTAGGGAGCCCCTTTTGCTTCAGAGGCTGTAGTCCTCAGACCCCTCAGATCCAAGTAGGCCAATGCCAGGGTAGACACTAATTCCTTGCAGGACCACCCTGACCCAAGCAGGAAGTCAGCGACGGTGATCCAGAGGTCTTCCCTCCATACCCTTCTTGGAGAAGCAGGGTAACAGCTGGTGGGGCCTCAAGGAAGCTTGAAAAAGTCATAGACCTGTCCAGGTAGCCAGAAGGTGGGCAACCACAGGGAGGGACCAACCAATTCAGGGGGTCTCTCTGAGTAGGGTGTCTCTCTAAGAGAGCCCAGGGTTGGGGTGGGATAAGCGTTTGTCATAGACTGGTGGCCAATCCAGGCAGGGCAAGATCCAAACTTCACTTTACTCACCTATACCATAGGAACAAAGGCACCTCTATTCAGGATCTCAAATAACCAAACAACCTTGGGAAAAAAAAAAAAAAGCTGGACACTCACTTTTCTTTATTCCAAAGCTTACAAGCTGTAGTAATCAAAATAGTGTGACACTAGCATAAAGACAGGCTTATAGACCAATGAAACAAAAAGCTCAGAAATAAATTTCTCACAAAAATAAAGTGATTTTTGAAAACATTACCAAGACCATAGCCTTAGTTACGTTCTCATCCCTGGAACACAATATCAGGGGGACATTCCAGATTCAAACTATAACAACTATTAAATGGGGAGTGGACAGTCTTTCCAACAAATGAAGTTTGGAAAACTGAACAAACACATGCAAGAGAATGAAGTTGCCCTTGCCTTACACTATATGCAAAAATTAAATAGACCAATGATGTAAATATAAGGTCTAAAGCTACAAAACTGAAAAGAAAACATAAGAGGAAAACTTCAAGACACTGAGAAACTGACAATAGTTTCTTAAATATGACATTAAAATATAAGCAACAAAATTAAAATTAGACAAAGTAGCCAATAAACAAGAAATTTTAATACATCAAAACAACATCAAAAGAGTGGGAAGAAATCACCCAATGAGAGAAAATACTTGCAAATCATATATCTGATAAGGGAAAAGTATCTAGAATATACAAAAAATTCCTAAAACTCAACTGACAAAAAACACAAATGACCCAATTAAAAATTGGGCAAAGTCTTTTAATGTATACTTTTCCAAAGAAGGTATATGAGTCCAACTGAACAGTAAGCACACCATAAGACAGCTGACATCATTAATCACTAGAGAAATGCAAATCAAAAACACAATGACGCGACACTTCATGCCTACTAAGACAGCAAAGCTTTTAAGAGAGAGAGAGAGTGACAAGCGTTAACAAAGAGAGGAAGCAAGTGGAACCCTTTCGCACTGCACCTAGGACAGTAAAATATGCAGCCATTGTGAAAAATAGCCCGGCAGTTCCCCAAAAGTTAAACATCGTGAGGCTGGGAGAGTAGCTTACTGGCAGAATGCTTGCCTAGCATGCAGAAGACCGTGGCTCTGATCTCTAGCACTGCAAATAAGAAGTTAGCTATGAAATTTACCCGTCTGTCCAGCAGTCCCACTTCTAGGTATATATCCAAAAGAACTGATTCTAATAGATACTTGTATGCCAATTTTTATCGCAGCATTATTCACAGTAGCCAAAAGGAGAAATGAGCCCATGCAAGTATAAGTGGATTAACACATTTATAGGAAATGTAAGGTATACTGTTTTGTCATAAAAGGGAGGAAACTGTGACAGTTGCTACAGCATAGATAAGTCTTGGAGACACTAAGTTAAGTCAAAAGCCAGACACAGAAGATGAGTATGTACACTTCTACTTATACAAGATACATAGGATAGTCAGATCCTAGAGACAGAAGGTAGGATGCAGGCCACGTGTGGGGCAGGGACAGGATGAGACATTTAGATTTTAAATGTCCCCCAAAGACCATGTGTTAAAGGCTTGTCTGGGAGCTGGGGACACTGACAGGTGGTGGCACCTTGGAAGGTAGAGCACAGTGGGAGGGGTCCAGCCTCCGGGCACACACCTTCCAAGGCGCTTCTTTCCCCTTCCTCTCCTCGCTCTCGCTTTGCTCCTGGCCACTGCAACACGTGTAGCTTTGTTCCATCACACGTTCTTCGCCATGATGGCCCACCTTACAACAGCCTCAATGACAGGACTGTGGACTAAAATCCCCTTGAAACTGTGAGCCAAAATAGCTTTTCTTCTCTAAAGCTGATTTTCTCAGATATTTTATCACAGCAGTGAGAAGCTGACTAATTCAGAGAGGATGGGGCCTGTTGTGTAATGGGGACAGCTTCTGTTCAGGATGATGAACAGCTTTGAAAGTGATAGTGAGTCACTTAATGATACTGAATTGGCACGTGCCTGTAATCCCAGGACTCTGGCAGACCAAGGTAGGAGGATTACAAGTTCAAATCCAACCTGAGCAACTTAACAACTTGGCAAGATGTCTCAAAATAAAAATGAAAGTATTATAAAGGGCTGGAGATATGGTACATGCAAATATCCTGGGCTTAAACCCAGTACTGCAAAAAAAAAAGAATTATTGGGGGAAAAAAAAGATGTACTTGCCACCAAAAGCCAAGCCTCTAAACTCAGCTCTCCGGTGAGTCAAATGAAGTCCTGCAGGGGCAAAAGCCAGATGTGGGCACATTGTTCCAGTGACAGGTGACTGTATCAGTCACCTACACCAGTGGTTCCAAGTTTCAGGCACTGGAGAAATTTTAAAACCTGGATACCCAGGCCCCAGTCCAGGAAATCTGGATGCAATTGGCCTGGAGCCTCATCTGAACACTGGGGTTGTGAAGAGCTACAGTTTTACAGTATCAAGCTCCCTGCCTCGTCTCTGATCTGTCTCCGCCTGTTGTCTTGGTCCCTCTCTTCACCCACACAGGCCTCCTGCTATTTCTTCAATGAACTGAGCACACTCCTGCCTCGTCCCATCGCTCCTTTTGTTAACTCCGTGGTATGGCTCTGTTTCCCCTTCTTGTTGTCACAGCTGGGAAGCTCTAAGTCCCTCTGGGTGCGCCACGCCCACAGTGGTGGCTAGTCTCAGGGGTGCTTCTTGTTGCCTAATGGTGGGTGAATTATCTATACCCATAAAAAGAGCTGTCACCCACCTGCTTGCTCCATCACTCATTGCTCAGGGCACCAGGCTTCAACAAATCACCACACCCCCTTGATAACCTAGAGGACTCTTGGACCCCGGCCTAGGAAGGCAGCAGCTAGACCTCACCTGGCCCCACAGCCCACCAGCGTGGTACTCCCAGGCCCATCACCCCTTCAGAAGCCTGTTTCTCTCTGTAAAGCAGAACTAAGAACATCAACCTCATAGTAATAAAATGTACTGTACATTCCAAAAACACTGAAAAGGCTGCAAAAGTTTTGCTCTAAAGAAATGACCAATGTTTGAGGAGATAGACTTTGACCCCAATCCAGACACTAGACAATGTTTACACATAATGAAACATTACTGGTACCCTAGTAATAGGTACAATTTTTAGGTCTTCGTGTGTCAGTTGAAAATCTAAAACAAAAGAAAACCCACCAACTTCACAGGACAGCTGTTGGGATTAAGCAAGACGATATACAGGGGTGGTCCCCAACATTTCTGACACCAGGAACTGGTTTAGTTGAAGACGGTTCCCCCAAGGACCAGTGTGTGTGACGGGTTGGGGGGGTGTGGTTTTTACGCAGTAGGTTGTTGAAGGATAGGGTTTTTTTTTTTAACATAGCAAATCCATTTCCCTTTTTACCATCCTCTTATCCTCCCTTCCCTTCCCTCTCCACAAAGCCCATCTTCTCACTTTCTTCCATCTCTGTCACGTTTTTCTATGGCTTGGCTTTCTCATATTAGGGAAACCATATGATATTTAACTTTCTGTGTCTGATTCATTTCACTAAGCATAATGGTCTCTTTCTCCTACAAACGACGCAAATGTGTCCTTCTTTATGGCGGAATTGTGTGTATTTACATCTTCTTTACCCATTCACCTCGATTGGGCATACTGCCCTCTGTTGAAGGAAAGCTCTGACATGTGAGCAGCAGCAGGAAGGGAGCAGGAGGCAAAGCTCCACCCCGACAGACCAGCAGCAGCATTCAACCCGATAGAGGCGCACTGGCAGGAGGTGGAACTTCACTCAAGGCTCGCCTTCTGCACTCCACACCTCCGTCCCGGTGGCCCCCTCCTTCCAAGGTCATGGCCCAGGCATTAGGATCCCCTGAATAGAGCATCCTGTTGCTTAAAACCAAGAGAATGACTCCGTGGAGGCAGAATGGAATACGCTGCGGTGGAAGGAGTTAAGTCATTCTGAAAAGACCCACATCTAAGGGTTATCCAACAGGCACATATCCAGTCATCAATCAGGATCCCTCAGGGCCTGTTCCTGACCTAACTCACGGAGGTGAGCAGGAGGTGGCCCCTTAGCCCGGCCTGCACCTCTTCATCCTCAAAGCCCTTACCGCACATGAGGAAAGTTCTTACTGTCCTAGAGCCTACACACGAGGAAACCATGGTTCAGAAAAGGTGATGACTCTCTTCAAACCACCTGGGACGTGAGAGTGGGGCAAAACTTTTAAAAAGCCCACTTCCTGGGAACCTGGAGGATAGGGAGCAGGGAGCCTGTGAAGGAGGGACCCTCGACAACTGGCACAGAGGGCAGGCGCAGGCGGGCACACAGCCTTGTGTGCGGGAGTGCCACTCTTGGTAGCTCAAGCCCGGGCAGTTTTCGGTTCCACCCCAAGTTCCCTCTACCTGTGTTTTGTAGCATGAGCCACGTGCCAGGTGAGAAGAGAAGGGATTCCCGCTGTAGTGGGCAGCAATCAGCCCTGATGCAGGAAAGGAAACCGCCACCAGTAGAGGGCACAGAAAGGCAGAAGAAAGTGTCTCCGCCGCCATCTTTCACAATCCAGCTGCTGCCTGTGCTCCTGCTCGTCACTATGCCCCCTATGCCTGCTTCCCTTTCTCCCCTTTGCTCTTGTCAGACTTTGTATCCGGGCACCACTGCCATCTTCTCAATCTCCCCTCACTGTTCAAAGCCTGAGCATGGTCCCGGGCTGTCCCAGCTCTGTGCAGGTGAGGAAGTGTCTGGGCTGCTGCAGAGCACACTCTGTCCCGCCCAGGGGTGCTGGCCGGCAACCCCAGTACTCTGGGAGGCGGAGGCAAGGGAATTGCAAGTTTAAGTCCTGGGCAACTTAGTACGTAGATAGTCTTTATCTTGAAATTAAAAAAAAAAAAAAAGGCGGGAGTATAGCTCAGAGCAAAGGCCCTGATTTTGATCCTCAGGATCACAACAAAAATTTAAAAGCACATTCTGTTTTTTACCAAAAAACAAAATCGAAAGTGAGGTCACGTTCTTGACCCAGAATGCTGCAGCAGCAAACCTCGGATGTGGCAGTCTACAAAGCCACCACAGCCTCAGACCTCGGCAATCTGCTAGCACCTTCAGGTGGCCAGCCGTGTCCTGTGGAATGGGCTCAGTGGAACCAAGGTCTCGGTCCCCAGGGGGCTCCCACACCACAAAGTGTACACAGCTCGTTAAAAGAGGCAATGCTATCAAACCACAAATGTGGCCTAAAAATACCAACTCATCCTTGAAAGTAGTAATTGCTTGCTTTTGTTCTGGTTTTGGAATATTTTACTTTTAACGACATATATAATCTAAATTTACTTGTAGGAATTTGGGACATTGGAGGAATGGAGAAAAAAATCCCAAAACCATAAAAATTGATGTAAGGGGACTTGGGCCATAGCTTACATAGGTTACAGGGCTTGCCTACCATGCACAAAGCCCTAGGTTTGATTCCCCAGTGCCACGTAGCAATTAGCTGGATATGTAATCCCAGCACTCACGAGGCTGACGTAGGAGGATCACTCTGAGTTCAACGTCAGCCTAAACTACACAGTGAGATCAGAATCAATCTGGACTACAGGGCAAGACCTTCTCTACAGAAAGAAAGAGAGAGGAAGACAGGGAAGGGGAGATAAAGAAGGAGCAAAAGAAACTAGCCCTCACATATGGGGGATCACCATTTCATCCTACATGAATAATAATTGCTATCTTGACAAACTACCCAGTCTCTTTAAAATTCAGTTGGAATTCAGTTCCATTCAGAGTCTTGGAGTCTGAAAGATCTGGGTTGGCATCCTTGCTCTACTCTGTACATGTGGCCTGGGTTTGGTCCCTGCCCGCCCTTGTCCTAGTTATCATTATGGAGACAAAAGCACATCAACAGTCCTTTGCCATGTGGTGCGTTTGGGGATACTTGCGGAGTGCCTCACATGCCATACGCACTCAACAAACGGACACCACTGCCATAACTTAGGTAGCTGGGACTCAGAGAAAAACTATCCTCCTGAAACTTGAAATAAATGTTCTTTTCATTTTGATCCATTCCCTTTTTAGAAAGTAATACATTAGTATAGGTCAAAAAATAGTACAAAAAAGTGGTAGTGTTCCCCTATAATTCCATCACTTTAGAAGCAGAAGCAGGATTATGAGTTCAGGCCCAGCTACATAATGAGTTCAAGGCCAGCCTGAGCTACATAGTGAGATTTTGTCCTCCCCGCAAAAAGGTAATTCATGAAAATGTTCTTCACCACCCAACCTTGTCCCTCTTGGATATATTTTTTCCCACTCTCTCAACAGCTCACCACTTTAATTAGCCCCTGTGTAGGCTTCCAGAGATTCCTGCTGTGATACAAGCCTGTGCCTGTACAGATGCTGGTCTCCCCTACATTTCACAACATGTTGCAGAGGAGACCTGTTATTTGGCTTTGCACTTTGTACATATAACACCACATCTTACAACTTGGTGAGTGAGTCATCAGCCTATTCTCATTCTTCCAGACAGCAGCTTCCCCGGAGGTGCGGAGAAAGCAGCTGGTGGCAGTAGAGGCAGGATGCCAGGCACCCTGTTCCCACCTCCCCTGGTGTCTACGGCCCCTGCTACTCCTCAGCCATTGGCCACAAGGGGCCACTGGTCTGCCTTAGAGGCCACGGGAGCGGGCCCTGCTGGAAATCCTCCCTCAAAGCCTGCAGGGATCTAGTTCCCACCCCAGGCCCAGCCTCTGGTCACTCTGTCCCTCCTTCCTACATGAAAAGGCTCCAACCCAGCCAAAGGACTGTTCACACCAAGAACTATAGAGCAGGCCCCACCCTTTCACCAGATCTACCAACTGACATAGTCCTCAAGTGAAAAACCTTTATATTCAGACTTAGCACTTTCATCATTGCCCAGAATTATACATTATACATTATACTGGCAGTAACCTAAATGTCCAACAATATGGGATTGGAATAATAAATCAAAGCACGTCCAACAAATGCAAAAGCTGGAGAAGGAGCAGCCATGAACCACGGTGCTGCTGACGATGAGGAGCCCACATCCACACCCACAAGATGTCACGCTAAAATACAGGAAGAATGCTCAACAGTACAAATGTAGTTCCACTATTCTTAAAGTCATTAAAATGGTAAATTTTGTGGAATCAAGTGAACATTTCACCCTGCTCTGGGTACTCCCCATCAACCAGCCATTAGTGATTTGGACACAGCTGGCAGCCGTCTGCTCCACCTTCCCCGCCTGTTTCCCAGTGTTAGGTTTAGGCGAGCTATACAATTCCTTCTGATCCACGGCTGTGTGTGATAGCACTCCACCTTTCCTTGCTTTCCAGGGTGCCCAGGCAATACAGTGACCCTAATTTCTGCTTCTTTGCACCTGTTTTTCTTTTGCCTTGTTTATTATGTTTTGTCTTTTGAGACACAGTCTTGCTATGTTGTTCAGGCTGGCCTCAAACTGGGCAACCTGCGCCTCAACCCCTCAAGCGGCTGGGACCCCAGGCACGTGCTGCTCCGCACATCACCCTTGGAATGTGCACCCCAAACACCAGGTTCTGAGGGAGCCGACAAAGTGTGAGACCACGACAGGGGCTCATCGCAATGCGTCGTATCAGATTTGGCTCTAGTAGGGGCACAATGGATTTGAAGATGCTTTCAATTCCCTTTTACTGCATATATAAGAACGATTTCCTCTTCACTAATATGATGTTTTGACTTTCGACTAATACATCTTAGTACAACTATCCAGGCACAAATTCTTCAGTTGAATCCACATGAGAGAAAACGATTCGATTGTTCCATTTTATGTTACATATATTTTATCACAATTTAAAATAAAAATTTAAGTAGAGGAGAGGGGAGGGAAAATACCAAGTTTATACACAATAAGCTTGTACCGATGTAAAATAATCTCATGAAAACAGCAAAGTATTATCAGTTGTTTTCGTGTGATGAGACTAAGGGTAGGTTTTTCCCCCCATTTTTCTCCATTTTCCCATTTTTCTTTTAAGGTTTTACATACCTAAATTAATTTTCTTTCTTTAGATGATGCATACATAGCTTTAAGACTCTAGAGCGCAGTTGCTCAGCAAATGTCAGCCTTCCTCTATTTACACCTCAGAACCATGGGGAAGAGTTCTGTGACTGGGGAACAAGCAGCTTCAGAACAGGCTAAAGTGGGGCCCTCAGTCCCCTTCTCAGTAGCTTCCTAAATGGGGAACCTCTGAGTCTGAGCACGGGAAAGGGAAGAAGCTCTAGCAGCCGAGGACATAAAAAAGAGGGCAAGCCCAGCTCAGCTTCAGTCCCACAATGTCCCTGGTAAGTCGCCCTCAATCCAGCAGCGCTGCCCTCATCTGCTCAGTCTTCTCTCAGTCTGGCATCGAAGTTTCTAGGCAAAGCTACAGCCCAACCTCAAAGGCAGAGATGTAACCATTGTCAAAAGGAACAAGCCCAGACCTGCCTCTTCCTACCCCTAGGTGGTGCCCACTCAGCACGGGTCACTGCCGTGGACGTGGCCCAGCTCCATCCAGCCATGACTCCTTATTGTAAATATCCCCGCAGGGACAGGACATGGATCTCAGTAAAACCTGGTTTGGAATGAAATTTCTTTTCTGAGAACAAAATCCAGTGATACCTTTGTGAAGGTCACTGGACATGATGGTAGCAAGGCCGGCAGGCGGAGGAGACCCATCGCAGCCACTGCCTCCACAGTGTGTGTCTTTGCTTGCTTGATTCTGTGATCTGGGCCCCACCAGTACAGAGCCATGACATCATGAGGACAAGATCATCACACTCATATGACTGGATGCTCCACAATTCAGCTTTCACCATGCAGTGAGAGCTCTATTCAAAAAATTTTCATAGAATATTACAAAAATGGATAAGGGAGAAGATAGGTTCAGGGAGGCAGGTGGACAATGGGGACATTCACTGCACATTTAGCTATTCTATCAGCATGTACTTAGCACACAGTGCCCTTGCCAGCACTAGGCTGAGGATCCGGACTGGCTGCTGATAGCCGCAGAGCCAGCAGCCAATGGCCAGTGGGGGTAGTGATGGATTTGGCCTTCTCTGGGCTTTCCCGCCCTTCTCCGAGCAGGCTCTATATGGTCTACTGTCCTCTCTGATGGACTCCTGGCATTTTTACCCTCCACCCTGTCTGACAGGTCCCTCTCTGAGGCTCAACCACAAACTTCCTGCAGAGCGGTATAATGCTCTTTGTCATGTGTAGAAATCAAATTGTCGGTTCCATCCCAGTGTGGCCAACCCACCCCCACCTCCCTTCCACAGCAGCCTGTATCCAAATCCTCTGCCACGGCTAACTGTTGCCTATAAATAAAGTCTGTGTGGCCACACAGACAGAATTGCAAATACAGGCTTAATGAGGGACAGGTCTCGGTCTCTTTCCGTGCTAAAATGTCCTGACCACTTCGCAGCCCCCATGTCTGTTTTCTGTAGCTTTTCTGTCTCCTTCGTTACCAGGCGACCAGTGGTCTACGAGGCCACCTCTTACGGCTCAAGTCTGTCAATGCATCTAGCACCAATGTGCGGCAGGTGCCAGGCAGAGCCCCACTGATTGCGACGTGTGTTGGTTCAAAGGCTGCATGACTAAACTGCTCAAATTGCAGGTAAAACTGGAGTTCATAGGCCCGACCAAAAGTTACAGGGCACTGCTTGTGAGTAACATATACAAGCTTTAATGCAAGCTGTTGGTGACGCCATCCTTGACTCCGTGGAAGCCACTTTTGCTTCCCTCCTCACCATGAGCTAAGCCCAAGACAGGGTGGTTCCCTCCTGTTCTGGATAACGCTGACAGACGACTGAGGTGCTGTGGTGTTACCTGTGATCCTTCTAGCTCAGGAATTCCTTTCCACTATTGAAAGGCTAGTCATTTTCGGTGTGTGCCAGGCTGCAGGGCTTTACAGCAGCGTCTTTGCCCGGGGTGAGGCGGGCCAGGAAGAAGGGCGCTACGGGCTTTCACGCTACTGCAGAAAGAACAGTGGGGATTTTCTGTGCTGCAGATTTGTCTTTAGGAAGAACTTCAAAATACTGTTCTACCCATCTCATCTGGTCCTCTTATCCCTGTGGGCGATAAGAGGACAGAATTTTCCACTCCCCATTTCCCCAGTGTGACTCCGAGGCCCAAAGACCCAGTGATATGCCAGTACATATGGGGCACTGTGACTGACACAGGCAAGGGAGCTAGCCTGTGAAGTTTGTTTATTCTTAGCTGTGTGAGCTTAGGCAAGTCCCTTAAGTTCTCTGTGTTCCAGTTTCCTCACCTGAATAACAGGAATGACTGGTTGTTGTGAGAATTGAGTAAATACGCACACAGCTCTGAGAATAGGGCCTTAGCACATCTTTAACACTCAGGATATCTTAGTTCTGGGCCAGCTGAGCGCTGGAGAGGGGTGTTAGAACCCAGAACCCTGGGAGCGGGTGATGCCAGGGGTGACCAGCAACGTCTGCCTGGATTAATGTGAAAAGCTCCCACCAGACACTTCTCTCACCCTCCCTGCACTGGCCCTTCCCAGGGAAGCTGTCTCCTCACCCCCAGCCTAGGGAGCCAGCCATGGCAACAAGGAGGCACTTGGAGACGATGAAGTTGCCTCAGCCTAATGGCGGTAAGTTCAGGGTGTGGGCAGGATGCTGCTGAGGAAGCCGGTTGCTGCTGCCACACCCTGCTCCTGCTGTGTCGTCCCCTCTGCCCAGAATATAGTAGAAAGGTTGCTCCTTGCCCCTGCTTTGTCCTAGGGAAGGCGGGCCCACGGGTTCTGGGATGGGACAGAGGTTTTAGCTGTAAAACACCCAGGGTCTCCAAGTCTGCCCTGGGCTACTTCTTTCCCGGTTTTGCACTCCAAGTCACAAAATGATGTGGTAACCCACATTCTTAGGCCCCTGTCTCAGGGCTCCGGCTGTCAGCACTCTGGTGATCTGAATGGGTCCAGCACTCTGCCTCTATCAGCTAGCTTTTCTGGCTTGTCCTACGCCTCCTTTGTAAAAATAAGGAAACCGAAGCCCAGGGTGCCCTCCCCACATGAAGGCCTCCTGCCCTTTGAGCAATCGATACGGGGGAGGCAGACCACTCACACACCGGGCCCTAAGCAGAGCTGGCCGGGCAAGGAAGGGAGGTTTGGCTCATTAGCTCGAATCCTCCTAGCCACAGCCCCAGAAGAGGGCCCAGGGTGGGCCAGGCTGGGGCTGAGCTGGCCGAGCAAAGGGCCAGAGCCCTCTGCAGGGTTGGAGGCAGATCTGTCGGGACAGCCACATTCCCCATCTCCAACCAGAGAGGTCTCCAGTAGTCCCCATGAGTCCCTGGAGACACTAGAGCTTGACAATCAGAGGAAGGCCAAAGACAAGTGGAAAAATCAGGGAAGAGCCAGAGTTTAAACTGGGCTTGCAGACTCAGTAGGCGGGCCAAGCCACTTCACCTCCACCACTGGCCAGGAGCCCTTATTTCATGGGCAAAAAGACTTGATTTATGTCTGTGCTGAATTTAAGAAAGCAAGCTAGAATCGCTTAGCCTGGATGCCTCCTACAAGGACCCCTGAGGTCTGCCGGGGACAAGCTATCAAGAGAGGGAAGGAAAGTTACTATCTGACATGCAGCAAAGATGCTGGAGGCCTTAGTAGTCTGAGCGCCTTAAACTGATACTTTTGTTTGTATTTATTTCCGCTACGTAGATGGAGAAACTGAGGCTTAGGGACATAAAACGATTTACCCAGCCTGCAAGTAACAAAGGTCAAGACCTAAAGCCAAGTTTGTCTAGTCCCCAAGCCTCTGGCTTCTCCTCTGCCCTCCACCCGTATGGCAAGACCCTCTTAGAAAGCTCCTGCTGTAGGGAGAGGGGTCTCCAAGACGAGTATCAGCCCCCGGAGCACAGAGGAGAATCTGGGCTTAAGGAAGTGAAGTTTGCTGAGAGATCAATACTCCCGCCTGTAGATTCCTTTTGTTTTCCTCAAGAAGGAACAGTGGCCCAAAGCACCTCCGAGACAATTAAGATAAAAAAAAATCAACCATTATTTTTATTCCATCAGCTGCCTTGGGATAGTGCCCCCAGATGGCCCCATCCCCCGCGTTTACCACACCCCTCCACTTTACTCACCCAAAAAGCATCTCGGAACTGCAGCTGGGGCATCATCCTCAGACGTCTGCAACGGCACAGCTTGGGCTCCTGCCTCAGGCAGGGCTGACTGTGGGCCAGGAGCCAGGAGCACCGTCCCAGTCCCAGCAGGGCTGGTCCAGGCCCCCCTCCCGGCCGGCGCCGTCTGCAGCACTCCGAAGGCAGCCACAGCCAGAGACAACTGGCGAAGGGAGGGAAAGGGCTCAACCTGTTTTGTTTGGGGCTAGAAGCAGCAGCAAAAGGAGGAAGGAGCCGTGCCCAGGGATGGGGGTGGGCGGGGGACTGCGTCAGGCCGGCCTCCCGCCAGCCCCGGTGATGGAGGACACAGACTGGGACTCAGCAGACAACGGGACACCGGCCCCGGGTGGAAGGCAGGGGCCGGGGGAGAGGCAGGCTGTGCGCAGGCCAGGCAGGCGGCCTGAGGCTTGCACAGGAAGGTTTGTGCAACCTCCCTGGGGGCCGGCACCAGGGCCCTCGCCCACAGGAAGTGGAAAGGCTCTCCTCCGTGCGCAGCCCCGCCCGACACCTGCCACGTTGCTGCCTGCCCCGCCTGCCCCCTGCCCTGCCCCTGCCCCAGCCCCAGCACCAGCCGGTTAGTCCTCAGAGTCAAACTTAGGGAGCTCTCAGCACACTTGCAATGTGAATGAGAAAGGCCAAGGAAGGCATAGGGCTGTCGCCCAGCCCCTCTCCTAGCTAGGCCCAAAGAAATGGGGTTCTTCGGCCCACCCAGGCCTATGATACCCACCACTCCTCTAACTGTGGCTGTCTGGATGTCCCAAACGAGGTCCTGCCCTCAAGGAGCTCACAATCTGGGGCAGAGACAGCTGTGCTCCAGGGGCTATGGGAGCACAGGAGCGGTGTGAGTAGATCATTAGTCCAGGGAGATCAACCCAGGGCCTTGTGGGTACTGCCCCTGCCCCTCTGCAGGTCTCTGCATTAGACACCATCTGGGGCAGAGAGCACTGCTTAAGACGGAAACTTCCTGTTCAATAAATGTGACCGGACTAAGACAGAGACGGAAACACAAAGGTGCAAACACAGGAGCTGGGAAGCCCAGGGTGACGCCCAGTTTTTGTCTAGCTTGGGCCCTACTCTTCAGTGCCTGAGAAACCCTAATTGAACTTTCCACTCCCTGAGCCCCTCAGTCTCCCTATCTTCTACCTCTAGTCTTTGGAACAGAAACTGTGTTAAGAATACTTCTAGAACTTTGGCTTGGTAGCATGGACGCTAGAGCCACTGTCCTGAGGATCCAGGGCCTGCTCACTGGGCAGAAGACAGCCGCTTGGGGTGGGTTGGTGAAAATGCCGAGTCAGGGATTGTCCACAAATCACCATTCCCATTCCAGTCTCCCTTACAATCACCTAGGCTGAGAAGATAAATGACAGCTATTGCAGAAGGAATAGCTAAGCTGGAAGCGCCAGTTGCACACGCCAGGGTTTAAAGAGAAGGGGCACACCCAGCTTCTGAACAGCCACCCAAGAAGAAACGTTTGCAGAGCTGTGGGACTGCCCCCCGGAAGCCCTTTGCCTCCAGGAGCCTTGGACTCAGGCTAATAACATCTTTAGCATCACAACACCCAGCCCGGCTTATGGTACTTACAGCTGCAGGCCGCTGTTATAGTCTCCTTGAACCCTGGAATCCTTACGCTCCTACCCTGGCCACGCTACCTGAGCTCTGTTTCTCCATTTATCCTTTAGTCCTGGTGGTAGATTAGAAACTATGCCACTAAAACCTCCTTCTTATTGGGAAAAAAAAAAAAAGCGGCAGCTGGGCTTCCCTTCCTGCCGCTCCAGGTTTCTTCCATACCCTCCCACAGGATTCCAGCGCAGAGTCAGGCCTTTCCCCTCCCCAGGGGCCCTCTTCCCACTCCAGCTTCCACACTTTTGCTCCTCTGTTCCAAGCCTCTGGCACTCCTCCTTCACCTTCGTGCCCTGGGTGAACCTGCCCATCCTTCAAGGTCAACCTCAAGGTGCCTACTACACATGAGGCTTTCCTTTCCCAACTGCGCTGGTCTAGCCCAGACAGCTCCAACCGATGTTGGCTGTAAGATAGAGCAACTGGGGAAGGAAGTGACGGAAGGACATCTGAGGTTCTCTGCTACAAAGAAGTCTTCTTTCTCCCCTTCCCTAACACAGCCGCCAGGGCTGGGAAACCAGACAGCTTGGTAAATACTCCCTTTGGAGTACTTACTTCCCTTGGAATACGTACAAGGTGCCAGGTGCCTCCTTCAGCTTCTTACATGGACCATCTTGCTCAGTTCTTGCCCACCGGTGCTCAACCTGTACAGATGAGCAAATCCACGGATGAGTTTATGCCACTCATGCGAGGGCTCACAGCCAGTAAGCAGCAGCTGGTGTGACCCCAGGCCTGTTCTTAACCTCCGCAGTTATCTCTTACCAGTGGCCTCTATTAGGAAGGGTTTCACTCTTCCTTTCCTCCGGAAACTCATCCCCGTCAACAGGTGGAAAAACAGCCCAGGGAGGGTGTTGGAGCTGACAGAGCTGCTGGGACGACAGTCCGGCTGTGACACACTCTTCTGTGCTGCTTGCATCACTTGCACCGGCTGGGTATGATGTTGACTTCAAGGAATAAGTGCGGTAACACCACACAAAGGGCTGGGGGCCAGCACTGTCTGTGTGTAGCTCCATGGCAGCGCACACCCCATGGGTGGCTCAGGGCTCTGCTTCCACTTCTCTGACTTTCTCCTCCACTCTGGGCTGGTAGCCAGAGTGTCGCAGTATCTACAATCTATGACTCCAGAGGTAACCACATCAAGGGAAGGAGACAGATACCCGTGCCAAGTCTCATTGCCTCTGAAGCCCTGCCCACCCCCTTGCCTCCTAGAAGACCTCCGTGGGTATCTCATGGGCCAGAAAATCAAGTCACATGTTCCTTTTTACCATCATTGCCATGGAATGGGATCTCTTGATGGGGCTGTTATGGGTAAAGGGAGTCAACCACAGGGGCCACTGCAATCTTCTCCCTAGCCCAGATCCACTAACTCAGGTCCTACTGGGACTGGGGCCTAGAGGGGAGGCAGATCTGGTTTCTGTCTTGAAGAGACCACACACCTGAAGAGCTCTCTTTACAGACGGTGACTTGGAGTGGGAGAGACCAGAAGGAGGTGCTGTGGCAATTCTGGGAGGAGACTGAAGCCTACACAGGGCAACTGGCAGATGGGTGGATTGGTGGGACATTGGGAAGGAAGAGCAGATAAGGAGCAGGACCAAGACACCTGAGAGCCTCTCAGGAAAGGGAATTACATGACCCAAGCGCCTTCTTTGTCAGCTACCCTTAGGTGCCTGGTAATCACTGCTTTTTAGAGACCATGCTGCAGCCTCAAAACACAGTTTGCCTTGAGGTCTGAGCAGCTGCACCCCAGACCAGGCTACCGGGGAGAACCCCACCCAGGCTGAGCCCCAGTTGTTTTGCATAGTATTTGAACATGTCTGCTTGCAAATTTCAAGAAGTAGTTGGTCCAAGGATTGAGAATAAATTGCAAAATCCTGCCACAGCGAGCCTCCATCATTGAACCTGCATTTACCCCTGAAACCTTTTTATCCATCCTTCCGGGACATAGAAGGAACAAAAAACAGCAATACTAGCCACCGTGTAGGAAGTATTAATAACTACAAGTTTTTATTTGCTATTTAGTGTTAAACGCCTTCTGATATGGGAGTATTTATGGAACAATTCTTACGCCTGCGCTTACCTCTTGATCCACCAAGCGCTGGGTTTGTCTGTCAGCCGCCAAACTGGTCTGTATGCTCCAGTGAGGCACAGGGATGCTGCTCCAGGCATCATATTTCCCATGGACCTGCCTCCCACCCCTAGTGAATGGGCAATTTCCAAGGCTGTATGCACTGGATGCGTGGGTCAGAGGTGGTGCCTGCTAAAGGCACCATGGTGTTGTCAGCCTGGGCCAGGGACAGTATTGCCATGCCCCACTTTGAGATGTTACTGGCCATGTCCTCGGCTTTGACCCTCCCCCACCTGCGTCCAAGTCCCTGCTAGGAACTTGGTAGCAGTCCTGACTGGGCAAAAGTGGGCAAGGAGGAATTGCCACCCAATCCAGAGCATCAGCCCCTGAGAGCCAGCTCTTCCAAGCAACAAGACTCTGTGCGTGTGACTGTTGCTACCCATGAGGTCCGTGCTGCTCACTACTGCCTGCTTTCCGCATAGCAGAGGGACGTCTTCAGACCCAAGTCAGGTCATTTCATTATTTGCCTGTCACCTTGCTTTGATTTTCCACTGCCCTCAGTGGACGGTGGCCATTGTCTTTGCACAGTCTACAGATCTTATATAACCTGGCTTCAAAACTTCAGCTCATACTCTTCCTCCCTCGGTGTCTGGCATTGCTTCTTGAACCTTCTTTCAGTTCTTTGTCTTGCCTTATTCTCATCTATCCCAGGTCATTTGCACATGCTTTCTCCTATGCCGGCGTGTTCTTCCTGCTGTACCCCAGAATCTGCCAAACATACCTCAGCCCTCTGCACCCTTACCAAGTATCGCTTCTCCAGAAAGGCCTCCTCTCCTGACAATGGATGGATAGACTGATGGACAAGAGGCAGGCAAGACTGAGAGCAAGCACACACCATTTTGAACAAAACTAGCCGGGTTCTCAGAGGCTAGAAGAGAAAATGTCTGGGCAGCCACGGATACGACGCCAGACTGCAAGTCTGGAGATCCTCCTGTGAAACCCAACAAGACTCCGAAGCAAGAAGGGGGTGGAAGCTGAACAGGAGGGAGGGCTGAAAGTGTTGGGAACATCCATGGAGCTAGAAGGCCTTTGCCGTGAATGTAGTTTGCTAATGGCACTGCCACTGCGCCAAAGGACATTGACTTTGTCTCTTCCATTGCTAATGTGCTGCCTTGCCAGTCTCTCCCTCTCTGAGGGGTCACGCAACGGCTCATCACCTCCCTGAGGGAAGTGTCCCCTCTGAGGGGCATCCCTCAACTTGCCAGTGGCTTGTGGCCAGAAGGACATTCTCAAGTGACGCCATGCTGCCACCATGGTTGTCAAGTTGCCCACCCACTCCACGGCTGAATGGGGGTGTTCCAGTGCCTGGTCAGGAGGCCCACTGTTTCTGTGGTGTCCCACCAGGTGACCTGAAGAACATGTCCTCTATGCTGGAGCGGCTACCTGCACTGCCCCAGAAAGGACGGAGCCCCACTGCAGCGCGCGCGCCAGCATTAGCTGAGTCTCTCTGCCTGGGAGCATGGGGAACGGAAGTCATGCAGAGCAGCAGACAACAGTAAGGACAGAGGCCCCAGGAGAAGCAGGCTGGCGATTCTCTAGCAGGTGAGGGGCTGGGTCTTGATTACCAAGAACAATTCCCAGAGTGAGATCAGGTGGGAAGAGAGTCCTAGAAAAACACCCATAGCTAAAAGAATCTCACTTTCTCAGGTGCTGACCTAAGCACTTGGTGGCCTTTGTATCACTTAATCGTCTCAAGAACTACGGGAAGCTTTATGTTCCTATTCAACAGTTAAGGAAACACAGGCTCAGAGAGGTCAGTTAACCTGAGGGAATTCCATTGTGAAATACGGCTCTTCTCCTCAGACCTGTGGGGCTGGATGTGATGGGCCAGGGCCTGGGGCAGAGGCAGAATGAAGGAAGGGAAAAGAAAGGACGTCCACACTGAAGAGGAAGTGACCAGGCAGGGCTCATGCCGAGTGGGGGTAGGGCTCTCAAATGGAGGTCCCACTCCCTTGATCCCAGGAATCATCCTTGCCCTGGGAGTCCTCAGTGGGGCTGAGGGTGCAGCCCTGGTCCTTAGGATGTGATACAGATTCTGGTTCTCAGTTTACTCTGGGAAGAGCAACTGCAAAAATAAGACTTCTCCCTACTTACTCAGCTCTTCTGAGTAGACCAGAAGCTTTCAGATTGACTCACTTGCCACTGAGAGTATGACTTTGAGTTTCCAAAACCATCAGCCTTCAGAAGCCGGGTGCAAGTCAGGAACACAACTGTGAGAGCTGTCAAAGAGGCACAGAGTGACCAGTTGGCAGCTGGCCTGGCACGTGGAACCCAGGCCAGGAAGGTGCTGGGGAGGAACACCATCGGCGAGTCTCCAGACTGACCAACTCTGTGGTCAGAGGTGGAGATCTGTAGCGACAGGAGATCCTCAAGAGATGGAATGCTTGTTAAAAACAAAACAAAACAAAAGAAACAAACAAAAAAAATCCAACCAAACAGGTCCCAACTTAGACCTACTGACTTGGTGGGGCCAGGAAGTCTGTGCAGTTTTCCAGGTTCCCGACGCACAGGCAGCGTTGGATGAGAATGCCTGCTACTGCCCCACTGCCTCCTTCCGGGGGGGTGGGGGTGGGAAACGGGCCCAACATCCAGACGGAGACCCAGCCAGCTGACAAGGAGGGCGGCGGCTGGTCTGCTAACCACCCGTCCTTTCTACCCCAGTTCATTTTGTTTTCTGCGGCCAGCAGCTGTCTCTCAAGCTTTAAACAGCCTTTCCGCATCCTCGGCCCAATCAATTTGATTTTGATTTATTTGAAAAATGACTTGTTTGCAGGGAGGCAAAGCTCGATGGTGCTCCGTCGTCACTGAGGATTCACAGGCAGGAGACCTTGGCATCTGTCTTGGTTCAGTCAGCAAATCCTTACACAGGGCAGGAGGGCAGGGAGGCCAGCTAAGGCAACAGCATATGCCCCGGCACAAGGCAGCGACGCTCCAGGCCTGACCTGGGAGCTGGAGCTTCGGTGTGTGAGGGGGACGGGTTGGGACTAGACCGAGAGTCAAAGAACCTCAGTGTCACTTTGCCGAGACCCAGTTTCCACATACCGGAAACGGAGAGCAGGGAGAATGAGCCCACACATTGCACTGGGTCGTTCCAAAGCTTAAACAAGAGCATGCAGCACGCCTGCGCTGGGGCTTGGCAACACAGCAAGGCCCCAGCCCGCAAAGGCCCTCTTCAGGTTGCTCATAAGGGGCATGTTACCTCATGTTCTTTTATTATAGTTTGTAAATTTTTATTTTGATTTTTTTCCAGTAATGGGTTCACACTGAGCTACATCCCAGCTCCTTTTAATTGCATTTTATCCTACTTATTCATGTATTTTTTTAGACAGGGTCAAGCTCTGCAGTCCAGGCTGGTCCTGAACTCACTATGTAGTCAAGGCTAGTCTTGAACTCATGGCAATCCTCCTGCCTCAGACTCCTAAGTACTAGGATTATAGGTGTGCACCATCACACTCAGCTTATGCGGAGCTGAGGAATCAAACCCAGAGCCTTGAGCTTGCTAGGCAAGTGCTTTAACTGCTGTGCTATTTCTCAAGCCTTGTCTTAGTTACTTTTTGTCACTGTGACTCAATACCTGACATCCACAACATTAAGGAGGAAGGATTTATTTTGGTTTACAGTTTCAGAAAGTCACAGTCCATTCACAGGTAGGTGGCTGGAAAATTGGTGGAATCACATGGTGGGGCCACTGCTAGAGCCAGACCTGGAGCTAGTGCTCCAGAGACAGAGATCCTCACAGCATGGCAAAACTGAGAAAAGTCTGGGAGGAAGGGCAGAACCAGCCCACGCCCCTCCAGGTCAAGCCCCAAGCACCCAACCCTTCCAGCCAGGCCCCACCTCCCAACCCTACACAGTATCCATGAGGCTTTTCGGGGACACTCCAGATCCAAACCTCAACAAGCCCCTTTTCATTTTTTGAGATAGGTTCTCACTAAGTTGTTACTTTGCCCAGCCTGGGCTTGAACTTGTGATCTTCTTGTCTCAGCCTCCCAGAGTGCTGGGATTGCAGATGTGCACCTCCATACCTGGCTATTTAGCTATAATTCTAATTTTAAAGAAAAGTGTACAGAGACCTACTGCACTGCCTACCCATGTTTGTTAGATTGTTTTATGTTGTTTCGCTGTTTTTATACATGCATACCAATTTTTTATGTTATTTGAGTAAATTGGAGACATGATAATTATTCAGTCCTAAATTCAAGTGTGTACTTTTTAAGAAAAAGAACATTTGCTTAGGACTGGAGAAATGGTACAGTGGTTAATGCACTTGTCTTTCAATCACAAGGCCCCAAGTTTGATTCCCTAGCACCATATAAAGCTGGGTGGGGTGGTGCATGCCTATAGTCCCAGCACTTGGGAGGCTGATGCAGGCAGATTGTCCTGAGTCCAAGGCCAGCCTTGGCTACACCATTGAATTCAGGACCACCATGAGCTACAGAGTGAGACCTTGTCTCAGAAAAAGAAAAAAAGATTTTTTTTTTTTTTTTTTTTTTTTTTTTTTTGCTTAACCTAAAAATAGTTCAGTCTTCAAAATTAAGACATTTGTCATCAGGCCTACCTCACATGAATGAGGCTCTGAGCTTGATCCTTAGGACTGCAAAAAAACAAAAGCAAAAAACATAATATCAATGCATTGCTATTGTCTAATCTGAACTCCATATGCAAGCTTATTTCCATCAACTGTGACACCCTTTATTTCTTTTTCTCCTGGTCTCTTTCAAGAGAGAAAGAGAACTGTGACAGTTCATTAGTGTTTCTTTGACTTTCATGACTTGACACTTTGGAAGGTTGCAGGCAGGCTATTTTGCGTCTCTCAATTTGAATGAGTGTCTAATCTTTTCCTCAGCACCGCTGGTGGGAGTACCACATCCAGAAAGCCATGCCCTTTCTGTGCATAACATCAGAAAGCAAAGGTGCAGGTTTGTCCTATTATTGGAGATGATAACTTTGATCACCTGACCAAAATGATCATATGCTCACTAGTGTCCTTCACCAGAACAGTTTTTCCTCTTATGATTAGAAAGTATCTAATTCCTCTGAGGCTGTACACATATGCAGATCCTGTTCCTTAGCAAACCTTTATCTGCAAGTTTTGGCATACCATCATTCCCTCCAAACTTATTATAGTGTAAGGAAGAGTATTTCTCTTCCTATTTATTTGCTCATTCACTTATATTACTGTGGACTCAGGAATTTCTATTTCATTCAATAGGTTACAATCTGTTATCCTTATTTTTCGCGATGGTGAAAAACTTGTCCCAGATTCAGCCAGTGGGAGCCTTCAGGGTGGCTTCTGTTTCCTTCGGATGGCCTACTGTTGGCTGAGTACTCCCTTACTTTCTGGCTCAGATGTCTCAGGCTCATCCCCAGCTCTGGAATCAACCTTTCTACAAGCATTGTGAATTCTTTTTCAGAGCTTCTGCACCTGACACATTACATTGTTTGTTCCTTGGTTCATTCATGTTTTTGTTTGTGACGGGATTTTACTATGTAGTCCAGGAAGAACTTAAACTCACTATGTAACTTAGGCTGTCCTTGAGTTGATGATCCTCCTGCCTCAGCCTCCTGAGTGTTGAGATTACAGCCATGCACTACTGCTCTTTTGACCCATCACTCCTTACCTCTTGTCACCCAAAAACTGTTGGTGTAGACTTTGAGACGAGAGTCAAGGTTTTGTATGGACAGACAGGCTAAGAAATTAGCTTATGAGTCCCTATGGACTGCAGTAGCCTACGGAAACATGAATCCTTTTGTTGCCATTATCAGTGTTAACAATAAGAAATGTTTGCATGCATCCACTGACTATACACTGAATCCTCACTGTGCCAGGCTGGAAGGATACAGGGTCAGCCCATGTAGGTGTCACACCAGGCTGGGTTTGGGCTTCAAACTAAGGGCACGAGCAGGGCACTGATGGCCTTGAAGCTGGAGGGTCCCTTCCCTTAGAATTCATGTTATGTCCCTCTGTAGAGCTGCCGCCCTGCTCCCTGGCTTCAAGGCTTCTGGCCAAATCACACAGAAATGGGGAAAGAAGGGAAATGAAATTCTTTGCCTTAAGTAGAACTAAAGAATGATGATGCTTTGAGTAGGAAGCTTATTAGCAGACCCAGAAGCTCGCTCAACAGAGGGGAGGGAAATGGTGAGCTATGAAAAGCCGGACATGTCAAAACTGCCAGGCCAGAAAATCAGGAACCAGCAGAACCAGAGCCTCTGACTCTTCCAACTGAAACTCATTTGGTAAAAACACAGTGTTCTATTATTTGATTTCCTCTTCCTGTTCCACATTTTTCAAAGCATCTGGACATGGCACAGGCTTGTCTTCTCTGAAATCTCTGCCACAGGTGCTTCTCTGTCCAAGGTGTGACCGACATGAAGACATGTGGTCCAAATCCGCCCCTCAAAGGAGAGTCTGCTGCCCAGCTGCAGGGGGTATGTCATCAGAGCATCTCAGCTGTCAGTTCCCGCAGAGCTTGCCCCGACTGCAGAGAGCTGCTTCTTCTGGGCTAGTGTCTAAGTGAAGCATGGGTAAAAATCCAATCACCAAGTCTTGATCCTGGAAAATTCAGTAAGAACTTCTCACCTGATGGTGACCTGCTGATTAGCTGAGACTTGGTGGCACTGGTTGACCACCCTCTGACTAAGCCTGCTTTTTGCTACTTCCTTTTATAGGTGGGCATCCCTAATAAATATTAGGTCTTCCAAACTGCCTCAGTGTCTGCTTCTGCAGAATCCAATCTGAAACACAAGGGCATCCAACCAAAGGAATATGGGATCTTAGTCCTCTAGCCATGTGGCTAAACGTGGGGCTTCACTGGCCAACAGAGGCAGCATGTCTAATGTTTACTAAGTCATGCTTTGGACTGCAGCCCCACGAGTCTTCTCACCCTCCCCTGCCTTGTGGCTCCCCCCCACAGCACTTCCCACCTCTGTCCTCTTAATCTAGTCTTAGCTTACACAGTAAGCTACTCCCTTTAAGAAAGCCCTTTATCTCTGAATTTTGTTCTAACGACCCCAGCGAAGGCTTATCTTTATTCCAAGAGCCCCCAGGACAGATTTTTTGAGACACTTCTGTAGCCTAGGCTAGTTCCAAACTCACCAAGGAGCCCAGGCTGACCTTGAACTCTCAGCAATCCTCCTGCCTCAGTTTCCCATGTTCTGGGATTACAGGCATGCGCAAGCATGCTCAGCTTATGTGGTGCTGGGAAATCAAACCCAGGGCCTTGTGCTTGCTAGGCAAGCATTCCCAGGACAGACCTGGTCTCCAGTCTCCAGCAGGGAACCTATTTAGGTAGATATATAAACTGACTCAGGGGTCAGACTGAGGGGAGGTGATTCGTTTCTTTAGAGCACTGCCAGGCCAAAGATGTCCAGGATGGAAGGACACCCAGAGACTTCTGCACGTAGGTAAACCAGTGCCCAGCAAGGGTGAAGTTATTTAGGAAGATAGCCTATGTGGAGATGAGAAGGGGACCTGGGGAGAAGGGAAGTCGGGGTTGGGAGGACAAGGGAACTACAACTGATTAACACGTCATGTGTATATCCCCAGATTTCCCAATTTGAATATAATGATTTATCACAAACACGTACCAATAAAAATAATAATTATGGGAGGAAAAAGCAAGGTTTTTGTTCAGAGTCACACGATCCAAGCATTGGACAGCCTGGTATGTGTCAGAGGCTCCTAATGCCCCTCCTGTCCTCTGGCCAGCTCCTAGCCACCTGGGTTCACCTACATCTAACACTGGCCCAGCACTTTCCTCTGGATCTTATCCTCAGTCTAGACTGTCACCGAATCTGGATCCCGGCTAGCAGGTTTCATCCATCAACCCACCACCAAGAACACGAGAAAAGATCACAAAAAAGGGAAAACTGAGTTTACTCACAACTTGACCAAATTGCGAGAGCAGCTACTGTAGATCTTCTCAAGCACACAGAAGCACCCAACTTATTGAAAGAGCAGAACAAAAATGAGGAAATATGCATATGAAGAGTTAGCTGGGCTTTGGCCTACTAGAGGGCCCAGGAAATATTGAATGTCTTGTCCTATTAGGTCTCCCTTGGTGTTAGGGAATAGGGTGGGGTGTCTGCTTTCAGCACAAGAAAGCTAGAGAAATAGCTTACCTTTAAAAAATTTCTAATTTTGAAAAGATACATTTTAACCTCTCAGTTACAATTCTGTTCTGCCCCCAGAGCCCTCTGTTCATCTTTAGCTTGAACTTGTTCACCTTGAACTTTAGCCTGGTCTTCTTTCCCACTGCCTGCAGGACTCCTGAGGGTCCTGGCTGGGTCAATGAAGGGACACACATATCTGGGTTGGTGTCTGAAAGCGTTAGCTTTCAGAGGACATGAATTTACACCAGGGGCAAGCAGGGAGTTGTCACACTGTAGAACTGAGCACGTGCTCATACTATATGCCAGGCACTGAGTTGTGTGTTTTTCATTCACTGTCCTTGGGCCTCACAAGATTGAGTGGGGACAGTAGCAACACCCCATTAGACAGGAGGAAATGAGACTCAGAGGGGAGAGCTCATGCAGCTCTGGCTGAGTGACTGGTAAGTGACGGAGCTGGGGGTGCATTTCAAACCACTTCACCTGTACCTTCCTTTTGTTGTAACCTCCACACAGACTTAAGGGCTGATGATGCCACAGTTGCTTACTGCAGGGCACACTGGAAAAGTCACTTAGGTAATAAGTATTGTCAAATTATTGAGGGACTGTTCAACATTGATATTACTGTGTCCAGGAATATCATGACTATAAATGTATCCCAAGGAAGTAATAAGAAAGATAGGAAAAAATTAAGTACAAAGATGTTCTTAATCATAGGGAAATAAGTGAAAATAACCTAAAAATCCAAGACTAATTAAATTATGGAATTGCTCTGCTTAAAATACATTACAGCCATTGAAAAAATTTACAAAGAGTTTTATAACAATATTGCACAAATGTTCATGACATACTACCCAATAAAAATGGCATGTTATAAAATTATGCATCCAGGTTGGTCTCAGCCATTAAAACATACTTTGTGATTTAAAAAAAAATAAGAAGGAAGTGTAAGTCTTTAGCAGCACCACTTTTCAGATTTCTCCTGCCTTTGGCACACAATCCCAATGCTATTTTCACTCTGATGGTGACTTTTGTTCTGTCTCTGCTCATTGGACTATGAACTTACAGCAACTGTTTCTTAGTCCTCTCCAAGCAGCATCCAGGACAGAATGTGGCCCTGAACAGATGCTCTATCCACCACTGTGGAATGAAGAAATAAATGAATGAAAGGAGGTGATGGGAAGAGTGGCCCAGGCCCCACACTACTCATTTCTTGGAATCAGCCTCCTGACAGTAGGATCTTAGAGCCTGACACCTCCTGTCCCAGGCTCAAGTCATACTGACTTCATACAGACTTTGCTCAGCTCAAAGAGCCAACAGATTCAAAGAACAGACTCAGTTTCTTCCCCCTGCTCCAGTACATATCCAGGTGCAGGAGACTGACCAAATCACAGCCCACCCCTGCCCCTTGAATCACCTTAGCCCCGTCAGTAGCAAGGACAAAAATGGCGGTCCCTTTTATAGGCTCTAAAGCCTCAGAGAAGGGCAATAACTTTCCATAAACCACTCAGCAGGTAAGTGTCAGAGCTGAGACAGCCCTAGTGTCCCAAGAACTCTCCTTTTAGAACCTGAGATTGTCCCACTCACATAACCCTTTTTCTACTCAGATAATCAGATAATTTCCACTCAGATAATCGTCCCATTCATTGACTCCTAGCACAGACAGGAAAACATAGACTCTGGAATGGATGAGATACAGCCTCTGCCCTTGAAGGGTTCACATTCATTCCAGTGGGAAGAAGGTCTCATCCACAGGAGCTAATAAACAAAAGGTATTAAGTTAAAAGAACAAGGTCTCAGAGTACTGCCTGGGGATGGCAGAGTGACACATCGGAGTTTCCTGCTGAGTGGAAGGCCGCCTCACGGAGGGAGCTCTGTTAGCCGGGTGGAGCGAGATCTGCCAGAGTAAGCTGTGCGAGCCACCAGGGGACAAGGGCCTGCAGGATACAGGAGCTCCATCCCTAGGCCCTGACCCCGCACACCTTGCTGTGTGGCTGGTCGATCTGACACAAGGCAGTCTCCTCCCCTGCTAGGGAGAAGAGGAGGCAGGTATCAGCCCCAGGAGGAGCCCAGGGCCAGGCAAGGTATAGAATAGAAAGAGATCAGCTTCTCTTGAACCGCATTTGGAAGGGTAGGGGCTCCTGAGACAAGGAGAAAGATGGTGCTTCTGGAACAAAGTGGGACATGGCGAAGCTAAACACCAAAAAAACTGTCCCTGTTTGGGTTTTGCGCTGGCCAGCTTCTCTTCATTCCTCCCCAAATCTTTATCTAAGGGGTCATCCGGTCTCTGCCAACCCGAGCTGCTCTTGGTCAGCGTGCAGGCGTAGATGTTGGGGGGAACAGCGCCCCCTGGAGGCCAATGGCAATGCGGTGGTAGAAATCAGCAAGTGCCTCCAAACTCTTGCCCAGGGCAGGAAGCCAGAGCCCGGAGCAGGAGCCATATTCACCCAGCGGGGAAGCCAGGGCTCCTGGCCCGCTGCCTGGGAAGGTCCAGGAGGCCGGGACAGCGACCGCCAGCAGCGGGTGCCAGCAGAGCCCCGCCTCCTGCCGCGTGCTCCTATCAGCGTACGCCCTGCCGGTCTGCGGGGGGCGGAGCTTCGCGCCCGCTCGCTGCGGGCGGGGCAGCTGCTCTGCGTTCGAAGCCGCCCTCCAGCACCCTTCAGCAGAACAGGAGCCCCCAGCGCCCCGTCCTCAGAAGAACAGTCTGCGACTAAACCAGACGCGGGTGTCGAAAAGGCTGGGGACACGGGTTTAGGCAGTCCGTGAAACCACGCCCCAGACACGCGCGTGGGAGACGCCGTCTGATCCCGATTCAGCCGGCCGGCACACCTCCCCACCCACGCCCCTGCGCGCCACCCGGTCGGCCGAAGGAAATGGGGGCTGCCCCTTCGAGGGCAAGCCGGGGCTCAGACCTGCCGGGCAAATCCTGGGAGAAGCCGGGCTCCCAACTAGAGCCTGGGGTGCCCTACCTGAGCAGGGGAGGGGCATCGCTGCGCTCAACTCCAAACTTCTGCCCCAAATCTTGTACTTGCAGCTACAAAGAAAATGGAGATATTGTGGGTCTTCGGACTTACAGAAATGTCGCTAGCACATATCCTTATACATTCCCATTGAGGTATAAGGATACGTGCTAGCGACAGTACACATTGCTCCTCAAATCGTTTTTCAGCTTCACGTTGCCTTGGCCTTGGTGCGGAGCAACATGTTACTCTAAACAGAGAGGAGTCTGGGGAAGATGATTTTGAAGAAAGTTTTGAGAAATGCTGATGCTTCTCCCATCCAAATTTCCGAAAACAAAAATATCACACTCATAACATTACACCAAAAACCAAGAATAATTATAATATCATAAAATCCAGCAAATTTTCAAATTTCCACGTCTTTATAATGTCACAGAACTTTCATGTATTTAATTTGTTTAATTTGTTTAAATCATGCATGTCCAAAACCTACTGCTGGTTTTTTTGAGTTTTTGAGTGAAGAGGAACTGTTGTAGGACATCTACATATAATATACTGTCACTAATATGTAAATGTAATAAAACGTCCTTTTAAAATTTTTTATTATGTTTTATTAAAATAAAAGACAAAAAAGTGTCAGGTCACAGGTTGAATATACCTGGTTTAAATCTTAATCTAAATAAGTTCCACTCATTGTGACCAGTGATATTTCTGTTCTTTGTTTAACATCAGTTCTTTTTATATCTTTTTATTGTGACTTATTTTTTAAGAAGCAAGATTTTTTATTTATCTTGTAGAGATTCCCCACATCATACATTTGATTGTCACAACATGTTCTTTTTTTTTTTTTTTTGCACTTTCTGTCCCCTGTGTTTCCAGCAAATTAACATTAGAATCTAGATTGAGGTTGAATTTTTTGGCAAGAATACATGATAGGAAACTGTGATGTCCGGTCAGTTCTATTTTTCGTACTGACAGATAATTCTTGATCAGTGCTACCACCCATTAAGTAAGAGCTTTGGTAATAAATGGTGATACTCTAATTCTATCATTCAGTCTTGATTTACGAGCTGAATTGCTTTTGTAAAGTGAAACTTCCCCTTGTCAACTATTTGGTTGCCCCAGTAGTACAGTTTGCACAGGAACTGCAGGATAAATGTTTAATTATTCCTCTGTTTACAAAGCATGGAACATTCCAATATCCCGTTAGACTTGTTTGGTATCACTCTGAAATCATGGAGTGAAGTATACTTGATGTGCTCTCATTCAGTGTAGATTTGCCTTTAGTGATACTAAAAATTTTCCTGTCTTTGGCCAGAAGAAGCCTTTTCAGGTTGACTCCTGAATCCTTTGGATGCTACACTAGGAGTCTTTGATGAGTCCCCTGCCAACTGATGTCATTGATATTCCAGGCCCTTCTTGTCTATTTCAGGTGACAGACCTGGATGGAGTCAGCCATTTTTTCCCAAGAAAACTTAGTTCTTTTAATGGGAAATACAATTTTAACACAATACCATGTGCACTGGGGTGCTCGTGGCTAGTGAATTGGCCATTGCTCCTGGTGTTTTCAGAGGTCAGAGCAAGGAAAAATATTGATCAAAAGATAAAACACATCATAAGTTCATATTGATACTTTCTCTTCAAATTCAGGGCTACAGGGTTTTATGCAACTCTTTTTTCTTGTACCTGTATATCCTTTCTCCATGTCAAGAATTTCATCTCTCAAAGACACTAGGAATTCTAGAATTTGCAATTTCACATAATTTCCCACTTGCTTCTTCCTGCAATGCAAACACAACAGTCTCAGAATACCACTACCAATTCTCCTACCAGCCAAATTATTTCTGGAAATGGTTTAAGACTTTTTGTGTTTGTGTGTTTGCAGCTCTTTTTGTGTGTAGGTTATATCTCACTGGGGAAGTATAGTGGAATCAATGCGTTTGGAACAGTTCCACCTTGTGCTTACGCCACCAACAGATGCACATTGGTGTTCATTTGCTTCTTTTTTTCTTTTTAGAGAGTCTTTCTAATTTTATTTTTTACTTACATTAAACATTTGTTTCCAAAGTCAAATATACAAAATAAGATGTATTCAAGTAAGTCCAAATCCTTTCTCTACCTCTTGCACTTTATTCCTTTACCCTCATCCAACCATAACCATTTCTCACAGGCTTGTCTGTTCTCAGTCTGAGCAGATATATCGATGGATTTATATATCTCCATCCCTGCCTTCCTTAGATAAATTATACACACATTCCTTTAAAAAAACCTAATAATACATCATATAATCATATATGGAGACATTCTTTTTCAGTGCTGTCTAGTACTTTTGCATGGATATAGAATGGTTTACTTTGATAGACACTTAGGCTCTTTCCCATTACAAATAGTTCTGCAAATTTTAGACACTGTGTCGCTTCACAGAGGAGTCTTTCTCAAAAGTGCAATGTGGCCATTGCTCAGCCTTGCTTAAAATCCATTTGTGGCTCATGATCACTTGTAGGATGAAGTCCAAGGTCCTTGCTCAATAAACAACACCCCGTTGCCAGGCCTGCCCAGCCCAGTTTCTTGGTCCACCTTCTGCTCCCTCTCCGCAGCACTTCTCCGACTCCCCTCTCTACAGGAAGAAAGCGCCACACTTCTTTGCACATGCTCTAATCTCTGCTTATACGGTCTTATGCCTTTTTCTTCTTTCTCCAGACAAATTGTAATAGGTAGTAGACTGTGTAAACCAATCAAGGGGGGGGGGGGAGAGGTGCCTGGACTATGATTTCCTTATGCCCATCTCCCCTTCAATTGATGACGCCTTCAGGGCTGGGGTCCACTGACTGTCCCTCATGGTACATGCATTCAGTAAATGCCTGCTGAATGAATGGATACTTGTCTTTCCTTTTATAGTAAATAAAAACAGCTCCAGGTCACAGCCATGCTCCTTGTAAAGCGGAGTTGCTGCTGTACCGTCATGAAATTTCCTTGGTGTTTTTTTTTTTTTGTTACTCTTCCGAAAGGAAAATGTTTTCTTCCTGTTATATGTTTAGAACTATCATCACTATGTGGGAAAAAAAAGACTTTATAATCCAGAAGCTCAAGTAGTTAAAGAATTTTATGACAAAAACTCTGGTTCTGCTGGGAAAAAAGAAAAAAACTGACTCAGATCCAGCAAGTGCTGGGCAGAGAAGGGAAGATCCTGGCTGGATGCCCGCTGCTGCAGGTCCATGGCCTCCTTACAGTTGGGAATATCCCCCATGTCACTTCGGAGACTCCTATCAGGGCAGACTCAAGGTTACCGTCAAGATGGGTGTCACATGGCATGGCCAAACTAGCCCTACACATGTCCTACCTGTTGGCTCAAGCCTCTGAGAGGCTGCCTGACTTCTGCCCTGTCTGCACCAAAGCTGGCTAATGAGTGGTACATCCTGCTAGTAAACTCGTCTCACAGCCTCTGTCCTCTGCTGCCGTGTGGTCCTCTACTTAACATGCAAAGCCCTCACTGTGCCATATCCAGGAAGCGGCCTGCAAAGTGTGTGGCTGCAGCCGAGCACACACTCGGGTTCTTCCTCCCCCTCTTAAACATTGCCATCTTGTTGACACCATAGCCCAGGGAGTTGATCAGCTGATCAGGAGAAGCTTGGGGAGGAGGGAGAGCCAAGGTTTGAAGAGTCATCAAAAAGAAGCACAGAATTAGAGAATCTTGTATGGGAAAGGACCAGGGTACTCACCTTGGAGAGTCCAAAGAGGTGTCCTGGGGCGAGGGGAGGGCCCCATGGGAGAGCTCCAGCATCCCTTTCCTGGGGCTCACCAAAGAGGTTCTTCTTTTTTTCTGCTTTATAAACTGTAGCAACCCGGTGTATTGTCTCATTTGAAGAAAGTGTTCTGCTTAAAAATTAGTCTAAGGTCTGCCCAGTATTGACTCACTACTGTTTTGTGGCTGATATAAGAATGGCCATCTAGGCTCACACATGCTGGTGTCAGGAAGCCCCATCACCCCTCAGATGCCAGCCATTGTTGGGAAGCTCTAATTATCAAAATGCCTCTCCCTGCTATCAGGTCCTCCTCCCCAGGACAGATCTGTGGCCAGCGGGAGGCAGAGCTGTGTCCATCTCTCCCCACTTCATCTTGTCTCCACATTAAATGTCCTCGGGACCTTTGTCTGTTCCTTTGATATTTAACACACCATTACCTGCCCTAAACAATCCTCTTTGTCAGAAATAAAAATGTTTTATGATTATCACCTCAATTTGCTGTGCTGCTCCTTCAAAATAGCAGCTGTTTTAAGTGGCCTTGGGTCGTTTTGTCGTTTTTCCTCCTCCCTCCTGTGAGTTCTCACCCTTGTGAAAGGTGTGAAGATTCAAGGCAGGCCCCAGCAGGTCTGAGATTTTCCCCTAGGCATTGGCAGCCAGCACTCCCTCCGCTGTCCCTCCTGCTTGTCACAGACAGCCTCAGCAGGATTAGTGAGGTGATTTCCCACGTGCGGAACTGGAATGTGAGGACTACAGACTGACTACAAGTGATCTGATGAACCACACCAATCAAAACAGACATTTGAATCAGTGGTCCTAACTGCTTAAAATTCAACTGGAGCCCTTGTTAAAACAGATTTCTAGCTCCTCACACTAGACTTCTCACTCAGGAGGTCTGGGGCGGGGGCCAAGAATCTGCATGCCTACCCCATGGGATGATGCTGATGCTACTGGCTGAGAACTACCCTCTGCGAACAACTAAGTGACATGAAGAACACCTCCAAAAAAGGAAGGTACAGGTGTTTCCAGGTGCCTGCAGCTGGACCCGTCCCCTCCACAGCTGCCTCGGCTTCCGTGGGCTCTAAGGTGCTTCCTCCCCACCTTGCAGCACCTTCCCCAGAGGATGGAAGTGGAGCACTGCAAACATGCAGCCTGGTCCCAAGAACAAAGGAAGCCCCCTCTGCTCCTGATTTCGGTCACTAAGAAGGAGTTGACAGGAAATTAGCCATTTAATTTTGAGGTGGCAATAATCAGAGAATGGAGCAAAGTCACGCAGTTAAAACACTTAAGTGTGCATCAGTGGCCTGAAGACTTGTCTTAGGGACCTCAAAAAGAGAAGATTTTTTTGTTTTTGTTTTTAGAGGATATTGAAGATCAAACCCAGACCCTCCCATAAGCCAAGCAGGTGCTCTGCCACTGAGCTCCTTCCCTACTCCTGTAGGAGGAAAGGAAATAGGAGTCATTGGAGATATAGCCTCTAAGAGAGCAGAACTGCTTTAAAATAACAACCACTGCTTGATCTGCCAATCCTGGAGCACATTAGCAAAAAAGAGAAGCCAGCAGGAAATCAGAGAAAGGAGCTGGATGGTCATTTGGGCAGAGGTGTTAAAATTTAGTGGGGGGGGGGGGGGTGTTGGTTTTTAAATGTTTCACACCACATGAGCTTCAAAGACTGACAACCAACTGTGAAATTCCCTTGACCAAGAGGCAAAGCAATTTAGTTTAAGGGGTGGCAGCTGTCAATTGGCGGCCAAGAGACGCAGAAAAGGACCCTTGTCTCTGGCATCCTCCCTCCAGCTGTGGAATTCACCTCACCTTGCAGCCTTATCAAAGACTTACCCTTTTGTTGCCTAAAAAGTCACTTCATTGTCACCTGGAAATGCCAAAGTTTTCAAACCACCATCAATTCCTATCAGAACTTAGATGGATTTAATGAGAATGTGTTATAACCTTTAAGAGAAAGGGCTATAGTAGTGCCTACTGAGGTTTGCCGAGAATTGCTGTACCACAGCAGCTCCAGAGCTTTCTTTCACATTGTGTTTTGTCCATTCTTGCTCAATCTCTCTTTGATTACCTAGCAAGGAAAGAATTTCCTCCTGCCAGTCCCCAGCAAAGCAATCTGATTCTCTATTGAATAATAAGTCCCAAATGCCTCTTAATAAAAATTAAAGTCCACTTAGAAATTAATGGTAGGTAAGAATATAATTCCAACAAATCAAATTTTTGCTACCTGATAAAGCATAAAAACTAGATTGCTTTCCTGAGCTCGCTTTGAAGGAGCTGATACAGTTTGATTTTTAGTGATATGCCAAATTAGTCCTGTTGATGATTCTGCTGCCAAAATGTCTTCACCATCTGTCCCTCCTACGGTCGCCCTACCAAGGGCTCATTTCTTTCCAGATGAGTCCACATCCTCCTAACTCATCTCCCACTTCCTCTTTCCCTTCTGATCCTACTAATGACCTGTTCTCCACACACATCCCTGAACAGAGACCCAGTCCTAGTCTAGGACCAACTTGAAACTCCTCCTGAGGACACCATACAGCCCCTGTGCCTCATGCTTCCCAGCTTCACCGGCCAGGCTGACAGCTCCGAGTTTGGTCTTCTGCTGTTCTCCACGTCTCCTCCTGCATCCCAGCCTTTGATTATCAGCCATCCAGGAGCTCGTGCATTTATTCTTCCTTTCCCACTCAGCACACCTAGTCTAGCTCTGGAAGATAGCTTTTTTTTTTTTTTTTTTTTTTTTTTTTTTTGAGACAGGTTCTCACTTTGTAGTTTGGGTTGGTCCTGGATTCACTCTTTAACCTAAGTTGGCCTCAAACTCAAAGCAATCCTCCTGCCTCAGCCTCCTGAGTGCTGGGATTACAGCATGCGCCACCACACCCAGCTTGGGTGGTAGTCTTAATAGCAATAATAGCTAAAAAGTATTGAGAATTTTGTGTGCCAGGCAGTATTCTCTAGGTAAGAACTCACTTAATCCACATCACAGCCTTACTAGGTAAATACAGTAACTCATCAACTCTACTTAGTAGTAATAATAAAGTGATTCGGAGAAGCTAAGCTGCTTGCCCAAGGTCAGGCTTCAAAATTGAGGGAAGACACAAAAGATGAAGTAACTGCTGTGGAATCACTGTGGGAGGTCAGGAGGTTCAACCAATCATTCATTCACTAATTCAAGAAGTGTTTTTGGAGCACCTGGTCTGTTCTAGCCACTGTAGGTCCTTCAAAAGCATAGAAGAAAACAAAAAGCCTTGCCCTGCTAGATCTTCTTACATACTATGAGGGAAACAGATAAAAGAAGGCAGATGTTATAAGTAAATTATTTGAAAGAGATAATATGGCAAAAATTACAGCAGGGCTTCTATGATTGTTAGTATGTGGGGGCTGGCTGCAGTATCAGGATGAACAAGGGTAGCTGTGTTACACAGGTGACTTACTAGAAGGATGTCAAGGAATTACCCTATGGCCGTCTGAGGAAGAGCATCTCTGGCAGAAGGAGCAGATGGTGCAAAAATCCTGAGGCTGGAAAGTGCCTGGTGTGCCTGAGAGACTAAAATGGTGTTCAGTGTGCAGGGAGAGGAGTAAATTAGGGGGAAGAATAGGAAGTGATCCTGGAGGATTGTGTAGCTATTGTAAATACTTTGTCCTCTAGTCTGAGTGAAACACTGAAGAAGGGGAGGGTCTTCCACTTTTGGATTCCTGGTAAAGAACAGTGAAGGGAGAGAAAAGGCAACTACATTAATGCAGACAAGAGACAATCCAGGCTGTAGCTGTGGAGGTGGTGAGAAGTGTCCGGATCGAAATGGAGTGAAAGTGAGGAGTCAAGGTGTGGGACCCTGACTAGGCCTGGGATAATTGCAGGTAGAAGGCAGCTCATGCCCCGATAATCTCATCTCTTGAGACTGGCAGGAGTGGAGCCCCTCCCTCTTATCCCAGGCCCAGGATGGCCCGCAGATCAGATTTCATCTTACCCAAATTTCTAATTTTCCCTTGCTTCCAGACCCTTACCAGAAATCAGGTGGTCAGGTTTCAAAAGACCGACTATGTAAATTGGATGACTTCCAGACCCCAAAATTCCTCCAATCAGTGAATAAACCTCTGTGCTATTACCCTGGGTGACCCTCCTTCCTTCAACTGATTATAAGCTTGTCTCTTGCCTCCAATAAACAAGTTGTTACACTGATTCAGGCTCCCAGATGATATTCCATGACATCCGTTGTACTTAGGCCGCTGGAGACCCTGCTCCCCCTGACTGTGCTGATCCCTGATCACTGGTGACCAATGGTGGCCAAGGACCCCAGAGACCCTGACATCAAGGTTAGTCACTGTTCCATACCACAACAAATACCTGAGATAAACCCACTTAAAAAAAAAAAGGGTTGTTCTGGCTCCCGGTTTTAGAAATTTCAACCCATGACCATCGACCTTGTTGCGGCACAGAACATCACGAGGGTAACGTGTGGTAGCGTGAGCTGCTTACCTCCCAGCAGCCGGCAAGCAAGAAAGAGCAAAGGCCAACATCTGATGTCCCCCTTGGTGGCATGCCTCCATGTGACAGGAAGACTTCCATGAGGTCCCACCTCTTCAAGATTCCACCACCTCCTAACTTTGCCAGAGGCTGGGATCTAGCTTTTAACATGTGCTCTGTGGAGAACACGCAACCAGCCTAGGGCAGGAAGACCGAGGTTTTGGTGGGGACAGTGAGCAAGGCCTCAGTGAGTCTGAGTTGGAGGTTTATATGGGTCTGTTCCTCTGATCTGCTTGATAGCTCTTCCAGTCTGCCATTTCTCAATCCCAGGGGATGATCTCGATTTGCATAAATCCAAGTGCTCTGTTCCCAGGGTAGCCCAGTGGGCAGTGGGGTTTGCAGTCATAATGGTTCACTCAGGAAGGACTCAATAAACAAAGATGAAGAAAGGAAGGAAAGGAATTCTTTGGGTCGTCATATGTTAATCTGAAATTACGCATTCCAAATGGAAACAGTTCATTTAAGTTCACTCAATGCTACTAGTATTACACTTTTTAAAAATAACATCTACATTTAAAATTCCTACAGACTTTTTTTTTTTTGCCTTTCTAAGTTAAATTGCTAAATCCATCATCTCCACTTTTAAGGTCCTCTCATAAAAAAGGCAGGATTTCTTCCTGTCTGTTTAAATCATATTCCACAGTGAAATTGGTTATGTAACTTAGGAATGAAAACAATGTCATGCCTTCCTTTTAATTTGTCTCCTGGGAGATCCGGGCATGGGGGACCATGCACAGGAAGCTCATTAAGGCACAGGTGGAGAATCAATAAAATCATAGTCATAAAGGAATCTAATTAACTTTTTCTTAATTATCAAATGCATCAAGTATAAAACACATTGTAATCTTTGCTAGTTACTAGGGGCAGCAGGAAAAGACAAAACTGCAGAACTGGAAGGAAATTTAAGATTCACTAGTCTGATTCCTTCCTTATTCCTCTGCTGACGAGAGACCTCTGAGAGGTCAACTGACACCAGCCTAGTGCTTTTCCCAGACAGGGCTTTGCAGCTTCTTTTGAGAGCAGACATAAAAAGCAAAACTGTTGGCTTTCAAAACCAGATGCTTAGAGCAGCTCAAAGCACCTCACAGCAACTACAGCAATGGTTCTAAATATGATGCTGCTCAGCGACAGATCCTATGCTCAGCATGGACAAGGCCCTGGGGTCAATCCCCAACATCATGATGGAGGTATGCCATGATTTTGTTTCACAGGGGACATTTGGGCACCACCTGGTGACACCTTTCTGTCACAAGAGAGAAGATTACTGGTAACACATGACTAGAGACCAGGGTTACCACTAAGTATCCTTCTGTGCACAGGACAGCCCTCACCTGCTCACAGCAAAGAATGATTCAGCTCCAAATGCCAAGAGTGCCAAAGCTGAACCACTGTGAACTTGACCAGACTGCGTGTTAGCTGCTTACTAGGTCCTCACAGACCGACCACCTTGAGCCAAATCGTGGGGTTCACGTGCTGTAGCTTCCACGCTGAACTTACTGTATGTTCCCACATACACAGAGCCTGGCTTTCTGCGTATGACCCTGGCTTAGAGAAAACGACTCCCTCATTCCTTCCCTGTCATTAGCAACCGCCCAGGCTTAGCAAGCTGACTGGCCTTAGCGACTTTCCTAGCCCTGACGTAACAGCTTTGCTGGCCCCAGCGGATGGCCAACTAATGACAACAACCCTGAAGTCCAGCATGGATCCACCTTCCATGAACCACGGCCCACATGCCTGCTCTATCAGACAACCCTGCCTTGTCCTTTTTTCTTTGAGACAGGGACTCACTTTGTAGTCCAAGCTGGCCTCGAACTCATGTCAATCTTCCTGCCTCAGCTTCTCAAGTGCTAGGATTACAGGTGTGTGTCACCACAACCAGCTATTATATATTGAGGGATCGAACCCAGGACCTCATGATTCCTAGGCGAGTGCTCTAATCACTGAACTACACCCTTGGCTGCCCCCACCCCCCACTTTGTCCTCTTTTGTTCCATCCCCAATCCACACACTTACTAAGTAGGCCCAACCCCTGGACCTCATGCTAGCTGATCTACCCACACCAACTAAAAGCTTTGTTCACCTCATAAGGAGTTATGCAGGCATAATGTTGTGCAGCCAATAAACTTTAAATTCTCTTACTGCTCAGGACAGTTTGGTTCTGCCTGGGACCTTCTTTGACCTAACACAAATGAATCAAAATATCTACAAATGGAAGCAGAAGTACCAGTCTTTTCACAAAGTTCTCCAGGTGATCTCAGCATGCTCTGAGTTTGAGAATCACTGCTTCAAACCCTACAAATTGAAAAGTGAAGCAAACAGTCAAAGAAGTAACATTTAGTTGCCGCTATACATTTCAGAGAACGTGAAAGAAGCTCACAAAAGTTAAAACAGCCCCTGCATGAGGTGCTTACAGCGTGGGAAAGAAACCACCTGCGATTTATGTGGGCAAGTTAGGGAAGAGACAGAAGGCAAGGGTAGGACGTGCCACAGCAAAGAGGGGACAACAGAGAAGAGCAGGCAAAGGCAAGAGTCCCACCTGGATGGAGCTCCGCCTGCACTCCTTGCTCTCTGGAAGGTGGAGGGAGGAAGACTGCAAGTTCAAGCCCATCCTGGACAACTGATCAACTTACTGAGAGCATGTTTCAAAATAAAATAGAAAAATGGGCTGGAGATGTGGCTCAGAGTGAAGGCCCTGCGCTATACACAGCCAGTACAACAACAAGAAGAAACCCAGCAAGGACTCCTGGGGTCCTTGCCAATGCTAGGCTCGTCAGAAATCATTTCACGATTTTCTTTTTTCTTATGCATTTCTATGACGACAAAAAGTGTTTTAAGTACACTAGACCTCAATTCACCTCTTAAGATGTTATTCTCCCCAAACTGTAACTATATATATTACAAAACGTCATGTATGTATATTACTAAGTCCACAGACACTAGACACCATTTAATTTTCTTTTTAAACTTTAGACTAGTAATTTCAGGTAATTAATAGATTTAGAATGTAATTATCTCTCAATAATGATTAGTTTAAACCTGTCTTTCTCCCTGAGAAGTGGGTTCCATAAGAGTATCGTGATCAAATTCCATAACCCATTATTTTTTTTCTGGCTAGAACTTCCTAATTACATTATTTAGGACTCTATATTTAAGACTCAACTTTTTTAATTTTCAAAAAATTTTTAAAAATTTAAAATTTTAAGACCTATTTCCCTTTCTCCCTGGGCATTGATTTTCATCATAAACCCCCAGTGCTTCTGTTAGGGTCACTTTTGTAAGAACTGCTTTACTATCTTAAAATAAACTCATAGGTAGTACAACTTCTCTATATATACAGGATTTTTAAAAAAGATCAACATGTACTTATTGCTTCCCCTCTGCATCCAACACTACTTTTCTTAGGGCTCTTGTGTCTCCACATGTGAAGCACCTGGAGTCCTGGGCTCCCCTGGCTTCCTGTTGCACTGGGCCAGTACACTGGTAGGAAATGCAGTAAGAGGAAATATATTAACTATCTATTTCCTGACCCACTGAGATACCTAATGAACTGGCATATCACTATGGTCATGGCTCTTGTGTGTGGGCAGAGAAGGGCTGGGCTCCTTCAGGTCCGAGGCACAGCGCCTTTCTTGCCCCAGGGTACATGACCAATGTCTGCTGGTCCCCTTAAGCCTTCCCTTGCCTCAGCACACAGTGTGCTACCTGAAACCTGGGGCACCCTGACCGCTGAACAGTGAGAAAGATTTCATCAAAGTATACTTTAATATGTAAACACTTGGGTGGGGCTATCCCTGACACATACTAAATTTGTGCCCTAGTCAGATGTGTGCACTGAGAAGGGGCTTACAAACACAGGTTACAAACACAGAAGGCTCTTTGCTCTTTGCTTTTCTGAATGGTGAACAACTCCTGGAAATGTTCTAAGTAAAACAAATCATCATTTCCATCTGACTTACCTAGCAGCTGAATTTCTGGAAATGCAGAATACATTAAAATTGCATAAAAATATTTCATTTAAAATAAAATTAGATTAGGCTCAGATAATCTTAACAAGCAGGTCTCTCACCTCCATTAAGATCCACTGGAGCAGAGTTCTAACACCATGTAGGACAAAGAACAATCAATTCTTGCACAGCACCGGCCCATAAATTGCAGCATGCCCCGGTCCTCTCTTTTAAAGCTCTAAAGATGCCTTCAAAGATGCTCCCAAGGAGCACTAAATATCAGGGGACGTGGGAGGGGGATGAGTAGAGATTTAGACTGCTGGTCACAGCTTGGGGGAGCAGAGACATGATTCTTGCCTCGCAATGACCACTTAGTGAAGCCTTCCGTGGAGCAGCTTCCTGGAGGGGAACCCATGTAAATTACTTTTTTCTTTTTAAAAATAGGTTTATTATGATATAATTCACATACCATAAAATTCACCCACATAAAGTGCACAATTCAATGATTTTTAGTATAGACAGGGAGTTGGGCAATGATCATCACAATTGAATTTTAGAACATTTCATCACCCCAAAAATGAATCAGGTGCTCATTAGCCAGCACTCTTCATACCCCGAGCCCCAGCCCTCATAAACGCTAATCTACTATCTGCCTCTGTACAGTTTACATGAAGCAATTATATACCATGTGGCCTGGTGACATAATGTTTAGTGACAAAATGCAAGAGCAGACAGCACATAAAAAATAAGTCAATGAAATAAACTGATTCCAGGTCGATTCTCACTCTGTACCATCTCATTTGTAAATTCATTCGGTAACTATCCACCATGCGCTTAGTACACAACAGCACCAGAAATACAATGGTAACAACCACCCAGCTGCAGTCCTCCAGGCACTTACTGTCTCTCTCCAATGTAGGCTAATACGTCAATTCCTAGATAAGCTTTTATACTTTTTCTTCTCATCACATGGTATTTTATAAATTACATGCTTTTCTGTTTAAGTTTAGTAGAAGAAGAGTGGTATTAACACAAATCATTTGCATCTCTCCCTTCTCTAGGCTTCCTGTGGTGGGCCATTTGGGAGCTTTGTCTAGCTTATTGGGATTACATACTTGGAGGCCTAAAGGAGTAGAGTCCGAAGACTAATTGCTACGCAACAACAAGGTAATGTAACTGCTAACAGTTTAGCCCAGCTTCCCTTCTTCACTACTTCTTTACCACCGCGAAATCAATCCATAATTACATTTAATCAGGTATTTCATTACGAGTTGGTACTCTTGTAAAATGAATTACTTGCACGACATCATTTATTGTAGCTGAAACAACAAAGCACTAATTTGAAGAGATCAATCATTGGCACAAAAAAGACCTTAATACCTTAATAAGTATTTTTCACGTATCATTACAATGGACAATCTCATCACCTCCTTTATCAAACATGCTAATAGTTCAATAATGGATTAAAATTTTTAAATCATTTGCTCAATGAAAATCTTGCTTCAGAAGAAAATCATCTCTATAGAACACTGAACAGAAGTAGATTTTTTTAAAGGCATGAAAAACCAAGCTTGAAAGCTATGGGATGCTTAAAAATTCCATTAATCACCTTTAAATAGTTTTATGAATTCACATAGTTTTCTTTTTATGGCTCAATCTGAAACAAAGATGTGGCATACTCTAGGTATTTTACAGCACTTAATTTTTTTTGTATTTGAATCAAGTCCTTGTTTTCCAAATGAAATAGTGACATTGTAGTAGCCGCTCTGGGTGGCCTTAGATGAGCTACTCACTGGTAGCAGGTATACATTTTTTTTCTACTAGTCAGTAAGTATGGCTAAATAGTTATCAACAAAAATTCAACGTTGAAATGAAGCAAATTAGTTGTTCTATTTGTTTAAAAGCTTTGACTCTAACTTGCTTTCCTAAACAGCTTTCCAAAATGGAAAACATCTTGCAAGCTTAAGCAGAAATTCCTCACTTAACAGAGGATAGTAACACAAAAACTTTAGAAAAACAGTATCATAAAATTATCCTCATTTAAAATAACAAATGAATGATATTTTGGTAAAGGTAAACTCAGAGACAGAATCATTAGAGAAATACAAGCCAAGTCACAATGAGATACCGCTTCACACTCATTAGGATTCTACTTCTTAAAAACCAGGCAATTTCAAGTGGCAGGATGCGAAGAAACCGGATCTTCCGTGCACTACTGATAGGAAGGTAAAATGGTGCACCTGCTCTGGGAAATGCTATGGCAGCTCTTCAAAACAACTGAAAACAGAATCATATGATTCAGCAATTCTCCCTCTAGGCATATACCCCAAAAGAACTGAAAATAGAGACTCAAAACATATATTTTCCACACATGTAGAACAAAATTACTACTCACAATAGTTAAAAAGTAGAAGGAACTCCAATAGTGAATGGAAAAGGCAGAGAATGTATTAATACAAGGAATATTATTTAGCCATAAAAAGGGAACAAATGTTACAATATACTACAACATGAGTAACCCTTGAGGACATTCTGCTGAACAAAACAAGCCAGTCACAAAAAAAGACAATACGTGATTTTACTTCTGGCAAACTTTTAAGTATTAATACAAAATAGTCAACTCCTATAGACAAAAAGTAGAAGAGTGTTGACACATGGAGATGGAATGGGAAAATAGTGTTCAGTGGGTGCACGGGTACAGCTTCACAAAAACGAGGAGTTGATGGTGATGGCTGGTTATGGTTTGGATCTGGAGTGTTCCTCAAAAGCTTCATGTATTTATATGTAGTGGTACCTATGGAACCATGTGCCACTTGGAGGTAGAGCTTGCCTGGAAATGGTGGGCGCTTGGGCTGGACCTAGGGGCATTGTGTTAACTTGTTGAGACTGGGAGTAGGTGAGGGGACCCAGGGCAGAGCTTCCAGGTGTGTATTATTGACTTGTGGGCCAGGAAGTGAGGGAGGGGCAACTACTCTGAGTATGGGGTCAGGGCCTAATTGGCCCTTGAACCCAGTAAAGGAAGGAAGAAGAAACACTGTTGCAATTTCTTGCTGGAAAGGTCCGGCCTTTGCCAAGTCTCTAGACAACAACTCAAACTTGTCTCCTTGCTTTTCTGCAAGCTGGTCCCCATGAAGAGCTTTTGTCTCACAGGCCCTCCATGAGTGGACTGCGTGAGACATTCTGAAACTGTGAGTTAGAAATAAATCTTTCCTCCCTTAAATTGTGGAGGGTATTTCATGCCAGAAGCAAGTAAGTAACCAAGACAGATGGCTATAACAGCCACACAAATTTGAAATGTTCTCACTACCACTGAACTATACACTTAAAAATAGCTAAGATGGCAAAATTTTATATTTATCATTAAAATATTAAATGACAATTTATAGGACAAGGGGGATATGATAAAAATATATACACATACAAATCTGTCAAAGTGAAACCCCATTAATCTGCTTCACCAATATGCACTAATTTAAATGAGGGGGGAAAACACAAAAATATAGTAAAAGATCAATGGCTGAGAGGGGTGGGCAGGAGGTAAATTGGTAGGCACTAGATCTTCAGGGCAGTGAAACTATTCCGTATGACTGTGCATAATCTACATGGCGCCATACACTTACCTAAACCACAGAGCATGTACCAAGAGTGAACCTTAAGGTAAACTACATCCTTTGGGTGTTAATGGTATGTTGCAGAATGTTGATACTGGAGAAAGCTGTGCATGTGTGTGGTGTGAGGAGGGGAAGTTATATGGTAATTCTGTACTTGTTACTCAGTTTTGCAGGGAACAGAAAACTGCTCTAAAAAATATTGAAAATAACCTGCAAAGGTAAAAACTAAAACAAATCGAATATGCTTTTATTCTGAACATCCTTTAAGTACCTATCACAAACTAGACATTTTCTTCAAATAAATTTGTTCGGTCAGAATCATAAATGAACTCATTTGTGCAAATCTCATCTACCTTTCCCATTTGTAGTACCTGAAGACAATACAGGTCCTTCAGCCAGTTTCTCCAGCAATGGAGAAACTCAAATGATTTTTACCTTCAGCTCAAGAATAAATTCAAATTAATTCTATTAAAATGAAAATACAAGCTTTTCATACTTATTTATTCGTGGTACTGGAGACTGAACCCAAGGAGCACTGAGCTACATTCCAGGCCATTTTGAGACAGAGTCTTGCTAAATTGCCTGGGCTTGCCTTAAACTTGGAATTCCTTGCCTCGGTCTCCTAAGTAGCTGGGATTACAGCTGTATACCTGCACAACTGGCAGAGCTTTATTTTTAAAGAGTACACTTTTAAAATTAAAATCCAAAGAAAAGCCTTAAAAATAAAGATTTCTATTTTGATTTAGAAGATATACAAACTCTACTTAAGTAGATGATTCTTTTTCTCTGTATGCTTATAAGTCAGATTAATGCTAAATTTTCACTCAGAATAGGCTGAGCTCTATTGTAGTTAAAAACAAAATCCGAGTATACTGACAAACATCTGTAATCCCAGCATTCTTGGAGGCTGAAACAGGAGGATCCCAAGTTTGAGCTCAGCTGGGTAATTTAGCAAACTAGTAAGACCTTGTGCTAAAAAGCAAAACTGGTTTTGGGGATGTTGGAAAGCTCCAAAAGCCCTGGGTTCAATCCCCAGTACCACAGAAATCAAAACAAAACCAGAAACACACATCCAAAGTTTTGGCCTAACATGATAAAAGCTTATGTTTTTGACCCAGCCGACCATGTGTTCATTGGGCACTCAAGGCTACTTTGATCTGTAGCTCCACTAATTCAACTAAGTCTGCTCCGTGATGCTATGGTAGAGGAAAGCGACTGTCACCAGCCTATTCTAAGTCTGATACACACTACTTCCACTCATTATGGTCAGAAATAATCACTGCCCATATACAAGAGAGTGCGCAGTGGTACAGGTCCCTTTATAGAAAATATAGATAGCAGTACTTTCTAAGTACTACCTAGAAAACAGTATTTTCTTTCTAGATAAGACAGATACTGGTAAACTCTAATATCATGAAAACTATCTTTACATTTGTCTTAGTTACTTTGTTGTTGCTGAGACAGAATACTTGACATCCACAATTTAAGGGAGGAAAACCTGATCTTAGCTTAGTTTCAGAAGATCACGGCCCACACAAGGATGGCTGGCAACGGTTGAAGCACATGGCAGGGCCACGGCAGGAGAAAAGCTCCTTATGGCATGGCATAAGGGAAGCCAAATGAGGGAGGAAAGCAAACAAGCTTATATCCTTCCAGGCTACGCCCCTGTGAGCCACCCTTTCCAGGTCAAGCCTCAGTGTTCTGTCCCTTCCAGGCTAAACCCATAATCCAAGCCTTCCTGGTCAAACAGCCAGTAATCTACTATACCTACTACATGCCCCTAATCTAGCACACACCCCTCTAATCTATAATCTACCACACTCCTATACTCCACTACACAACTATAATCCACCCCTCCTGACCACCTGACTAGGTCCCATTTCTTAATAGTACATGGTTTCCTTAGGTTAAAAAAAAAAAAAGTTTGGGTTGGGAGTATAGTTCACTGGTTAGTGTTTGCTCAGCAAGCACAGGGCCTAAATTAAATTCCCCAGCACCACATAAACTGGGCATGATGGTGTATGTCTATAATCCCAGCACTCAGGAGGCTGAGGCAGCAGGACTGCCCTCAGTTTGAGACTACATAGTGAATTCAGAACCAGCCTGGACTACAGAACTAGATCCTGTCTCACAAAAATACTGCAGGTCTTCTCAAATATTCATTAAAATTTGGTTAGTCTCCAGAATACTGTGTGCTCTGTGACAGAAAACTTTAAGGATTAAGAAAACACATAGCCTACCTTTTTACCCAAATGAAAGTAATTTAAGAAAAGTAAAAACTAGACTGGGTTTATAGGTCAGCATTCAAAGTGCTTGTTTAGTGACTGACAGAATATGTTACAGGTGGTTCCAGTGGCCATGGGAGCAGAGGTGGAACCAAGGTAGAGTCAAGGTCCCAGTCAAGACGCCAGCCCCTCGGGAATCAATAAAGGAGAACAAAGACAGGCAGCTTATGCCCCACCCCCAACTGGTTTCTTGTAGACACCCTAAGGTAATAAGTGGACTCACATTGTTCTGCAACCCCCACCACAGGAGAACCCCTGAAACTGAGCCAAAGCTTTATACAGGGCTGGAGTCCTTCACCATCTTGGGACCCTTGTTTCAGATCCTTTCTCACCTTCTCCTTCAGATCTTTACTTTCTCAATAAAGCTTTGTGCTTTAAGTCTTCTGTGAACTCTGATTATTCTTAATCATCTTTTGAATCAAATTATTTATCTATTTCTTGCATTTGTACTCTGTACTATTTCTTGTACTCTTCAATGACATCCTTGGCCTGAGATTCTTTGCCACAGTCCCTAACTACTACACAACTGCAACCAACCACTTTCTGGGGTTTTTCCTCACAGTCGGTTTTACAAAGGCCTACCCATTCCCCCAGTTTCTTGTTGTCATCAACCTATTGATTTGGTGCTCAGCACAAAGAGCCTCCACTAACCTGACATACACAGGCTCAGATCAGTTAAACATATCCAAAGTTCATGAACCCGACATCAGGCAACATCAGCACTAACACCTAGCAAGCAAAGGCCCTGAGCTCAATTCCCCAGCACCACATAAACTGGGAGTGTTGGAACACACCTGTAAACCCAGCACTCAGAGGCTGAGACAGAAAGACTGCCATGAGTTAAAGGCCTGCATGGGTTACATGGTGAGTTTAGGACCAGCCTGAACCACAGAGGGGAGACCCTGTCTCAAAAAAAAAAAAAAAAAAAAAAAAAGTTAAAGAAAAATTTATCCTATCAGAACTATCAGAACCAGAAAAAAGTTTCTAATCAGAACACTTCTCCCTACCCCAACTCGACTAAATTTAAGCTGATGTGAACGTTAAAATTGTCCATTTAGGTATGTACAAATACTTGGTATTTTAATTTCAATATAATTAAAATCGAATTCAAAATGTAACAACTAACCAGATCTACTGGTGATTCCAACATTCATACTTTTTTCTTTTTTGAGAATGGAGTTTCACTATGTTGCCCAGGCTAGTTCTGTACTCTTGGCTCAAAAGATCTATCTTAGCCTTATAAATACCAGGATTACAGTGATGCATTCCCTCATCTAGCTTTAACTTGCCTATATTTTGTAAGATTATCTCTAGGGCTAGGATGTAGCCCTATGGTGCAGCACAAGTGTAACATACACAAAGCCCTGGGTTCAATCTTAAGCACCAGAAAAAAAGAAAAAACAAAATCTAGCTCCAAATTGCTAACAAAATTTGATGAAAGAGCAAATGCATCAAGTGTACATTCAATTAGAGCGCAATTCTTTTATTTTAGAAAAGAATATGCAGCAAGAATAATCAGTTTTAAGAACATTTACTACCAAAATAAACAGATGAAGCAAGATAATACGTAAGACAACAAAAATTGTGATAAGTCAAGGTTTATCTTGAAAAAATAAAGACAGGACAGTTCATTTTTAATCAGTCAAAAATTAAGAGTTCTAGACAATGTCAAATTCCACTTACCATAATGCTAAAGTTATACATTAAATATAATTACTATCTATACATATGCAAAAATATAAAATTCTATTTCATACAACAAAATCCTTTATAGAAACCACTTTAAAATTAAGTAGAACTTCTTGACATTGACGTGAGGTGTAAGTCCTTTTAAAGGTTCCTTTAAAGGCTTGAAAACATAATGCTATACCTAAAAACATTGTCCTTTCTCAAATTAAACCTACTTAGAACAACAGCTTAACCACATAACTACTTAAATAACAGCATGGTTCAGCCATGTCCAAAGTCCTCAAACTTTCTCAAATACAGAAACAGAACTCAAATATTCCACAACATAGCACTGAACAGACAGTATTTAGGAAAGACTGTGGTCATATGGCACAATATTAATGTTTTATTTCTTCAATATGTTTTGAAATAAACATTAGGTTTTTTGTTTTTTTTTAAAGGCCAAAATAATAACCTACATTAAGATATTTTGACTGTGGTAAGACTTAAGAGCATAAAATACAACACCGAAAGTAAAGTTGGTAACAAACTATAAAAGGATCTCATACTCTACTTAAAACACACTCAAAGCTCATCATGATAGAAATAGTCATCATGGAGCTGTCGGCCATAATCTGTGGCTTCACTGGTAAGAAACAAGTCCTGGTTTTCCAAAATCTCTTCTTCAGAGAGCTTTTTGTCACTATTTAAATCCATTTCATCAATGAGATGAACAGCCTTAAAAATAAAGCAAAATGAAAAAGTGTCAAACGTAATAAGTATTTTCAGCAAGATGTTCATATTTTAGTGTGACTTGATTTGTCAAAACCATTTAAGTGTGCCAAGTACTCATTAATGTCTAAGTATCTGAAAATATTACACACTGGAATTGTATATGTCTACTGCTCTCAATAGCTCCTTTCTTAACTTCTGCTAAATTCTGCTCCCTCTTCTCAGGTCGAGCCCAGTACATCTCAAGGTGAAGCAAAAATCATTATAACTCGCCCTACTCTTTGTGTTCTCAGATTAGTACGTGATATACTCTTATGTCTATTTGACAATCTAAAACAGTTTAGATGCTTTATTTCAAAACATAGAATAAGGCAGTCATGGTGGCATGTGCCTATAATCCCTGCTACCCAGGAGGCTAAGTGAGGCTACAGGACTGTAAGGGAAGGGCAGCATGGACAACTTAAGACACCTCTCAAAATAAAAAGTAAAAAATAAAATGGAACAATGCACTAATTCTAAATATTTCCATTGTCCCTTCCATCACTGGCTTAAGGTTTTCAACTTCCTCTCCTATCAATAGCACCAAATTCAGGAAGGAAAAAGGAAAACTAGTCATTCTGTAATACTTACCTCCTCTTGTGCAATGCCCTGATTATTGGGTACCACCCAAGATAACAGCTCTTGGGGATCAAGTCTGCCATCATTATCTTTGTCATAATCATTCACAAATCTGTCTTTCTCAACAAGTATCCATTCTGGATCTTCATTTGCAGCTTAATATAAAAAAACACAAATATACATACACAAGAATATCACATGTATCCAATAAGAAGTTTGGTATATCCCTAGAATAAAGGAAGTGAATTTAAAGTTTACTACATAAAGGAAACCCAATGAAACAGATCTATTTAACTGAAAAGTCCTGAAATAAGTAAAAATACATACTAATTTTCAAAAGTGACAATAAGTCTAAATAACTCATAATTTTAAGATTGCTATGTATTATTACAAACCAGTACTTCTGTTAACTACTGCTACTTGTACCGGTATCCAGTTTAAGTAATGTACATTATGCAGCTATGTAGTTTACTACATGTTTTTACAAAGTACTCCCATGAGTACATTAAAGCGACATTCTCACAATAAGTAAAAGTGGTGATCAATTTTAAAATCTCATTGCTTGCTACTTTTAAGGAACAATTCTGAAAAAAGACTGCAGCTTAAAGGAAAATGCCTCTAATTTCAACCACTTATGAAAGTCAACGTCTAGATTCTAGAGTATTTATAGAAATTTATTTCTCTTTTAGGATGTACACGCAATGGCATAGGATTCTTTACTTCTTTCTCCTTTTGAATTGACAATGACATTACATTTGTTTTAAAAGAAAGAAAAATGTTTGAATTGAGACAGGGAAGTAAAATGAGCAGAATGTGATCTCAGATAAACTATCAATCCCTCTGGTAAACTCTATTACACTTAACAACCGAACAAGCAGAACCTGCATAGGTCCTCTTGTTACAGTTCCCTAACTCAAAGAAAGCTTTCCATGAGCAAGGCTGTTTTCCAATTTCTTTTTAAATTCCATTATTCCCCTTTCCTTCCACATTGCCCCAGATAACTTACTTGGATCCCGCCTGTAATCACCAAGAAATTCTTCTAAACTAACAAATCCATCACCATCTTTGTCATGTTCTTCTAAGGCCTCTTGAATAACAAATTCCTACAGTGCATTCATTAAAAGAAAAAACAATCAGTCACAAAATTTCAATCTCACTGTCATTTGAATCAATCCTATGATAAAACTTCAAGTCAATCTTTTTGGTTCATCATACTTTCAGGACAATACACTAAAATTTAGAAACAAGAATAAAATCGCAAGAATTAAGTAGCTTTACGTCCAACAACATCCTTACTTTCCCGATAATCCCACTTTCACTTAATCACCCCAGCACTAAATGGAGGCCCCTATTTCCCTCACCCACAAGAGCAGCGTGACTCATCATCCTGTCATAATTCCATCAGCTCTCCAATCTGCTAATGGTCCTGAGAGAATGTGCCTGTAGGCCTCTTTGCACGGAACCGTTCTTCTGCCCTGTATCTGAAATGTGCCAGCACCCTAAAAAACTCAACTTCTTTGCTTCCTCTTCTCCCAAATCTACCTTTACTTAACTCCAAAATGCTCCCAAATCTGCTCCTACCACCAGTCCTGCTCCCTGATCCACAAGACAGATCCATTCCAGTTCGACGACCTGTTCCACAGCCAGCTGCTTCAGTCCTTCGTTTCGTATCTCCTTCATTCCCTTCTCATCGCCCTTTTCTTACTACACCAACTTCTACCCTGTACATCAGACCCACATTACTTTCTCCTTTCTTCCACAACCATAAAATGTAAAAAAGACAGAAATACCAACTTGGTCCTTATGAATTAATGCTTGCCTTCTCAGTGGACCCTTGCTGCAGCCTGAAAGTCTGCTTCTGTCTCAATTTCCTTAGTGCACTCTCAACAGCAATTTTCTTTTTGAAACCTTCAACTCTACTTTTCCTTGAACCTTACTTAACCCTTCCCAACAGTATCTTAACAGAGACCCTCCCATCTTTGCACACATAAGTCTTCTAAAATTTAAGTCTTCCAAAATCTCCAATCCCTTCTCCATCAGCTCCTTTTCTGTGCCTTTGGCTAACAATTACGTTACCAGAACTTCACTGCTGTCACAGCTACTCTACTATTCTCATTTCCTTACTATCTGCTGCTTCCCTACCACTTCTCAATCTGGAGTCTAGCATCCCAAGTGAAAATACATTCCCAAGTCTCTCATTCCAGACAAATCCAAGAACTTCATCTACATTTATATGAAATAGTACCTAAATACAAGTTACTGTCTTCTTAAAATCAAATTTTACAGACTCTGTATATCAAACATACGGACCCAAAGATTAGTTTTAGAGGTAGGATCTGAAAATCTTCTAAAATATCCAATATTGTGTGGGATAAGCAAAATATTTTCTGAGGCAGAGTCTATAGTTTTCATCATATTCTTAGGTGAGTCTGATCCAATACAGGTTAAGAAACAGTGATCAAAATGATTATTCCTTTATTACAGTAATCCTCTTGCAAAATAAGACATTTCATTCATGCTATCATGACTTACAAGAACGAAAATAAACTGAAAGTAAAATTTTAACTTTTAATCCAAAGTAGAATTATTCAGTTGATCTTGCACTCTTGCCTTTTCCTGTATAATATTCTAAAAGCAGCAAGGAATACACAAAAAACTATTAACTAGGAATCAAGGAAGTTACAACATAGCATGTAACCCACAATCATGGAGTGCTTAGTCTGACACACCTTATTATGCCAAAGTTACTATCTTTATCACAGTTTCTCCGAGGTCAAAACTTCATATCATCTCTGACTCCTAACACTTATTTAATAAATCAACATGCCTGTTTAAGCTTTCTTTAAAAAGTTGTTTGAATCTATTTCATTCCACTGCTACATCATATGCAAGGACCATATATTTCTTTGCCTTTGCTGGTCATAGTCCTCTTCAGTCAGCTGTTCCATATTCTCCAGACTCAAGATCTGATATCCTATGCCTGCCACTGTAGGATTCAACTGACTTGCTCCAAGTTAAATTTGGCATTTGAATTATGCCTACCACTGTTCTTAAACTAGGTCATGTATTTTGTACCAAGTAAGAAACCAGAAGCTTCACAAAGAGAAATGGTACTAACGGCAGTGTCTTCCCACTGAGCTCTGAAAAACAATGTACCTGATGCGTTGTTATTCAAGGCGGCACATTCTGACCATGACCCATTAAACAAAAAGTTGCATCTTCCTTCCCTGTAATATTCAGGGAATCAAGCCAGTAGCTGAATGCCATTATCACTCTACAGACCTCAGTATATTCAATATCTTTTTAAAAAAACTATTTGTTGTATTTTTCTTTACTCCCCAGTTTGAGGGCTTCTAGTCTCAAGAAGCCTCCTAAGATAAACTAGGGACTCAAAGAGTATTTGCTGAGCTAAACTAGAACTCAAGAGTTTTGAAGAACTAGTATTTCTCTCTCCTTCCCCCGCAGTGCGGAGGATTGAACCCAGAGCCCCTGAACATGGCAGGTAAGGGCTCCTGCACTGAGCCTTTCCCCAAGCCCAGTACAGTTTAAAGTAATAAAATGATAAGAAGACTCACTATGCCTGAATTTACAAAGCCATTAGTAGCAACTAGCATTTGTATTCCCAATCACCCTATGAAAAGGAAGCCAAATATGATTTTTTCCCCCAGAGCAAAAGCTTTCACAAATGAGGGTAAACTACATTAAAGTTCTAGTGTTGTGAACACTAAAAAAACAGACTAAAAGCTACAAAAGGTTAAGAAAGGCACTGATTGTAATATGGCCGTCAGAGAAAACAGTCAGAGGATGACTTGCTTCCACACAGAGAAGAAAACAAAAGCAAAACATAAAGCAAAAATCCCTTCTTCGGGGCTGGAGGAATGGCTCAGCAGTTAAAGAACTTGCCTAGCAATCACTAAGATAAGCACTAAGTACCCAAGTTCAACTCGCCAGCACCACATAAGCTGGGCATGGTGGCTGAGGGCGGTAATCCCAGCACTCGGGAGGCTGAGACAGGATTGCTGTGAGTCCAAGGCCAGCCTGGGCTCCAGGACCAGCCTGGGCCACAGAGCAAGACCCTGTCTCAAAAAAAAAAAAAAAAAAAAAAAAAAAAAAAATTCCCCCACTCACAAAACCTTAATCCTAACCCTCTCATTTCCAATAAGCAATTGGCCACCACCAGAAACTCCTTTACTACTTTGAATCATTTTAGATCTTCCCACCTCTCAACATTCTGGCCATTATACAATTCATTTTAACAGCTTATGTAAACAGATTTAAAAATTTTGACTACTCATTGATTCTTTTGAAATCTTTCCTCCTTACCGTCATGTAGTCAACTTCTTCAGGATGTTCAAAAGCAATAAATTCTTCAAGATTCAAGCCAGGACCTAAATCTTGGTTAGCTTTCTCAAATCGCTTCTTGTCCTTTAAATGAAGCTTTTAAAATTAAAAAAAAAAAGCTAAAGATAACATCAGCACCAAAACATCATTAAAAACACTGAAAAATACAAACCAAAATTTAAGATACAGTCTCACACATTATCTCACTATACCCTACATCATCCCCCTGGGGTACACTGAGTGAATAGTAACAAGCATTTGTTAGAGGCAAAGAGAGAGAGAAAAGCCCTGTAGTCAGGTAAACTCAGGTCTAAATTCAAGCAACAACACTTATTAGCTGCAAATGCTTAACTTGAGGCTAACAGAACAGGTAAAAAAAAAATCCTTAAGCAACTATCATGAGAACTTCTGCTATTCAACTAGTACACCTAATCATTACTGTTAAATGTTTCTTACCATTATTTGTAAGACAAAGACTGATTTGATGAAAGTCAGAAATAATAGTTAAAATACACTGAACTTGGATTCTCTTTCTTTTCATAGTACTTTTAATAATTAATGTCAATATTTTTATGAATGCCCAAATGCAATAAATATAAACTATGTATTAAATCAAGCACATCAAAAGCTAAACTGGGTCCCATCTCGGAGTTAAAATAAATATATTATTGTAATTTTTACTTTCTTTGCCCTTCCTTTTTTTTCTTTTCTTTCTCAAAGTATGTTCAAGTAGTAAAATGATTCAGCAGATAATAGGGACAAAAATACTTTTGATAACTTTCCAAGGTAATTCTATAACCAAAAGTCTTGGGAGGCAATGGTGCTATCTTTCTAATCTATGTAATTTCTATTTTGAGAATTTCCAGGAATAGCTTTCCTTTCTAAAAACTGAAATGTAACAATTGTGTGTGTGACTGTGTGTGTGTGTGTGTGTGTGTGTGTGTGTGTGTGTGTGTGTGTGTGTGTGTGTGTGTGTGGCTTTTTTGGAGACAGGGTCTCAGTAAGTTGCTGAGTCTAGCCTTAAATTTATAACCATCTTGCCTCAGTTTCATAAGTCTGGGATTCCAGGGTTGTGAAACTGCACTCTATCAGAAACATTTTATGTTCTGCTCTTGAAAAGAAATGTTCTGTCCATTTTTCTGGAATAACAGCAGGCAACTGTCATTTATCTAAATACTAGTTATTTACAACTACTGATACCCAGTGAAGAATTCACCTCTTCTTCCAAAAATTTCTCTTAAGGCATCCAGCCTCCACAAGCCAGTTATATTCACTCAAGTAAAAAAAGATAGTTTGATTCCAGAGTTCTGCTTTTAAATTAATTTCATGAATTTAAATAACTAGGTCAAATAATTTACATTGCGTTCAGATTTAATGTGGAGAAAAACTGACAAGAATCTGAAGTATTTTGTGGAGTGAATCAAATTCTTTTTGAATAAGTCACCATTCAAAACACCAAGTGCTAGAAAAAAAAAACAAGTGCTTAGATTTCCTTATGAAAGAACCTTTCAATTTGAGGAAAAAGAACCATTTTCAGTAGAGTGAAATAGATTTGAGCAAATTTGCCTATGGAAAGAAGAATTTCTTTCAAAAAGTTGAGATTTCTTTAAAAAGAAAATGGTTTTTAAGGTTTTTTCTGGTTCACATTTCATGGTCATTTAAATACGATTTAAGATCATCTCATATTAAATTTAAAAAGCCAAACCAGAAGGCAATGTTTTATCAAAGTGGCAAATTAAAAAGAGTAACAAAAACTGATCAAATTTTATAAAAATCTTACATGTTTTTGTCTAAAAACTTTGCATTCTAGCAGTCTGTATGTAAGTGATAAATACAGTAATAAAAGGAAACAATAGTCATTTATTTCTATACTGTAACAGAACTTGAGAGGACCAAAACTGCCACCTTTTGGTAGAATGATGATTTTACATGAAGAAACATACAACCCATGACTCTAGAACAGAACAGATCGTAAAAATTCTGTCACATAAAAGAATGTAGCTTAAGCAATACCACTAATACATGCACCTTTAGCAGCCGTTAGAAAGTTGAGTAAATGTAAGCCCCCAAATGTATCCTGTTTAAAAGTTCTAACTTAGGGGCTAGAAAAATAGCTCAGCAGTCAAAGCATTTGCCTAACAAGCTCATAGGCCCTGAGTTCAATTCCCCAGCACCACATATAAAAGTGGGCGTGTCAGTGCATGCCTATAATCCCAGCACTCCGGAGGCTGAGGTAGGAGGATCACTGTGAGTTTGAGGCCAGCCTAGCCTCCACAGTGCTCAGGACCAGCAAAAAAAATAAAAGTGCTAACTTAAAATAGTTTATCATACTATAACAAAGTAAATTTTAGATATTTTACAGTTGGAAAGAGCCAATACTCCCAGTCATCTACTTTCTTTATACGGACTCGTAAGATAAAATTTAGGTGTAGGTTGGTTTTTGTTTTTGAGGCAGGTCTCCCAACTCCTAGGCTCAAGTGATCCTCCCACCTCGACCTCCTAACAGACTAAACACACAAACACTATGGTTGCCAATTTGACGTTAACTTTTTAATAGATTTTCACATAGAAAATTATACTTTATTCAGACATCAAATTACTTATTTAATATTTAACTTACTTTATTTTATTTAACTTCTATCATTTAAAATTTTGAAGAATAATGCACATTTTCCTCTGGGTTCATCTCTATGCCACATGTCAATTTTCAGGTTATACAGCATCAAGTTCTAAAAAGTCTCTGACTAGAATTTCATAAAGATACACACCTATTCCTAGGCTGTCATACAATAACTCATTGGATTCCCACCAGGAAAGTATTTATTTCAGGGTTACATCACATCCTTTAGGTGACTAAGATCCACCTAATTTGACTCAGGGTCTTCACACAAAGCTACATTCCTAGACCAATTTTTAGTTTTGATTTTAAGGCAGGATTGTATCCAAGGCCTCCTGCATGCTAGGTAAGTATTCTATCACTGATTCACATCCCAGTTCATTTTAAACATTTTATATTTTGAGACAAGATCTCAAAGTCATAATATAATATCATGATTTGGGCTTTAAAAAGTCTCAGAACTCTAATGATGCTCACAAGCTAATTCTGATAATAAAGGAAAACACTGAGTAGATAGATCCCAACTCTCATCACCTTTGTGTTCTCTTTAGCAACACCAAGCAGTGAAGGCTAATTTAGTCACACTAACCTGCTGGACAATAAGGACACAAATAAAAAAGATACATTTTCCTCCTATAAATTAAATCCTAACTAATCTAAAGCTAAAGCTGATGTAGTTAATAGAACTATTTATTAGTCTAAGTGCTACTGTTATTACTACATTTCCATACTATTGCTATCCTCTATTTAAACAGAGATGAAGAGAGGCTGGAGGAATGGCACACCAGTTAAAGCACCTGTCTAGCAAGTGCAACGCCCTGGGTTCGATTCCCCAGCAACACATAAACTGGACATGGTGGCACACACCTATAATTCAACACTCGAGAAGCTGAGGCAGGAGTACTGCCTGAGGCCCAAGGTTAGCCTGGATTTACAAGTGAGTTCAAGACCAGCTTGGGCTACAAAAAGAGACCCTGTCTCAAAAAAAAAAAAAAAAAAAAAAAAAAAAAAAAAAAAAAAAAAAAAAAAAAAAAAAAAAAAAAAAAAAAAAAAAAAAAAAAAAAAAAAAAAAAAAAAAAAAAAAAAAAAAAAAAAAAAAAAAAAAAAAAAAAGAGGAAACAGACTTAGGGAAGTTAGGTAACTTATTAAAGTTGCACTACTGTTAAGTGATAGAACCAGATGGGAAGCCAGGCAGACTGGCTTGAAGGCTTGTGCCCTTAGTCCACACCCAAGTGGCTTATAGAGAGCTTGTGAGTACTTACTAGCAGAGAAACAGTCAACCTGGAGTTAGTGGTGACCATAGAGTTTAAGTGGCCAATACAATTCTAATGTAAATAGTATGCCCAATGATAAATAATATGACCATAATAAAAATTAAAAGGTACATAATAAAAATGAGATAAGAAACAGGAAAAGCTCAAGTTTTCCCAACACCTTGATTGATGTTTTAGGACATAACATTTGCAATAAGTTATTTGGTTTAATTTTTACTCTTTTCCATAAAAATTTTTTTTGTAAAAAAAAATTTGAGACAGGGTCTTGCTCTTAGCCCAGGCTAGCCTCAAACTCTCAGTAATCCTCCTGCCTCAGCCTCCTAAATTCTGTGTTTATAGGTATGTATTACTACATTCAGTTTATGTTGTGCTGGGGAATTGAACCCAGCCTTGCCCTTGCTCTAACGATTATGATGTATACCTAGCACCCCAAAGACTCTTTAAAATTACCCTTGAGATAGTTACTTCTCAAGCTTAGTCATTTGTTTTGATATACTTTTAGTTTAGTAGACTTCCTAAAGATCTTGAAATCCCTAAATAAAAACTGTCTTCCTCACCTCTCTTTAATAAGCCTAAATTATAACAAATTGTATCATAATTTAGACGAGAACTCATGGTGATCCTGAATCTTCAAAAATAAGATATTTTAGGGAGGTGGAGGATTAATAGAGCAGTTAGAGCACTTTCTAGCAAGCCCAAGGCCCTGACTTTGATTCCCCAGTACCACATAAACTGAGTGTGGTAGCCCATGCCTATAATCCTAACATCCAGGGGGCTAAGGCAGTAGGATTGCCATGAGTTCTAGGCCAGCCTGGCCTACATAATGAGTTTAGGACCAACCTGGACTACAAATAGAGACCCTCAAAAAAAAGTTACTTTAAATTTTCAATAATGTAGTATTACAGAAAATGATACTATAGTTCTTCAAAAAATTAAACAGTCGTACAGTTCCTCAAATAACTAAAAATTAAATAATTGATCCAATAATACCATTTTTCACATATATCCAAAAGAAATGCAAAAAGAATCTGAAAGATTTGCGTATCATATCCATTGCAGGATCATTCACAGTGTAAGACTGAAACAACCCATGTGTCCACCCACAAATGAATGGTTAGATAAAACTGTCATGTATATACACAACAGAATGCTATCCGGCCTTTTTAGGATACTGAACTTTTTAAAGCAGAAAGTTCTGACACATGTAACAAAGTTGAGTCTTAATGACATTGAGCATAATAAGCCATTCACAATAGGAAATACTCTTTGATTCCTACTTAGATGAAGTTACCTGGAATAGTCAAATTCACAGACAGAAAGTAGAACGGTGGCTGCCAGGCAGGCCAGGAGGACGGGAATGGGAAGTTACTGTTCAATGGGTACAGTGGGCACAAAGTTGAGCTTTACAAGATGAAGAATTTGAGACTGGCTGCACAAGATGAACATACTTAACAGTACTGCACTGTACACTAAGAAAACTATTCAATGATGTTAACAATAAAATACTTCTACATGCTCGGAATCCACTTAAAAAGGTAACTCTGGAAAAGAGGTCAAATAAATGACACAGCTGAAAAAAACAGATATATGTATAATTTATGTAGTCTACTTTAAGATACCTAATCTGGTTAGAAATGAGACCATCAAAATGACTACTGAAATGGAAACATGATTGCTTAGAGGACAAACAATGCCATCCACACTAGGACCCCAGGCCCACTATGCTCATTCATGTGGGAAGTAAAGTGAACTGATGTTACCAAGAGGAACAGCTTGTGCTCACATACTCACCTGCCTGAATGACTCCTCCTCTGCATCATCCAGAGCAGTGTTCTCATCAAAGTCGAGCACACGGTCATACATCTGAATATTGTATTCATCCCATGTCACTGTACCATCATTGTTTTTATCATATTCAACAAACTGTTGTTTAGCCTCTTGCATGGCATAATGCTTAAAAGACATCTGGATCCACTGACTGAGTTCACCTGTGAGAATTTACCAGAACACAAGTCATATTGACAATAACTCTGATATTAAAATGACGATTTTTTAACCTTCTCAAAGAAGAAACAAACTTCAATGTTTCCAAATATTGAGGCAGATGTGATCTGGGAGTACTAATGATATAAGTTGATGGGGAGAGCTCTGCATAGCATCTAAGAACATTGTAATTAAATGATCTAAACAAATGGTGAGCTCCATGAGTATGGAGTTTGGGCCTGCGCTTTTTACTGATGAATACTCAATACCTAGGAAGTGCCTGGCTCAACAAATATTTCCTGAATAATTTTCACTAGCCAAAATAGCACTTTACCTTTTAAATGTATCATCAAACAAATTATACATAATCTTTAACTTTAGCTTTCACAAGAATCAAAAATGTTTGAGTAACTGCCTACTTACTTAATGTAAGAAAAAATAATTTTCAGTTTTTGAAAGGAATGTAATGTTTTCCTTTATGTGAATTAAATAAAAAATATAAAGGAAATAATAATGACAACCATGTACTGAACTACTGTTATATATCATGTACTCTAGGTTGTTGCTAATATTCAAAACAATTATAATTATCACTATTTTACAGTTGAGAAAATGGAGGTTCAGAAAAGTCCAAGGCTTCACAGCATTAAGGGGTAAAGTCTAGATTCAAACCCATGTTTGGCTTCAAAGACTCTTCCTTCTGATTTTTGTCCCCTCTTAAACTCTTGCCTCAGCCAACTTGGAGCTGCAGTTCTATAACCCCAGCGCTCTACGAGGCTAAAGCTCGAAAATCCCAGATTCAAGCTCAGCCTGCGCTATTTCAATATCCAAAATAAAAAATGGGCTGAGAATGTCATTCAATGTGCTGGCTCTGGGCAGATTCCCAGTACAAAAATGAATAAATAAAACATCTCTACTTCATTTTTGAGAGGAGGTCTTAGTTTGTTGCCCAGGTTGGTCTCAAGCTCTTGGGTTCAAATGATCCACTTATCTCAGCCTCTGAAGTACCTGGACTGTAGGCATGTATGTCTGTGTCTGGCTTAAAAGCCTCCACCTTTCATGATCCTTAAGAGTTTATACTGGCCATCATCTCACTAATGTGCAAAATAACCTGCAGGGTCCTTCAGCTGAATGCAAGTTTCCGTAAATATTACAAGGGTCTCTTCGAGTTTTCTGAGAGATTATTATAATGAAACAGATCAGAAATGTGGGTTCACATTTTAGCTTTGTCATAATGCTACTAGGAGTAGTATGCCTTCCTAAACTCATTTTTTTCTCCTCTAAAACGATGATTTGGGCAAAGTTCCTTTTTACTTTAACTTCTTTTTTAACGTTTAATACTACGCATTTGGACATACCTAAGCCCTGAGCCCTGACAGTACCACTCCATCATCCACATCAACTTGTTCTGTATGTACTTGTGACCAAAGACAAACCCATTCTTCCAATAATGGGAGTTCAGAGGTGTTGTCTGCCTTAGGTATAAGGCACAGAACCTTCATGTCCGAGAACACCAAGGTGATTACTTCATTGACAACACATCTTAAACTTGCCAGTCTGCAATTCTCCCTCCAACGTGTCATTCCTTGGAAGTTGAGCAATATTTAAATGGGGGTTAACTTACAGTCACATTAACAACTTTCTGAATTTTTCTGAAGATCAACCTGGCATATTGATACAGCTCATTACTTGAATTACACAAGGAGACCGCTACACAGCAATTTATTTAGAATATTGTTTTAACAGCCTGTGCTAAGCGAACTCAGACGTCTTCCTTTTTATAAACTGAAGATACTCAAGACTGACCTAAGGGAAGGATACCTGAATTCTCAGCTTATTATTTATTTGAAAAGGCATTTACTCTTTCTGACTCCAGCTTCTACAAAAAGATGGAGATGAGCATTCTAAGGCTCCCACCCCCATTTAGTTATCATGTTGCCATAAACATACTTCACATGCAACAGGTCTTTTTCTACTTGCTTAAGAAAACAAAAACCTGAAAATTCTAATGAAGCATGTGTCAAACGAGCAGTAAGTCCTGTTAAGGTTTTAAAAATGTTCTAGGATTTATTTTCATAAAATGAAGGAAACTCTGAAATCGACAGGAGTAATGTGAGGAACAGCCTCTGAAGGTATGGCCTGCACATACTGCACAGTCAATGATGTTTATGTTACTGGAGGAAGCATGGTAAATTATCTCCCAGGCAGAAAACCTACTCTGTCACTGCCCCTCTAACTTGAGGAACACAAGCCACCGCCATTCAACAGATACCCCCGTTTAACATGTTCACTTGTCGCGTACAAAGGGATATATCCATTGTTCATCATGTAGGACTGTCCTTACTTTCAGTGAGAAAGCCATCTGCGTCTGAATCAATTTTCTTTATGATCGACAGCAGCCTCTTCTGCTGCTCTTCGTGGTCAAGTTTAACGTACTCATCGACGTCTTCCTTTGGGAGGGAAGCGACAGACACGATCATTACTATCACAGGGGGTAACTGCCGAGGAGCACGGGGAGACCCACCTCTGCTACCCCAGACCCTACTGCCCACCACCCCCGGCGCTAGCACCCGCGTGCGGAGGTTGGAAGGGCCGTGCTAGTTCCTAGGTTTACAGGCCTCAGGGGCCCCCGGAACGCGACAGGAGCCGCCGACCCCCATTGTCGGGCCGCCCTGCCAGGCCTCGCCGGGACGCCCCCTTTGTCCGGGACAAAGCCGCGACCGCGGCGCGGCGCGGCCCGTCGCTCCCAACGGCCGCCCGGCCGCTCACCTGGGCGCCCAGCAGCGCCTCGCGGTCGTACTCGGCGCGGTGCTCTCCCTGCGGGTAGTGCAGCTCCTCGGCCTGGCCGGCGCCCGCCGCCGCGGCGCACAGCAGCAGCAGCCCCAGCGCCGCGGGCCTCGGGCCCAGCCGCATCGCGCCGGCCGGCGGAGAGCGAGACAAGCGAGGAGGCGGGAACGGGGGCCCGGCGGGGCTGGCTGCAGGCCGCAGCGGCCGCGGAGGACTGTCGCAGCGTGCGTGGGAAAGGGAGAATGGACGCGGAGACAGCAGCGCCGTCCACGGACGTCCGGCCGCCCGGCCCCTGGCCCCGACGTCGTCACTGCGCTGCGGAGGCGCGCCCAGGCCCGGGCCTATATGGCCGCGGCGGGGGGTGGGCGGGGCGCTAACTGGCGCCAATGATTGGACCACTTAGAGCTGGGGGCGGGCCCGCAAAAGTGGCGGTCCACAGCGTCCAGAGTTGGGCGGGTCCGCACCTTTCCCAAGGCATCCCCTGAAAAACTCTCGCCTGATCCTTTCCTTGTCGTTTTCTGTCAGGCTTGTTCCTGCCAGGAATTTCCCTTCTGTGCTTCCCGGCTTCCATCAATAAGAGAGGATGGAGATTTTGCTGAAAAATAGCACCATACAGTATGTTGAAAAACCTTGGCGTGAGCAACCAATCAAGAGAACCCACGCTCTTCAGTTTGTCTCTAATTTATGTTACTGCAGCAGGAACACAATCCCAGAAACTGCAATCAGAGGCATCTGATGCTCAGCTTCTCTACGTACACATTATAGTTACATGACCTTGACCAAATTATAAGGCCCCTGAAAATAAGTGTGCTTATTTATAAAACGGGCCCAGTAGCTGGGCATGGCAGTTTGCTGCTGTAATCCAAGCACACTGGGAGGCTTCGGCCAGAGAATCCCAAATTTGAGTTCTGCCTGGGCGACTTAGTGACTTCGTGGAAGCTGTCTCAAAATTAAAGAATAAAAAATGTAAAAAGAGTTGAGGATGTAACTCACTGCAAATGCCCTGCGTTAAATTCTTAGTTCTCAAAATAATGATAATAATATAATGGACACAGTAGTGAAGGCCATCTTAAAGAGTTGTGAAGATTAAATAAACTAATGCATTTCTAACAGTAGCTAGCATAATGGTGAAGTATTTAAATAATTGAAGTTTTCATCATGGGGATAAAAAACATGTGCTCGCACAGGATAACTTAGAAAGTAGCTATCAAAACTTTTATACACACAAGGCATGTACTCGTGGTTTCTATTCCAAGTCTACTACAAGTCTATATAATTATTCCACTTCCTTCTGGAGCATATAAACCCAGAGAAATTTGTAGGCTGCAGCTTGAACCTTTTTGTTCATTGATTGCTCTACTTAGAACCAAGTCTTTTCACACACAAGAAAAGACTTCCTGAGTCCTCTTTCACTTCTCACAGTCTCTGTTTGGATTGAGAGCAAGAATCCTATTTCAAACTGAAAAACTGAGTGGGCACAAGTTGCAGAAATTTCCTGGTTGGGTTGGAATTTTATTGTGTTTGGTCAGAGACCATTAAAATCTTTACAGAACAAAGTGTTAAGTTTAATCCTATAAATTCAATTTCATAAAGATCGAGGATGAACAAAGTTTTAAATTTCAGAGGTGTAAATATAGGCAATATTTCAGAGTTTATTTTCTTAAAACAAATAGACTTAAAAGACAAGAAAAGTCTTTATCATTGAGTCATTTTAATTTTAAACATAGTTCTGAGTTTTAAGGAAGTCTTTTAAAAATATTCTCATTGAATATGAGAAACTCAACTTTGTACCTATTATTCTCTGCCAAGCTTGTTAGTTTTCTGATATTAGAATTTGCTTCATCTTCAGGCTGTTCTCCAGCCCTAGTGATCCTCCTGTCTCAGCCTCTCACACAATTGAGACAACAGGAATGTGCTGTTCTTCACTAAATAAAAGATAAACTTTGACCCACTTCTGCTATGACTCCAATTACAAAGGATAAGATACAGAGTATTATAGAAGTTATTGTAAACTCAAGCCTTCCACAGGTGTAGGCCTCACAGCAAAGGTAATCTAGTGGTATCCAAAGAGCCATGGATTAAGCAGCATGAATGTCTGAGACAAGATTGTTTTCCTTCAGCCCTAAATGGGTTGCTTCTGCTCCCTCAGCCTTGTTTTTTCTTTCTTTCTATAGAAAAAAGAGTTGGTTCACCTCAGAGGATCTTTATTTGAGATCTTTGAGACATTAAATGGATCCCTGCATAGGGTTTAGTGATGTGTTAATCACAAAATCCTATGCAAAAGTTTTTGCCTATGTACCTTTCTGAGTAGAAACTCTATAGCTTTGCTTTAATCAGAGTTTCAGAAGGAAAACTTCAGCTGGGCCTAGTGGCACAAGCATGTAATCCCAGTATTTTGACATTCTGACAGGTGAGGTGGAAAGATTGCAAGTTCAAGCCCAGCCTGGGTAATATAGCAACTTAGTGAGACACCATCTCAAAATTCAAAAAAAAAAAAAAGGATAAAAAGAAAACAAAGAAAAAAAGGATTGGAGGTTGTAACTCAGTACAAAGGCCCTAGAGGTTGAATCCTCAGTACTGGGGGGAAAAAAAATCAAAATGAAAACTCCAAAGTCAAGGGTCCCTCTGAAGTTGTTAAGCAACTATTCACTTCTAAAATTCATGACAATTTTAGTCAGGATTGTTGGGAAGCAGATTATAGGAAATACCTATGCTCAAAACATGCAAGACTGATACATTATCACCATTTGTAACTAATCCATTCTATTCTGAGAAAACAATCTTCTCAAGTAAGTAAACTTGAAAAAAGCAGTATGAGAATTCAGAGATCAATTGTGTTGACCCATAGAAGCCCATAGCACATAAGGCATTTATTTTTCACTGTGATTTAATGTTTATAAATTGCACATACCCTAAACATGTTCAATTATTACATATATGTACATATATATGTAGTAGAGTTTGCTTTAAAACTATTCAAGAAGGAATTTACAGATTACTTTTGAGCTTGGTAAAACGCATTTTATATGAAACAATGGTTTAAAAACATGGCGATACTTTAGGGCATGGACACTTGTGTTAAAGACTATTTCTATCAGAATGAAAGAAATTTGGCACAAGAAACAACTTAAGTGGAAAAGCCAGCAAACTCAGTTTGTCACTTTGCAAGATCGAAATCGCAAGATGAGAACAGAGGTGGGGCAGTGAATGGGTGAATGACTTAGTCTGAATGATGGAGCAATTAGGGGGATTTTGTTGGTTGTTTAATCTTTTGTCAGTCATTTGGGGAGAGGAGAAGTGGGAATTCCAGGGTTATGGTGGTATCTTAAAAAATGACAGATTATATGTAGGTGGGTGAGCCTATGTAGTATCTAGAAATTATTTCTATTCCTAAGGAGTCTTCAAAGGTGTGTCAACAGTCATAAGATCTCAATAATTTATTAGAATTACTGCCAGAAAATTTAATGTTACTATTTTTCACTGAATGAAATTTCCTTAAGGTGAACATGGTTTGGGGCTTGGGTGTGTAGCACTTGCCTACCACCATCTCCAAACAGAAGCTATCCTCTACTTCCGGCAATTCACATTTATGGCCTCCAGCTAATTATATGGGCACATCTCTTTCCCTAACAGCATCCCAAATGGATAGATACTAGAGTGCCTTTCCTGACTTGCTCCATGTACATACATCTTGGCTGACATGAGTATTAATTCTTAAGCATTCAAAAAATATCCCGGAAAATGGTGATCAACTCTATGGATACATGACCATACAATTAGTTGTATGATAAATTATTTGGGCCTCACACTCAACCTTTCCAGCCCCCCTTCCTGCAGTCCTCCCCAGGCCCTGGGCTTTATCAAACCCCAGAGCTCTTTCCCACAGGTCTCCCACAGGGTTGTTTTGTTGTTGTTGTTTTTAACTCTCAGAATTCTTTCCCACAGGTTTTCCATAATAGGTCCCTGAAGGCAAAGTCAAACACATTAGCAATAAAAATAAAGAGCCCAGGGAGGGGATGACACATAGCTAACAAGGGCAGTGAAAGCAAAGACAAGAGTAAGACAGCCGCCTAAAGAGTTTCAGATGCTTTTAAAAAGAAGTTCCATATGAATTTTTCATATGAAATTTATTCACTTTTGGCATCACCACAACAGCTCTGAAGACAATTTTATGAGAGGAAATCAAAAACTGATAGGAGTGGAGTACTTAGAAAGACAACATTCCCTGGATTTTTAAGTCCTTGATTGCTTGTGCTTTATGATCACATTGTGCATTCCCACCTTATATGATCATCTGCTTGACAACGGGAAAATGCAGATGCTCTAAGAGCTTCATCACAAGACGAACTGAGTGATCTTTAAGGTTTTGGATTCAAGGGACTGGAGGAATGGCGCAGAGATTGAAGCGCTTGCCCAGCAAGCACAAGGCCCTGAGTTTGACTCCCCAGCACCTCCTAATTCAAATGTGGTGGCACAAGGTTATAATCCCAGTACTTGGGACGCTGAGGCAGGAGGATTGCTGTGAGTCCAAGGCTACATAGTAAATTCAAAACCACCCTTGGCTACAGAGAAAGACCTTATCTCAAAAAAGAGAAAAAAAAGTTTTTGGATTCAGGATCAAATTCAGGTCTTTTGAGACTGGTGTCTGTCTAAAAATAGTAATTACACGGTTTGTACCACAATGTAGTATGGAAACAAAAATTATACATAATGCATGCCTACTTGTTTAAGAAAATCAGCATACGCAAATCAGCAAAAAAGAAAATTCCATTCTCATGAATAACTAACTGCTTTAACATTGGGATGTAACCTTCCAGAGCTTTCCCTGTGTGTGGTATACTGGGTGTAGTAAAAAATTACAGTATTTAAAATTTTTTAACGTTATTACAGTAAAAGACACATTGCCAATCTCCCTTGCTTCAAATGCAGTTACCCAACCTTCCTGATGCTTTCTGAAGCAGTCTGGGAGTCCCTTCGTGTCTATAGTTGCACTGTCCTGGTTACCTTGATGACCTAAATCAATTCAAAACATTTACCTTTCATGGCATTTTGGCATCAGGAAAGATGCCATAGTCACACGCTGCCAGGTCTACCAGATCTACTGGTAATCACGGTGGATGAGGACACATCATAACTTTTCACAACTCTTTCTTTTAATTGGATGGGACTTAGCAGGATCATGCCCTGCAGTTTTCACTATACCTCATGAAAACATTCACAAAAGAGAACTCCCCGGCCTGCGTCAGACAACAGCAAGGCCAATGGGATAAAGGTGTTTGAAGGCAGGAGGAGTATTTTAAGGGAGATTAATGGCAGTGTGTTTTTTACTATAATGTGTGTGTCTGTGTCTCTGTATCTATGTGTAGTAATGGGGGTCCAGCTCAGTGCCTTCACACTGAACTTTATTCCCAGCTCAATTTTTTGTTTGTTTGTTTAACATTTGAAACAGAATCTCACTAAATCTCTAAGTTGCTCAGGAAGGGTTTGAACTTGTGATCCTACTGCTTCAGCCTCCCAGAGTGCTAGGATTACAAAACCTGTGCCACTAGACCCGGCTATAATAAAAATTTTTGTTTAAACATTCATTGTTAATTTGTAAGACATTTCATATATGCCTTTTTAAAGACATCGTCTTAGTCCACTGGCGAATTGTAACAAAATAACCTGAAACTGGATGATATATAAAGAAACAAATTTATTTCTCATGCTTCCGGAGGCTGGAAAGTCCAAGATCAAGGTGCCAGCGGCATTGTTGTCTGGTAGGAATTGCTCTCTGTATCCAGAATGACACTCTGTTGCTACATCCTTCACGTAGGAAAAATGCTGTGTCCTCACATGTTGAAAGAGAGGGAAGGACAAAAGATGTGAGCTCCCTCCCTCTGCCAGGCTCCTCAATAAGAGCCCCTAATCCCAGGCCTGAGCCTTGTAACTCAATCACCTCCTAAAAGCTGCACCTCTAATATTGCATTAGGGATTAAGTTTCAACATCAGTTTGAAAGAGATGAAACAGTTAAGCCATAGTGAACAGATATGGTTTACAGAAAAATAGAACACAAGCAGAAGCTATTCCCATCAATAAAATAGCTCAAGAAAGCAAAGGAATCTAGATCCCAGTAACCCACAAGGCCTAGGAGCCTTATAAAATCCTTCCCCAACATCCACGTTTTGTGCCAGGATTTCCCCTGCAGCAAATTCACTTCGGTCTGATATGCTTTTCCTTGTTTTCTACCTCCCCAATCCCGGTTGTGTGTCTCTACTTACCAGCACCAAAACTGCTTCACCTGGATCCATCTGATCTTTGGAATGGAATACGTCAAGAACTTTGGGTCCATTCCAATATATATGACTCCCAGTATCGACTATGAGTTCATTCATCACATCCAGAATGGGAAGGGCGCTACAGGCTCTGGTTGAATAATTCCACCCAGCCCCCAACTTAACATCATCTTTCCAAAAAAAACATTATTAATAGGTCAGTGAGATAACCATCTGAGGAAAAAAAAAAAGCCTTGATCCCAATTACACACAGATAAAATTCCAAGTGGATTGTAGATCTGAATGTGATAATTAGAACAATTAAGTGTCTAGAAATCAACATAGAAAAATATCTTCATGGCCTTGGGTGTGTAAAAAACAAGACATAAATATTACTCCACCCCCAAAAAAAGTCATAAATTTGACCTTTTTTGTTTGTTGTTTTTGAACTGAGGATTAGGCCTGTGGCCTTCACACTGAGCTACAACCCTGTCCTTATTTTGGTTGTTTTGTTTTGTCCTAGATATTTAAGGCAGGGTCTCACTAAATTGCTAAATTACCCAGGCTAGTTTTGAATTTGTAATTCTCCTACCTCAGCTTACTAGGGTTTACAGGCCTGTGCCATCAGGCTTAGCAGATTTGATAGTATTAAAATTCGGAATTAAGGGCTGGAGGAATAGCACGATGGCTACAGTGCTTACCTAGCAAGCACAACGCCCTGAGTTTGATTTCCCAGCATCATATAAACTGGCATGAAGTTGCACTCTTGTAATCCCAGCACTCAGGAGGCTGAGACCAAGAAGATTGCCATGAGTTTGAGCCCAGCCTGGAATACAAAGTGAGTTCAGTACCAGCCTGGACTACAGATAAGATGCTGTCTCAAAAAAAAAGAAAAGAAAAGAAAAGAAAAATTAAGAATTAAAACCAGCAATCTGCTTCTAACTAGTTTGGAGGACTTCAGGAGTCTTTCCCTAATATGAACAAACCTAACCCAATTTGATATTCTATGGAACATCATTTGTGTCACCATATCGATGATATCACATTAATCAGACCTGATGACAAGAGACAATATCTACTTCGAACACCTTGGTAGAGCACATTCAATCCAGAGGGTGGGAGATGAGTCTTACAAAATATGGAAGGCTGACATATCCATGAGGTTTCAGGAGTTCTTTGATACAGTACTATAATATTATCTATCCAACCCATATTTTATATTCAAACTCCTATATTATTTAGGCAAATTTATTGCTTAGATGAATCAGATTTAGCTTCTGTGAATGCTGATGAGTTCAAGTTCTCCAATAGATAACACTTTCTTCAAGATCTTTTTGGTCCCTGATTCTGAGTTAAGCAACTCCCTTCTATAACCTAGTAACACAGAGTACTCTACCAAAAAGTATCTTTAAATCTATTTTGTTTTGAGACACGATGTAGCCCCAGGCTGTCCCTGACTTCACACTGTGGCCCAGGCTAGCCTTCTACTCAGGACCATCCTCCTGCCTTAGGGATAGTGCTGGGATTACAGGTGTGTGCTAGTTAACGTGGTGGTGAGGAATCAAACTCAGGGCCTTGTGCTTGCAAGGCAAGCGCTTTAACTGCTGTTCCATTCCTCCAGCTCCTCTATTTCCTATTGTTCATGTGTGTCTGTTTTTCCTATATGAATTTATGACAGATAATGTATCCTTTTCACTGGTCTCTCTTTACTGATTAGTGGAGTGCCTGACACATGGTAGATCTTCACTAAATAAGTGCTGAACCTCTGGATCTGCACATTTTAGTGGTAATTTAAGTAAATAGGTTCTAGTCGAACTGGTCATCCCCCTCTTTCAGTGGAAGGCAATGTGAGGTAAGGTTCCATGAACAAAGTAGAAACCACTCCAGGTTTGGTTTTTTTTTTTTACAAGAAGAAATTTGTTGCAGGAAATTGATGCTTACTCAAGGCTAGCAAAACAAGATCAAGGCTGGACTAGTAATATGATTTTTAGAAAAACGCAGAACTAGCGGACTGGGGGTGGGGAGGTAGCTCAGTGATCACAGCCATCACCGTGGAAGCACAAGACCCCAGGTTCTGTCCCCTGGTGCCATATACTCTCTTGGCGTAGTGGTGCCAAGAGGTGCCATGACTCAGGAGGCTGAGGCAAGAGGATCGCTGAGAGTTTGAGGCTAGCCTTGGGCAATGTAAAAATTTTTTTAAAAAGGAAAGAAAAAAAGAAAGGGAGAGGAATAACCCTTAGGGATGTAGGTCAGTGGTAGAACACTTGCCTAGAATCTGCACACGCTTTGGTTCAGTCCCCAGCACCACGACGAAGATGACAACAACAGCCACAACCTCTCTACACAGAAATTATAATTTAAAATTATTTTTTACACACCCTCTTATCGTGATCCACGAGTCAGGAAACTATAATCAAGATGCAGCTGCCACTGCCACCTTGGACAAGTGCACTGTCTTTGACACTCAGGTTCAAAGCTTCTGAAAAATGCTCTGGATCCACCCCCCCCCCAAAAAAAAAAAAATCACATTTTCACAGCAGTTGAAAGGACAAAAAGTTGAATTTTGCCTTCACCTCATTTTTGTCTGTCACAGTTCATCTATTCATTTCCCTGATCAGAATCTGGAAAATGCAGTCTTCAACTCTCCAGCCTTTGTTGTCCAGTAAGATACACAGTGGGTTGGAGGTTGAGTTAATTCATAGTACTCACCATAGTGCCACCTCGATCCACAAAATTGCTGGTTAGAAGCCTGTTTGCACTCCTCACTTCCTTCCTGACACTGCGATGCCGCCGGTAGGTGGAAGTGGGGTGGGTGGGAAGGCTGGGATGCTGCGCGGTGGTACAGCACTTGCCTGGCAATGCTCAACCCAGGGGTTCAATCCCCAGTACCACAAACAGCAACACAACCTTCCTATTTCTCTGTGAGATCACAGTGAGGGGATCTCATACTTAGTGCTCCCAGAGAATGACATGGAAGGCACCTGGCTGGCTGATCCAGAGTCACTGACATTTGGCGCAGTTTTTTCCCTGAGTAAATGGCCGTTACATAGTCAGCTTGAACATTTTCTTCTCTGGAGGCGGCAGGTTAACACACAGACTCGTTTGTTAAATATCTCTAAGATCAGGCAATAGAAGAAAAGTGGAGAAACCAAAACCCAGAGAGATCAGACTTGTGCAACACCCTCGAAAGAACACAAACTTTGTGTTCATAGGTTTTCGGCTTGAATTCAGGTTCCTCTGTTTACTAAACCTGGAGCAAGTGCTTTAGCTTACTCTGTGCGCTTTTGTCTTGCTGTTTTTGGAACACCTACCTCACAGGTATACGAAGTTTCCTATTTTTGTTGGCTCATCTCCAACGTACCCATCTCATAGAGTTGTGAAGATTAAATTAGGAAACATACATAACGTATAGAAAAAATTGCTTCCTCTGTGTTTCCTATGGCTATTGTAAGACAAGTTATGACAAGTGTAGTGACTTGAAAAGACATACTTTTCTTGTGGCAGAGCCAAGCCAAGCCTCATGCACTAGGCACACCTTCTACCTCTAGGTTTCACCCTCAACTCTCATTTTATTTCTTACACTTGATGTCAGAAGTCTGAATCCATTTCATGGAGCAGAATCAAGGCATGGCAGGGATACACTCCCTCCAGAAAGTCTATCTCCTTGCCTTTTATAGCTTCTAAACTTGCATTTCTTGCATGCCTCAGCTTGGACCCCTTTCTCCATATTTGAAGCCTGTCATACAGCACCTTGTAAGCCCTCAGATGGACTGTGCCATTATATTATTATTATTATTATTATTATTATTGATGGTCTTGCTCTGTAGCCTGGGCTGGTCCTGAATTGACTATGTAGACCATGATGGCCTCAAACTCACAGCTGTCCTTCTGCTTCAGTCTCCTGAATGCAGGGATTACAGGCGTGTACCACCAGGTCCAGTTTCTGTGGTGCTAGAGGGTCTAAAAAGGTCTCAAGCTTCCTAGGCAAGCGCTCCATCATTGAGCTGCCCCAGCCCCGTGTGTTAGTCTTCCTGTGCCATCTGTTTGTAATTTACCTTTAAGGTTCACTTGGATAATCCAAGATAAACTTCCTCATCTCAAGATCCTTAATATAATCTCATCATAAATTCCCCCATTACCCTGTAAGGAAACATTCTAGGAACTTAATTATATTGTGGGCATTAATCAGACAAATACTACTACTTTTGTTACCAATATTTTCTACTTTTTATTAATGCATATTAGTTATACAGATTACTGCACTTCATGTTGGCTGATTCAGTCATGCACGGAACATACGTAGCTTGCTTTCCCTCTTCCCACTACTCCCCTTGTTCTCTCTTCTCCCCTCCCCTGTCTTCCCTTCCTCTTCTCTAACAGTCCCCCTCATACTTTCCCGCAATCACTCCCCCTCCTTTTTAGACTCCACACAGGAGAGAGAAAGTGTGCTTGTCTTCCCTAGTCTGACTTATTACACTTCACATGCTGGTCTCCAGCTCTGTCCACTTTCCTGAAAATAACGTGATATTTTTCTTTATTGCTGAATACCCCATTGTATATTTGTACTACACTATTTGTCTATTGATGGGCACCTAAGTTTATTCCACTATTTAGACATGGTGAATTGAGCTACAATAAACATAGGCATGCTGATTTTAATTCCTTTGGAAATATATCAAGGAACAATAATAAATAGCTGGATCAAATGGTATCTGTATTTTTAGTGTTAGGTTTTTATTTTTTGCTGTATTGGGGTCTGAACCTAGGTCCTCTGCACTGAACTCCTTTATATGTTGAGGCAAGATTTCACTAAGCCACTGTGTTGCCCAGTCCAGGGTCAAACTTGTGCTCCTCCTGTCTCAGCCTCCCAGAGGTCTAGGATCAAAGATGTGTGCCATTATAGTCTGCTTATTTTTAGGTTTTGGGGGGACTTCCATGCTGATTTCCATAGTGGCTGAACTGATTTACATTCCCACCAACAGAGTAGAAGTGTTCATTCCCTCACCCCCCACATTCTTGCCAGTACTTACTGTTTTTCGTATTCTTAATGATAGCCATTCTGACTGTGATGAGAGTGAAACTTTTTTTTTCTTCTCCTCATTTTGAGATAGTCTTGTTCTGTAGTCCAGATTGGTCCTTGAACTCATAGCAATCTGTTATTCCTAGATCGCAGAAACCCCAAAGACTATACCAGGAGACCGAGGCACGTATGCAAAAGCAAGGAGCTTTTATTCGAGCTTAAGCTCGAACTCTCAGACTTCAACAAGGCAGTGGATCCGTGCAGAGAGCCCCAAACAATAACTAGGTAGGGTTTTTATGCGGTAATGGAAGAGGTGGTTACAGTGAGCATGATATAGGGACAGCATCATTATACAAATGCCGATCACAGTTATTCAGCACCCATGGTAGCAGCATTGACCATTCAGAATTCATGGAGTGTCCTTAGCCTCCCGCAGGGCCCAATCCAGACTTTTGGAAGTCTTTTGAAAATGATCAATTATAAGATGAGCTCAAGGGGGGTCCTGTGGGGTTTGGGCAAGCAGCAAGTGATTGGCTAGTTAATACAAAGTAACTGTCTATAGTCCCCAGACCTCAGCTCAGACCTCAGGAATGCCGGATATCCTTTTTAGCCTTTTCCGATTGGCTAGTCTGCAGGTGGTCCGAGGGTGGCTTCAGCCTTGAGCAACTTACGATTTTTCCTGGAACTGCCTTGTTATTCTGAGAAACTGAAGCTCAGGCCTACTTGCTTTTCTGGTGAGTCTGAAGCCTGTCATGGGGTTTGTTTAGCCTGGGTCTTTCACAATCCTCCTGCCTCAGCCTTCCTACTGCTGAGATTACAGGTGAGCACCACCACACCCAGCTTATGTGGTGCTGGGCAATTGAACCCAGGGCCTGGGGCTTGCTAGGCAAGTGCTTCAACTGTTGAGTTGCACCCCCAGCCTGAGGTTGAATCTTAATGTAGCTTTAATTTGTATTTTCCTGATAGCTAAAGGAGCAGAATATTTTTTCATGTACTTAATATTTCTTCTCTTAAGAAGTGTCTGTTCAGTTCATTGGCCCATTTATTAATTAAAGGTATTTTTGCTTTAAGGGTTTTTTTTCCTGGAAATTAATCCTCTGTTAGAAAAAGTAGCAAGCCTTTTTCCTCATTTTGTAGGCTGTCTCTTCACTTTGTTTTTTTCCTTTGCTGTACAAAAACTTATTCTGATGTAGTTCCATTGCCAAGTTTTGCTATTATTTCCCGTGCTGTTAGTCCCATTAGAAACTTTTTGCCTAGCCTATCATTTCCAGTGCTTCCCCTCTATTTTTTTTTTCCAGAAGGTTCAATGTGTCAGGACTTATACTTAATTAAGTCTTTGATAAATTCTGAAGTGATTTATACACAAGGTTTAAAACAGGGGTCTGGTTTCAATCTTTTACATATGGACATCCAATTTTCCCCCACACCACTTGTACAGAGGCTGTCTTTTCTCCAACATATTGTTATGAACTGGAATCAGGAGACCACTAGACCCCAATTGGAACAAGGTAAAGTTTCTTTACTACTGCCAGGCTATCTCTAGACTTTGGATGAATATTCAGAGAGCAGCCCCTAGTAAGATTAACAAAGAGTTTATATAAACACCAGTGGAGTAATTTTACATCATTACATAGTACCCTATCATAACCTGACCTCCAGCCATTACTCCTGGAGGGCAGTTACGTTATAACACAGCAACCAATTATAACCTGACACCCAGTCCTTACTTTTGACTAGCTGCTACCAGATCAGGAGTCATGGGAAAGTTAACACTTGGGCCTTATTATATGACTCCAGGAAAATCCTGTTAAGCAAACAAGCAGATACAGAAACAAATAATGCACTTGGCAGTTCCTGGAATTTACTGATTACAAGACACAGTAAGATTAACTGCAGCCTGAGGTTAGAGTTGCAGAGTTACAGAAGTTCTTTTAATGTACATCAAATGGAGTCACTTTAAAATCTCTGTTAGTTTAGATTGTTATGGCACCTACATAACACGTTTATGACTCTGACAAAAATCAGATGTCTGTGGCCATATGGGCTTATTTCAATTCTATTCCATTGTACTATATGTTTGCTTTTATGCTGTTTATGGCTATTTTGAAATTAGGTTTTGTGATACCTATGGAATTGTTCTTTTTGGTCAGAACAGCTTTTCTGGGTCTTTGTGTTTCCATATGAATTTTAGAATTTTTTCTAGTCTTTGCTACTTTTTAAAGGTCATTTGGCACCTAAAGCAGTGCTGTTTAATAGAAATATAATGTAAGTCACATTAATTTTTCAAGCAGCCACCTTAAAAAAAGTAAAAACAGGGCTGGAGGAATGGCACAACAATAAGCATAAGGCCCTGGGTCCATTCCCCAACACCACATAAATTGGGTATGGTGGTGCATGCCTGTAAATCCAGTGCTCAGGAGACTGAGGCAGGATGGTTGCCACAAATCCAAGGTCAGCCTGAGCAACATAGTGAGTTCAGGACTAGCCTGGGCTACAGAGCAAGACCCTGTATCAGAAAAAAGGTAAAAACTAAACAAATGAACTTAATTACATTGATATAGTTTATTTAGCCTAATATGCCCAAAATATCATCAACATGGAGTCAAATAAAATTATTATGGTGATATTTTATTTTTTATAGTCAAATCTTTGAAATCTTGTGTATAATTTATACTTAGTGTAAATATTAATTCAGATGAACCCCATTTCAATTGCTTTATGGCCACAGTGCTAGTGGCTACTGTATTGGATGTGAATATTGTGAAATTAAAAGAGCAAAGGGCAAGTTGAATCATATACTCCTAACATCCAACCCATACTCTAACTTTCACCTCCGGTACTTCACCTGCTTTTATCTACTATTAAGGTGATAACTACTGCTCAGATCCTTCTTAATGTGCCAAGGTTGCCATTAATGGGTTACAAACCCCCTAGTGAGCCAGATAGGGCATAGGATTAATACTAGGTTAGTTATTCGGTTCATCAAGAAAACATAATATATCCTAGATCTGAAAAGCACAGGTATCTTAATGCAGAGCATTTTCTACACAGTCAATGGAACAGCTGAGAAGTCAATGACAATGACATAAGCCATACATCAGCAACACTTCACAGCTGCTAGTACTTCCAGTAATGGAGGGACAACACAGGGCAATATTCCCAGAGATCAAAGCTGGTGCCACTCAAGAGCTAGGACTATAGTAAGGAGCCTGAGTCAGTAAAAAGGGACTGTTCAGTGACAGCTGAAAACATGGAGATAACAGCCACTGGTGGAAGTGCTGCCTGAGAAGAAAGAAATGCCTTGATGAGTCCTTCCTTTCACGCACCTGTGCTCTACCAGAGCTTCCCAGTGGCCAAGTTTAACTGGAAATACCCAGGAATCCTGGGAAATATAGTTCCTTGAAAGAACAGACAAGGAGAAAACCAGAGAGAATCAAGATCAAACAGGCAATTAAATGTCACAGTCATATCTTTTGCTATTCAACACACTTGCTCCCTTTGTTACAACTTTTGCTTCTGCCTAACAGCGTGCAACTATATGCTATGCAAATGAAGATGGCCTTATAGTGTCCTCCACATGAGTAAGATTAGCTATCATTACCATCCTAAAGTCCAAGAAGCCTAGGGAATTCACAATCTTCCACATCAAACAGCGACCTTTAAAGGGTTAGAGACATATGAACTCATTAGTTATGTTAGATCACTTGACCGACTTAGTACAAACAAGTATGAAAAGGAGAAAAATAATTGGATAATATTGATACAAAATAAAATGCATAGCTTTCTCAGTCACTTCTTTCACCAGTCATCAGGGCAAAGTTGATACTTTCCGCTTCCTTTTGCCGCTGCTCCTTCCATGCTCCCATTGTCTTTAGTCAGCACTTTGGCTAATTGTAGACCTTTACTTTGATAGTGACACACACCCTTAAGAATCATGGTCCATCTTCTCTTTATTGCCAGGGGACAGTCCCCACAGGTGTCAGTGGCCCAGCAGCCACCTACTTAGACTTCTTTTCTTTTGTATTTCACCCAGATATTTTACTGGTCTGGCAATTGCAAAATATACAAATTTCTCAAAGGCATTCCTGTTTGAAAGCCAGCAATAGCTTAATGCAGGTCATTAATTCAGAGAAGCCATAAGTCACACATGAAAGGCCCCAAATCAATTAACGATTAAGCTCAATCTATACCGCTTTCTATTTTTAGGTACCCTGATACATATTAAATGAATAAATAGCATATTTGCTATCAAAATAATAAAAAGTTCTAAGTATTACTAACAAAATTATCATTGGTGTGGTCCAAATAGTTATTTTTTGCTCTCCTGCCCCCAAAATGAAGAGCTTTGCCCATGATGGAAGGAGAGACAGCAAAACACCCAAAGACAAATATGCAAAGTTAAAAAAAAATGGACCCAGTTTTGTTTCATTTTATTTTGGAGGGAGGGAGAATGGGGAGTAAACCAGAAGTTTCAAGGCTGCTGCTCAGATCTGCCCTCCTTGTGCCCCGCACCCTCCCAAAAGTCAGGTCACTGGCCTTCAAATGAAGCAGTATTCTACCTTCTTGTTAGTCATGCCTGCAACCCTGAAGCTCTGGGTTCCCTCTGGTTTGGTCTGCTGCTTGTGCCACCAGGGAGCAACATTATTCTCCTGGGTCCTAAGGATATGTCACTATGGCCCCCATAAAAACCCAGAAAGGAAAATGGATGGGTAATCCCAGCACTCAGGGAGCCTGAAGCAAGAGGGAGGTAAGATCCAGTCAAATTTGGGCTGAGCATCTTAGCAAGACCCTGTCTCAAAGGATGTGCAAAGACCTTGGGTTTTGTCTTCCATACAGAAAAGAAAAAAAAAAAAAAAGTCCTTCAAGGGATCTTGTGCGTTTCTCTTTGTGGACACACCTCTTACGCTCACCTGCCTGATGCCATGCCATGGAATGTGCATTGTGCCCCACCTGTAGCAGGAGTCAGCCAGTCACTTAGCCCAGAACACAGCATGGCCTTTAGTTTTCTTTAGTGATGTTTCCGTGTCCCAGGGTGTACTGCAACTGGTGAACTGAAAAACAAGTCCTCCCAGCAGAAGGAAAAAGCTTCCACACAATCAGCACAGGCGTGTGGATCATGCAAACCCTGGCCATTTCCTTTGAGCCAAATTTGCCTTTTCAATAATTTATGCCTGAGTCTCGCTTGGAAGCAACTAGGTTTCCTCCTCTATCAGTAGTAACTGCATAGATTCCCACCACAAAAGGCTCTGTGATCAACTGGTCAGGTCTGCTAAGAGCCAGGCATTGGGTAGTTAAGAGAGCATTGTATGTGTTTGGGGTGTCAAGGAGGGGTATTGAGAGGAAAGCAAACAGTGCCTCTTGAAATTTGGATGCCCTTTCCCAAATCCAGGGTGCAGCAAAGGGGAATTTGCCAAGATTCTTGCTTGGCACAGCTGCCCTTTGGCCCACAGAACCTGGGAGAAGGGTTGGTGGAAACAGCCTGCCAGAGGAGGGCTGAGTTTGTTCTCACCAAAGGTAGCACAGCATGGACCAGCAGCAGTTGGGCCCTTTGCTCTAGGTCAAAGGCACTGAGGGGCCTGGGGGCATAGGTCAGAGGTTAAAATGCTTGCCTAGCAAACTCAAAGCCCTGAGTTTGATTCGACAGCACCACATAAGCCAGCCAGGTGTGGTGTAGCAGGTCTGTAATCCCAACACTCAGGAAGTTGAGGCAGGAGGACTGGCATGTGTTTTAGGCCAGCCTGGGCTACATAGTGAGTGCAGAACCAGCCTGGAATGGCAGACTAACATGGTCTTAAAAAAAAAAAAAAAAGAGGCACTGAGATCCCAGGCTGAGGCCTACTGACTTGACATGGCCAGGCAGCAGAGTCCTCAAGCAGAGAGGACGCAGTGACCCTCTGAAGGGGTCTACTCACACGCAGAAGCTTAAGATTCAGAAAAGGAGATGGTGGGGACAAAAATAAAGGAAGGTGAGAGAGCAAAAAGCAAAGTCTCCCTGACCTAACTTGGAGGATTGGAGAGGGTGGGTGCACCTTCTAATACAGAACTCCATCCCCAGCTCTTTTTATTTTTACTTTGAGACAGGATGTCACCAAGTTGCCCTGGATGCCTGAAACCTGGGATTCTCCTGCCTCAGCCTCCTGAGTAGTGGCTATTATTTATTGTTTTGTTCATGTTTTTGTTTTTTTCCCCATAGTGCAGGAGCTGGAACTCAAGACTCTGTGCACGCCAAACACACACTGTACCACTGAGCTCCACCCCAGTCACAGAGCCAAGTTTCGGCACTGCAAACCAATGACTAGGAGAAGCTGGCTGTATGGCTGTCTATGGTAAGAACACTCTGAGCAGAAAAAACAGCAGGTACAATGGCCCTGTGGCTACAGTAGCATAGAATGCCAGATCTGGAGAAGGCCATGGTGCCCTGGTGGAGTGATCTCAGAGGATTGGGCAAGAGCCTCTTTCCCTGGGGCACTGGGACACAGTACCTGACTCCCACAACTAAAAAAAGGAGAAATCTAGTTTGGCTCGTGGTTTCAGAGGATTCAGTCCACAGTCCATGGGCTCCAAGGCAGGAGCATCATGGTGGGAGGATATGGCTGTGCAAAGTTGTTCAGGACATGGTGGCGGGGAAGCAGAGCAGGGGAGCAGTGCTAGAGAGGAAGGGGCTGGGGACCAGACACAAACCCCAATGTCACACCTCCACAAGCCACCCAGACACACCCAGAAGTTTGCTTTACTAACCCCTGGGCAGACCTCAAAGCCAACTGAGGTGACACTCACCCTGGCCCTTGACCCTCACACATGATAAGGACACCTTTATTGTAAGATGTTCTTTACCTACTTAGAGTCATGGTTACACAATAGCCATTTCTGTTTCATTAGAGTTTGTAAATACACAGCATGGTTTTAAGAACAGTCATTTCTTGCTGGGCCTGGTGGTGCAGGCAAGATAACTGCAGCACTCTGGAGGCTGAGGGAAAAGGATCACAGGCTTCGGCTCAACCTGTGCACTTAGCAAGACCCTGTCTTAAAATCAAAAGTGAAAAATGGGTTAGGGATACAGCTCATGTGAATGCCCTGCCCTTGATTCCAAGTACCACACACAGAAAAGTACTCTGATTTACATTTTTATTTTATACTTTGAAATGAGTCAAAGGAAAGAGAAAACAAGAGATGTGATGATTTGCTCTGCTTTGCAACAAGTAGTACAAAACCAGACTTCGGGGATGAACCCAGGGCTCTTGTATGTATAAGGGGAAGGACGAAGGGAGCCCCTTCCCACTCCTCTCCTACAACCACACTTCTACAGCCCTTCAGCTGAAGCATATGTTTAAGCTACAGAGGGCGTCAATTTTACATCTACATGGGGAAATGTGGTGTTTTACAACAATAAGCTCAGGGAGCGCCTCCCAGGAGACAGCTGGCAGAACTACCCTTCAGATTCTGCAAAGTCAAGCTGTTGAGCTGGCTCTGCCTACTAAGCTTCAGCTGACACCAAAAGAGGTGGCGGTGGCTCCTGGACAGCACCAATCACTGTGGCACACATCACACAGAACTCATGGCTCTGGAGTGCCACTGCTGGTAATATACACCAGAACATCAGAAAAGTCCCTGCCTGGGGCTGGGGCGTGGTTTAAGTGCTTGCCTAGCATGTTCAAGTCTCTGGGGTCAATTCCCCAGTACCACGTAAAAATTAGCTGGGTATGGGCATGGATGTCTGTAATCCTCTGCAATCCCATCAGTCAGGTGAGGCAGAAGGACTATGTGAATCTGAGGCCAATGAGTTCAGGATCAGCCTAGACTACAGAGCAAGACCCTACCTCAAAAAAAGAATGAACTGAGAGAAAGAAAGAAAGAAAGAAAGAAAGAAAGTAAAAAAGCTTCTGCCATTGATAAGTCAGTAGCAGTTCCAAACACAGTTAACCAAGTCACCTTCAATGTCAAGATCTTGCTAGTAACAGAGGAATGATGTGGACCAGACAGGAAGTGGGAGTCCCTGACACTTGTGAGCTCTGCAGGAAAGGTTGAAGGCCACTGTCATTGTGCTCTCGCATGGAATGTGGACAAACAAGCACAGCGACTGCAACCAAAATGTTGAGGGCAAGCTCCAAGATCTGGTAACAGAAGAATGGGATGTGCCCGGCAGCATGTTGGTTTTCTGCTCTATAGACAGCCACTTATGAGAAGGGAACTGCAGTAGCCACACACATGAGTAGCTACCTTGGTAGCACCCATGAACTCAGAGTTCCCCCTCCCAGGAGTATAACTTGAAAAAAGAGCCAGGAAACCCAGGGAAATGATCAGAACCACACTATGGATGAGCAGGCACCAGAAGCCCAGCAGGATGAGGGGCAGGAACCAGGCAGCGAAGGGGCAGCAGCATAGTAGAACCGCAAGCACGAGTGACCGTGATCATTGCTCTGTGTGCAGGGGCATGAATCCTCACTCAAGTGTTCAATCTCCAACTGGTTAGAAAATACAAAGCCTTCACTCATGGACTATATATAGACCCAGGATCAGATGATGCATGCATAGCGAATCCTCTTTGCTCTCCAAATACAACATTTTCAGTTTTTATTACAGTCTGAGAAGCCCCAGAGAGGGCAATGGGGTGGCACATTGAAGGATGGGGCTGTTGGGCTGGAGGAGAATGGTATGTGAAAGCCTTTAACTCAGGTTTCACCTAATAGCTTTGCACTTTTCTAGGCAACACACTTGTGGAGCCCACTTTATTCTGCACTAGGTACAAATCACGGTCCCAGTATTCCCCAGGTCTTTTAAATTTGTCCTATCCAGGCAGCCTCCAGAACACAGAGATGGGAGCGTGCTAATACTAGAAGCAGGAACTGACATTCTTGGTTCCCCAGAAAAGAGGATGTACTTTGTTGTTTCTTTGCATTGTTAGAAAAGTGGTATACTATATGACACCAAGATCCCACAGGCCTTTCGAATATATCTCCAAATCTTCCAACAGCGTGCCCAGGAGAATCAATTGTAGGGAAAAGCAGCTTCTAAAGCCACTGTATATGTGGTTTGATACACACTTCCTATCAATTCTATGTTTTCCATGGGTCACAGGCTACACATCTGGTTGTTTCCAGTTTATTTTAAATGCAACAGATGTCACAAATTTGGCTCCAAAGCCTGGCCCTGATGCAGACGGAGTTGCTTTGCAACTTTTACTTGGTATCCCAATTTCAGGCTCTTTAACAGGTCTTCCTGGCAGCAATTTTGCCATGTGGCAGACTTTGCACTTGGTGTCTGAAACTTTGTTGGAGGGCAGACATATCACACACTATGAGGGTGACTGAGCTTTTAAACTTTCTGAAGTTGACTGCACTAGGAAAAGAGGTGCCTATTGCTAGTCTTGTATAAACTATGGATGTTATTATGGTCAGCTGTGCAGGAAGGGAATCCATCTTTATGATGGGAAACCTACAGGGCTGTTCAGGATACCTGTAACACTTCCCTCTGGGATTTCTGCAGTACTTAAAAAGCCGCCAGACTCCTAACTTCACCTCTTACACTTCCATGGTTTGGAACCTACACAACTCCTCAGAACATGTAGAGCATTTCCATCTTTCACGTGGTATGCAGGTCTTGGAAAGCCTTTGACACATTTTTTTTTCTTTTGCCTCTTACAGATGTATGGTGTGAAACCTACAGGAATCCTCATGGAATCTCAAACACTTCCAACATTCCAAGTTTTTTTCAGGTCTTGGAAGGTCCTTTCAATTTTATTTTGCTTGACAGGAGTTTCATGAGGTGGAAACTGCAGGACTCTTGTGAACATATAGGTCTCTTCTTCTTTCAAGTTTTCTGAAGATCTCAAAAGGCTCTTGGGATATTCATTTGGCTTCTTACAATGTTGTTGTAGTTTGGATCTAGAATGTCCCCCAAAACTTCATGTACTATATAGATACCGTGTGCTGTTGGAAGGTGGTGCCTGGCTAGAAGAGGCAGATGCTTGGGGCTTGACCTGGGTGCTGGTTCCACCCTTCCTCTGACTTGGCTCTGTTCTGACATGCTGTGAGGAGCTCCTTCTTCGGCTCTGACCCTCCCATGTGTTTCTACCACTTTCAGCTGCCCATAAATAAACTGAGACCTGCTGAAACTGTGACAGAAAATAAATCTTTCCTCTTTAAGTTGTAGATGTTGGCAATCTGTCCCCCACCCCACCCCCCAAAACAACCCCCAGAAAGTAAGACAAGTCTGTCGTTCACTGCACTGACCTTCAGTGGAACTACTTAGCTGGTTCTGACTTACTCAAGCCAGAAGGTTCTATGTTTGCAATAGACACATAAGTGTAAATCCATTAGATGATGGAGGTAGGACACGTGGCGCAGTAGATATTATACTCAGAGGCGAAACAGATACACTGCAGTCAGGGCTGCTCAGAGGGGCCATCGTATGTTATTTGTTGACGACTAAGGAGTGGAAGATGGTGGAGAAGAAGCTGTATCCTTTGGAGAACTGAAACTGATAGGAGGCAGTGAGGAAAAGGTGACTGGAACACAGATTTTTGATGACACTGGCACTTCTTTCCTTTCTCACGAGTTTTAGAAGGGACCTCTTGTCTCATCTTGCTACTCCTACTTCCTACTCCAGAAGATACACCATTAGCTGCAGGCAGACTGAGATTTGGGGATGAAAATCCATTCTTTTGTCTATTTTTTTCTGAATATCATATTTTTGTCACATGCAGGACTGTCCTTTTTATCTATTCTTTCATTTTCCTTCATTCCATGGAATCAGTGATGGTTTAAAATTAAGAGGTTTTCAGGCTGGGGGCATAGTCCAATGGTTGAAGTATTTGCCTAGAATGCACAAGGTCCTGGGTTTGATTCCCCAGTATCACATAAAAATTAGCTGGGCATGGTGGCATGTGCCTGCAATCCCAGCACTCAGGAGGCTGAGGCAGGTTTGCCAAGAGTTTGAGGCCAGCCTGGGCTACACAGTGAGTTCAGGACCAGAGACCATCTCTGAAAAATTATTCCTTGGTATGGAATCTGCTTTTGCAATCAGGGGTCTCTGAAGATTCTTAGAGATAACCTTTTCTCTTCTGGCCTGAAAATAGGTGATATCTGTCCTTCCTACCCAGAGGGAGAATAAAGGGGTATAAACTGAAGAATAGACTTCTTGGGGCTGAAGAGTTTTACATCTCTAAAGACTTCAGGCTTTGCCAAACTCTGAGATTCACCAAGCCATGAACAGGCCTGAGGTTGCTTCACTTTCACGTGTATCTTGACCGGGGCTTGTAGGCTGACACAGCGGCTACCCCAGCAGATGCTGTTTTTCTAGGATCCATAGAGGAATCTCCAGCTGACTGAAGATTTTCAGAATTCGTGAGTGATGGGGGCCAACAGCAGACAAGTTGAATTTAGTTTTGGAGGTGATGGGGATATGCCAGGGAGACTATTTCCTTTCAGAAGAGTCAATCCAGCCTTGCCAGGTGGGACTGCTGTGGTTGGCAGACTGTGTAAGGCAGGGGAGAATCTGGGAGGCTTCTTGGAGAAGTTGAAACAGGGCTAGTTGGAGAAGATTCTACGTGCCAGATTGTGGGTTCAGGAGCCGCTCGCCCAGCATTAACATTACAATTCTTCTCGGCTCCACAGATCACATGGTCACCTCTATTTTCTGGCCCCTGTGGTACCATGTTTGTTGTCTGTTGAGCAGCTACTACCATGTGCATCTTTATTCTTACTGAAGTGTCTCTGGAGCCTGAACAATACTCAAGAATATATCCTAACACCCTTTGGAGGATGCCTGCAGGGGAGGTTCAATTGTCCCCAGGAACAATATCGGGTCAGGGTCCTGCCACCAAAGCTTCTGCTTCTCAGGCTGGCCCAGGAGGCACAGGAGATGACTGTGGTCCCCACCCCATACCCCCGCACGCTCAGCCAGGCCCCAAATCCTCAGCTGCCCACGCAGTCAGGAGAACCAGAACGTGGGCAGAAACAGGGCGCTTTCCAGACCAGAGGGAGAGGAGTTATGGCGAGTCATGATCCGCTGGGGAATGGCTACCTCTGCCTGCCTGCTTGGCCACACCAACACTTGTTTGATACCGCCTCCATGGAGATGCCTCCTGAACAACAGCACCCCCCACCCTCATTTGTCAGGATCTCCACCAAGATATCCCACCCACAGTGCCCTCCATGCCCCAGCGATCCCAAGGCTTCATAGGCCCCTGACCAGTGGGAGTTCTGCCATCCTGTTTTCTGCTGTGGTCCTAGGAATTGTCCCCAAGGCCTTGTGCGTGTGAGGAGAGTACACTACCACTGAATTGCATCCCCAGCCCCTTAGCTTTGATTTGAGACAGGTTCTTGTAAATCTTTAAATTGCCCAGGCCAGGCTCAAACTTGGACTCCTCCTGCCTCAGCCTTCCAGAGTGGTGAGATTATAAGTGTGTACCATAAAGCCTGGCCAAAAACACAAACCAAAAACCAGTATTTTCTTTAAAATAGGTGGCATATGTCTGTAATCTCTGCACTCCAGAAGGCCGAGGAAAGAGGTCTGCTGGATTGAAAGAAAGGGTGGATGGGGAGGGGTGGGATTTAGCTCAGAGCTAACACCTTGATTGGAATCCCCAGTTCTCTCCAAAAAGGTCAAGGTGTAGCGCAAATCCTGGCCACAGGGTGGCGACGTGTCTCTAGTCCTGAGCTAAGGAACGAAGCACTTGGCTGTAGACACCCCCCAAATCTACTCCTCCCCTAGTTTAGCAGAGGTGACGGTACACCGAGGCGTAGGTCCAGACTGTCTCCTAGACCAAGCCATCTACCGGCAGTACGTCTGGGTGCAGACTGTAAGGAGACCAGGTTCATTTATGGCTTGGACAGCCTGCTGGCAGGTGGGGTCAGGGCGCAACCTCAGGAAGCTGAGCTTCGTGTCAGATGCAAGGCCAGCCTGGCCAGAGAAATGGAAAGGAGGAAGGCGTGGGTATGATGACCACAGCAAAGAGGGGGCCCAGGGCGCCCAGTGCTGCTCTTGGCCCTGTCAGAGGCGGGACTGAGTGGTGTGGTCAGGGACCTTGTGGTTTTATACTTCTGTATCTTTTGTTTTCTCTTTTTTTCCCCTTCTACCCCACCCCACTCCAGGACTGAATGATGAACCCAGAGCCTTCACATTGAGATCCATCCCAAGCCCCTCTATTATATTTTAATGCTTAATTTTTGTGGTACTGGGAAATGAACCAAGGATCCTGGCGCTGAGCTACAGCTCCGGCCTATTATTTTATTTTACTTTGAGACAGGGTCTCCCTAAGTTCCCAAAGTGCCCACACTGGTCTAAAATTCACGATCCTTCCTCAGCCTCCCAAGCGTGGTGGACTTCACCACCACAAACGGCTACTTTTTTGGGGAGTGATGGGATAGGGGCTGGTAAAGCCCAGGCCCTCTGCACTGCACTCACCCCCAGGCCATTCTCCAGTTTTGATTTTTGAGACAGAGTCTCACTAAGTCGCTGAATTGCCCAGGCTGGACTCAAACTTGCAATCCTCCGAAAGTGCAGGGGTTACAGAGCTGCCACTGAGCCTGCACCTCCTATCTTTATTCATGCTTTTCTCTTTGTGGAAAATTATCCTCATCAGCGCTCTCTGTCGGACCGATCATCCTTCGGTGACCTTTTAAACTTCACTATTCCTAAGAATGTCCCTTGTCACTACTGTAATATCTAATCAGAGGCCCGCACGTTTTCTGGGGAATACGGCTGGGTGCTCCCGCACCTTTGGGTGCTCGTGTCCCTCCCGAGGCACAGGGTGAGCAGGACGCCCCTCAGTACGCGCGGTCCCAGAGTCCCCCTCGGGCACATGGGGTGGAGGGTGGCCGCAAGCCCAGGCCACCAGGTACCACCGTCTTTCACGTCCCAACCAGGGACCGAGGCGACCCAGAAGCGCGGAACGAGGCCGCCCCCTTTGTCTCTTTTTGTGTTGGAGATAGCGGTTTCCCTGGTCGCTGGCTTGGCGAGTCGCGCTCCCGGTATCCTAGTCCGGGAAGTCACCAGGCCCTGGCTCCAGCCGCGCTCGCCCGCAACCCCTTCGCCAACTCACAGTGACGGCTGGGCGGCTCCTGCCGCCTCGGAGTGGACAAGGCGGGCGGCGCCTAGGCGGGTCTCTCGCTCCAGCCTCGGCAGGGCGCACGCGCAAGCGCCCATTCCCAGCAGGAGCTGGCGGAGGGAGAGCGAGGGGTGGGGTGGTGGGAGGGGCCAAGAGAGGCGGGGCCACGCTGGGCGGGGCGGGGAACACACGGGTTCCAGGATCCGCCGTCCTATTGGGTCCCACTCGATCAGGACGGGGGGGCAGGGGTAGCTGCGCCCGCGCGCTCCGGGGAGGGAACGGAAGTTGCGGACTCGGATTCTGTTGCGCGTCGGCCGGCGCCGATCCTTGGGGGCGAGAGCCGCCCAGGCTCCCTATCTCCCACCCGCAAGGAGCTGACAGCGCGTGGACGCCGCGCCCAAACAGGGGTCCGCAATCACCTTAAATCCGGGTGTTACTCCCCTTTCCCGGGTTGAGCTGCGCGGAAAACTAACCAAGTCCTGAGTTTTTGTTCTTTTTCAGTACTGGAGATTAAACTCCAGGGCATTTGTCCTGAGCTATATCTCCAGTGTTTTTCTGAATTTTTATTTTATGTATGTATTTTTTTTTTCTTTCACAAAGGAACTTGCTAGGTCTCTTAAGTTGTCCAGGCTGGGCTGGAAGCGATCCTCCTGGGTTGGCCTTCCACAGTGCCTGGAATAAAGGCAGGCTATGCCACACCCCGCCAAGTTTCTGCATTGCACCCAAGATTCCTCAGGTCCTCCTCAAGTTCACTGTCAGATCCAGATGATTGTGTATACTTGTGGATCTGGGAGTTGAAATTTCTTTCTGCTCCTCACTGGGTCAGATTGATTGTCCCAAAGTCCCTTGGCCTGGCCTGACTCTTGGTTTCTCTTGTGTTAACAGTAACAGGGCCATCAGAAGACCTGGAGGACATGTGTGTAGAAGGCTGACAGTTCCATTTTCAACTGTTGGTAGGCAGAAGACAAGGCCCATTGGGTTCTGCCACATACAACCAAAATCTTATCTACTTCTTTCTTGAAATGAGACACCAACTGAGGGCAGTTATAATTAGAAAAAATTAGGATGGCAGACACAAGAGGATCATAAAATCAGGACTGTCCGGGCAACTTAATATTTGGATTGCTGTGAGTTCAAGGAGCTCAGGACCAGCCAGAACTGAAGAGTGAGACCCTGCCTCAAAAACAAGCAAGAGACCAAAAACTTGACTTAACATAAAAACTAAAATGGGCCAAGGTTGTAGATCAGAGCAAAGGCCCTGGGTTCAATCCCTACTACAAAAAAGAAAGAAAGATACTAGTCCTTTATAATAACTCAAAATAATAGATACCTGTCTCCCATGTATTCTCATTTCCCCTTCTGCTTCATGTGACACTACCAGGTGGGGCTGGGTCAAGTTTCCCTTGCTCAGGCCTAGCCTGTGGAGGTCCATGAGGCTGGGCCCAAGAGAAGGTGGTTTTAGGATTCTCCAAATTTCAGGCCTCCATCAAAGGCCTAGAATTGGCCCTCAACAGCCTGATAGCACTTTTGCTTTTGCTTTGCACCAATGCCCTTGTTCACAGGTGTCCCAAGGGAGGCCTTTGGTGCTGGTTTTCTGGCCAGCCTGGTGTTACCTGGCACCTGGACCTCAGTGTCCACACCTGTGAGTTGAACATGCACCCCTGAGTGTCCAAATGGGTTCGGTACGTGTGGTGACCACCCCTTCTGTCACTGCTACTCATGGGGAGCCCATCCCTAAGCCTGGTGAACTCAGGTCCCAGGGGCCTAGGATAGGCAGGAAGTGCTATTCCCTTAGTGGGTTACAGTGTCTGAGAGACCAAGGTGGGAGCCCTTATGTCCTTAGTAAGCACAGCAGCAGTGAGGGGCACTTAGGACAAAGTCTTTATTTTTATTTTTGTTTTGTTTTGTTTTGTTTTTGAAACAGGATCTCACTCTGTAGTCCATACTGGCCTTGAATTCATGGCAATCCTCTTGCTTTAACTTCCCAAGTGCTGAGATTACAGGTGTATGCCACCATATCCAGCTACAATATTTATTTTTGTAAGTTTTGTGTTTGGTGCTGGGGATTGATTTAGACACCTCATGTATGCTCGCCTTACACTCTCCCACTGAGCAACACCCTGGCCCATGAGTCTGTTAAACCACCCCTTCCTTCCTGCCTCCTAGGCTTCCAGTTCCATGGTAGCCTTCCTTATAAAATGACTTGGAGGCAGCTGGTACCAGCTTCATTGGCTTGGAGAGGTTATGACATATGATTAAAGACATATGCAACTGGGATGTAGCAGAACTCGAGTTCAAACTCAAGTAACTGGCTCATAGTCCATTATTCTTTTAAGGACAAAAAAGGGAAAACCAGAACTCCTATTTTCTATGGTTGTCTGAAAATTCTGGTGGTGGTAACTATTGACCTTAAAAGCCTCTACAGAAAAAGTTAGCACTTAAAGAAGGGGACTAAAATGAATTTTAAAGTAATTAAATAAAAAGAGGCTGCTATCTATAGTTTGAGGTCAATGAACTGAAACTTCTTTCTTTCCACATTTTAAAATCAAACTTTTTTTTTTTTGGTGGTGATCATCATGTAGGTAGTAGCGATGGAAACTGAACTTACAGTCTTCACACTGAGCTACATCCCACCAGGTCCCACCAGGTCCTGGCCTTTTATTTAAGTTTTAGATTTTGAGACAGCCTTTTATTTATGTTTTTTTTTTTTTTGAGACAGGATCTCAATAAGTTACTAAGTTGCCAAGCCTGAGCTTAAACTTGCAATCCTCCTGACTCAGCTTTCTAGAGTGCTGGAATTATGGGTCTGACCCACCAGACCCACCATCATTTCTTTATGAAGTATACATCTGATATAAGTTCCCTGGGAGAGCACAGAATGCATGCCACTCTGTCCCTGCCCTCCCCAATGATACATACATATCCATAATCATAGCACACTCAGGAACAAGAGGAATGTCCCAAGAGGAGTCCCAGTGACACACACACGCGCGCGCGCACACACACACACACACACACACACACGAGGCAAAGGAAGTCACATTTGTATGGGGACCTGTGGAAAGTGTGGGGGAAGCATCTGTCACCAGGTGGGTCCTTCCAGGATAAAAGATTAAAACATAGCTGGCCATGTTTCACAAGCCTGTACTTTTAGCACTCTGGGAGGCTGAGGTAGGAGGATCTCAAGCTGGAGCACAGGCTGGATAATTTAGCAACTTAGTGAGATCTTGTGTCAAAAATCAAACATAAAAATGGGCAGGAAATGTAGCTGTGTGAGGGTAAAAGAAGAATAAGAAGCAGGAGGAAGAGGAGGAGGAAAAGATGAAGGTAGGAAGAGGAGAATTGGAGGAGGAGGTAGATAAAGGGGCTGGGAGAGGACAGGACTGGTCCTTTGCCCAGCATTCTCTGCCTACTTTCCTAGTATATTTCCCAATCAGAGTGCACAGTGGGGTGGGGAGAAGGTGGGGAAGGGAGTCTTAGAGGAGGGGACCCAGCAGAACATCCAGGAAGGGCAGCACTGCAGGAGTATGTGTGTGTGGAGGGGGATGGAACTACACCTGCCTAGACGGCATGGGGGTGTGGTGGAAGAAAGAGCCAGAGAGATGCACATTCCCACAGGAGGTGGGAGTGGAAGAATGGCAGAGCCACTATTAGAAGCTGAAACCTAGGAGTGCGAGGGCTTTGGGGGAGGTGTTGGTGGCAGAGCTACTTCTAGTTGTCTCTACTCAGGGCTCCCAGCCAGCAGTCCAAGCCCGCCTTCACCCCCACCCACACCGTGCCCCAGTGCTTCATGCATCTTCCTGCTGGAGCCTGCCCTAAGCACTCCCTGCTTAGCTCCCACCTGCAGGGATTGTCCCCTGGTCTTTATTTATTGCTTGTCCCACACTGTCACTCCAAGTATTCTTGGTGAAATGATCAATCAAGAGCTCCTTATTCCCCACTGGATTTCTGACCCACGTCCCTCTTTCTTGTTTATGCTCACCGGATCACCTCCCAGATAAGCTACCTATATCCCAGACTTTTCTTTGGACAAGAACCAGAAACTAAGTAAGAACAGAAAATCTTTAAACTAAGATAGTCTAATAGTATGAAGAAAGGAAACTGTCAGTTGGTCATTATGTTTAGACTTTCAGGATCTGGGTATTTTGCCATAAGAGAAACAGCACCATCTATTGGTCACTAGATCAAAGAATCCTCTCCGTCCTGTAGGACGCCTCACTCTTGCAGGTCTGTCTCACCAGCAGTGCTCCCATTATGGCTTCAGTTGGCCATTCCACTGTCCCGCCAGATCACTTGTTCTTAGGTGATGCTGCAAATAACATAAGTTAATTCCAAGAGCATGAGCTTGTTTTTCTTGCTTTTAAATGAGAATCTTGATAAGAAGCAACATTAAATGGCATAAGATGATAATGACTTATAGGATCATGATGTACTATAGTCCACAGGGGGTGATGATGAGAAACCATTTTGTACACTGAAAGCAAAAAAAAAAAAAAAAGTTTATTCTAGTGAGGACAAATCTCTGTTCTTTTCTGATAAAAAGAAGTTCAACATAACATATTCTGACAAATGGTGTCATATCAGGGGCTCAATTATAGTCCCTGCTACAGCAGGCAGTTTTCTGAGAAGAAAGTCATGTTATAAAAGCCTCATCCTGGCCACCATGGCTAATTATACAGTCCCTAAAAAGGAACTGGCATGACTGAACAAAGCAGCTCACCAATGTCCACAGAATGAGTCTCTTTGCCCTTATTATTCTGGAGAAGTTAACATAGGGAAAAAATTCCTCAAACTATTCATCACTGTTGAGGTGTCTATCCATATATTTTTCCTTAGATTTTCTTGTTACCAATTGTTGGATTGAACTTTTCCTGGGGAGACATGAACAAACTTCTTTTCACTCCAAATAGGGCCCAGACAATAAACCAGAGTAACAATTACAGCAGCGTGCAACTTGATGAACCAGTGAGTTTATTGGTGTTACTTATAGGAACATCAATGTATCAAAGGAAGCTGCATCACCAAAATCCCACTCCGGCATAGGTGACAATTCGCAGAACTGCATACTGATTCTATATCCTTGGGGAGGGGGCTTGCAATCTCAGAAACTTCCTAAGCTTTGTACACTGGGCTCTATCCCACCATCTTCCTGGGAGTCACCGTCCTCCTGGAAGTCACTTCCTGAGCAGCTGCCGTTTCCCCTCAACCCTGTGGCCTCAGTGCCAAGAAATACCCAGCTCGCAGGTGTCTGACACAGGACAGAGGGCATACCCATGAGCCACACCTGTGGATTCGCCTAACAGCTGTGTGGTTGCAGGCACCGGGCAGGGCTCTCGGCCTGTTGGGCTCCACCTGGCTGCTCCTACTGTGTGAACCTGTGAGTTATTTACCTCTTGTGTCCCTTCCTCCTCCCTCTAGGCGAGACTGTTTCAACTTGGAGGAACTTGCTGTACAACACCAATATTCCAATATTATTCTCCTCAAGTCTCTGAGTAACAAATAAACTCGTAAGCTACTACCCAGGAGCCAAAATGGATCTGTACTTCAGCTAATGTTTCCTTCCAGGTAAGGAGGACATCCGGATGCACTGTCCAAAATTTTTCTCACCAAGAGGATTGCTTTTCACCATTTTCTTTCACATCTGAATGGAATGGTAGCAGCAATCCATTCGCAGCTGATGCCAACATATCATGCAGACCCATCTTTAAACTAGGCCTAAATTACCTCTTCCTCCAACAAGTTGTTGCAGGGAATTCTTCAAGAGGCTCTAGAGCCCAAGCCAGCTGCCTATGCAGCTTATTTTTGTTCTCTTGATATGCCACGTCTGATGTTTTATATACCACTTTTAATTAATGATAGACTATTGGTATGCATCCTTAATCTTATGACAGTTCATAATGAGCAGCTCAGAGTATATCAATCTTGATGTCATCAAGACTCTACTAGAATTTAGTGATATTTCAGCAGGGGAAAGCATGGCCTTCTGCCAACTCTCGGATTCAGTACTGTGGATCCCTGCGGAGGCTTGCCACATGGTCTATATCGCATCCTCACGTGCCATATTTTGCATCTTTCAGGTTATTAGGCTTGAAGTGCAGGTAGCTCGTGCAGCACCCTAACTCAGCACAGAGAATTTGCATTTCCTGAGAAATGGTTTCTCAATAAACCAGTTGGCAAAATATATCCAAATGTAATGTAGGTGTCTTTTTATTAGTGTCAGGGTATGCAAAGGGTATTTTAATTATTAGGTACATTAGGGATTCTCTGCCTCAGTCTTCATATCTTGGGCTTGATAATTTTTGGCTGTCCTGTATATTGCAGGCTGTTTGAGAGAGGCAAAGTAAATGGTGATTCCTTTGCAGCATTTGGTTCAGACATGTTATCTTTGCAGGATGTTTTGCAGTATCCTTTGTCTCTACCAACTAGACTGATAATCTGCCCATCACCAGTTGTGGTAATTAAATCTGTTTCTATGTTTCTCTAATATGAGAAACTCAGCATACAGGCATTCAAAGAACCAAATGAGTGACAGTGAGAGTGGGGGGATGGTGGAGGCAAAGAAGTGGGGGGAAAGGGATTGCAATGTTGTCACGATATATATGAGCACAAAATACTCAAGCTCTACGTCACCACTGTATATTGCATACATAAACTAATAAATATTGGGAAAATTGTTTCTGGATATTGGTTGCCAATGTCCCCTCTAAGGCAAAATTGCCTCCAGTTAAAAATTGTTGCTATGCAAAGATATGTCAGTATTCCTTTCATTGACCTTTTTTTTGAGGCAAGATTTTGCTCTACAGTCCAAACTGGTCCTGAACTCATGCCAATTATGTTTTTACCTTCTGAGTGCTGGGATTACAGGTGTGTGCCACAATGTCCAGCTTACCTGGTGGTGGGAAATTGAACTCAGGGCCTTGTGCTTGCTAGGCAAGCACTCCAATCGCCTTGCTATTCCTCCACTCACTTTTACTGCATTTTTTCTGTCTGGCCTTAGCATGCATGTGCTGCGCTAAGGCATTTAGAACATCTGTTAGTTAGAACATTCTGCTAGTTCACCAAGTCAATCAGCTTGATATTACCAATGCAACGGATCAGAGTGATGATCTGTGGAATATACAGATGATTGAGAGACCTATGGACTATTCTGTCCCTGTGGACAGAATTTGACAGTTGGCCTAAAGTACAGTATGAAAGTGTATTATTTTTCCTGATAGGTTAAGAAATAAGTGTTTCTGATTTTGCTTGCTGATACAAGTAAAAATGATTTGTCAGGGCTGGAGGAATAGCACAGTGGTTAGAGTAACTGCCTAGCAAGTGCAGGCCCTGGGTTCAATTTTTTAGCACTACATAAACTGGGTGTGCTGGTGCAGCCTGTAATCCCAGCACTTGGGAGGCTGAGGCAGGTTAATTGCTGTGAGTTCAAGAACAGTCTGGACCACAGAGTGAAACTGTTTCAATATATATATATATATATATATATATATATATATATATATATATATTTGTCAGCTGGAAAGCTGCACACTGTCTGGCAGTACTAAGTTGGTCAGCTCTAACAAACACATACTATAAATGGATCAGATGTTGTAAAGGAGTTACCATCTAGTTTTGTATCTAATCAAACATAGGAATTAAGTAGAAATGTGATGAAAATCATCATTCTTGTGTCTATGAAAACTTTGATGTCACACTAATCTCCAATTCTTACAGGAATTCAGTATTCATTTTAGCATCCTTTTTGTTAGGAGAAGATAGTTCCAGGGCCTTTATGTTCATTCTACCTATAATAGCCCTTTCTTCACGAGTCAGGCACCCAGTGCAAGGATTCTGTCTAACTCTTCAGTAATATGTCATTATTTCTCTCCATACCACTGGTTTATGTGCTTTTCTGCTGTTTGCTTGCCTATGAAATTCCCATTATGACTTATTCTTACATTAGATCAAACCCTACACATTTATACATTTATTATTGCAAAAGTGACTCACAGATTTAAACAAGACATTGCATGTTATTCAGTGTTTTCAAATATGCAAATACCCACATTGACTAGAATAGAAATCTCTGATTAAACTATGTGAACACAAGATCTTGCTCCAATCTCTTTTTGGCTGCCTAACATGGCCTGGAAAGGATGTCTGCTGTGAACTAGGAAAGTCAAAAAAAAGTTAAATTCTAGATAGGTTAACTACCTTATCTAGTCCAACTGGGCATTTAGGAGAAATATCCTCAACATGGGGGTCTGTAGAACCTATGGAGTGTGACAAACTTTGATATCAGTTTTATTTATCATATGACTACCTAGTGTTCTGAGTCTATGCAAGTACTTGCAGGGAACAGGATAAATTCAGAGCAATATAATTATACCTTGAGCATTCTAGGTATAGACTGCTTCTCAGTGCATACTAATTCTGCTAACAGTTGCATGTCTTTTTAAGAAAGACTTGGAAAATATTCATGGCATATAGTTGTGAAAATGGTGCAGTGGACTTCCCTGAGATGACCTAGTTTCTGATCCAATCCTTGAACCCTGGATATGTGATGTAACTTAGGTCTAAGGACTAAATGAGAGACTTTGACTTCCTTTTGTGGCAACTCAGTCCAGATTCCTATTTATGAGATCTGTGGTTTTCAGTTACGTTTTGTGAAATCATACTTGGGTAGGTTGCCCATGTATTTTATTCTTAGGGATCCATCTTGACATCAGTTAGCACTCCCACAAGGCATGCTAATTGTCACTCTTCTGCTCATTATGGTAGTTGTGTCCTCTTGTCTTTGATGGATAAATATTAATGCATGACCTCTACCACTCTGCCAACATTCCCAGTGAAATAAGAAAATATATTTCAGTCATTCATGGCCTAGAGAGGACAGCCACTGCAGAAATTTCAAGGATGCCTACACTTCTGTCAGTAAGGTTTGCTTAACACCCTCGTGCTTTGTGTATCCTCCCAGGTAACACTATTAACCACTTTCCCATTGCTGAACACAATGGCTGACATCTGTAGTTTAAAGGAAGAAAGGTTTATTTGGCTTACAGTTTCAGTTCATACATGGCTGGCTCCAAGGCAGAAATGGTGTGGCAGAAGAAAACTTTTTACCACATGGTGGCCGGGAAGAAGAGAGAGAAGGGAGAAACCAGAAACAAACATAGACCCTTTCAAGTCATCCCCCAAGAGACCCCCCTCCAACCAGGCTCCACATCCAAACATGAAACATCTGGGAGAGGACATTTAGACCTAAACTGTAACAGTCAGGAAGAATATACCTTACATTTCTTTTCTGGATTGCTAGAGTTGACTTTAGATTTGGATCTGGAGGGCATAAGGGTGGTGGGAGGATTTGGAGAGAATAGATATTTTTACGAGAAACTGTATATACAGGAGACTTGCAGAATCTTTCAACAAGAAAGGTCAGTTTCCTCAAGTGGGGTTAAGGCTCTCATAAAAAAAGAAAGAAAGAAAGAAAGAAAGAAAGAAAGAAAGAAAGAAAGAAAAAAAAGACAGACAGACAAGGAAATCTCTCTTGCCCCTTCACTACGTGATAACACACAAGAGGATGTCCACCTAGGAACCAGGAAACAGGCCCTCTCCTGATACTTAATCTACTGGTACCTTGATCATAGTCTTCCCAAAGTACCTGTTGTTTGTAAGCCACTTGTACTATGCCATTTTACTATAGTGTCCTAAACAACATAATACCATTTATCTTTTTATCTTTTATCTAGAAAAGTGGTATTTAATACATCTTTCTATAATGACCTACAATGATGGGACAATTCTCTCTGTATATAGCAAACCTTAGCCACAAGTATACATGTGGTATTGAGTATCTAAAATCGGCTAGTGGACTAAGGGTTTTATCTATCTGTAATTCATTTAAGTTTAAATAACAATATGTATTCAGTGGCTATTTTGTTCCATTGTACAGAAGAGTCAGAGCTGATAGAAAAAAGAAACCTGGGTAGTCATGGTGTGCCAGCCTGGAAAGCAGATCCTATGAGTAGGCAGAGGGAGGCTGTGGATGGGAGAGAGAAAGCCAAAAGTCAAAAGAACCAGAGAGGTCAGACGGTCAACCTGAAAGAGGCAAGATTCTGAAGATACCTGCCTTTCAGGTCTATCCTGACTTACTTCAGTGTGTACTTACTCCTTGCTTTCAAATGTATTTAACTATTGCAGCTGGTATAAAATGCTTTGGAGGACCAGAAAAGGAGGAGACTTGCCTACTGCTGAAGAGCGAGAAGGAGTGAGGTAGATCTCAGAGGTGAGAGGGAGTTTTCTAGGTGGCAAAAAAAGAGCAGGCACATTCTAGGGAGATTAGTGTGTTAGAAATTACAGTCAGGAGAAGACAATTATGCTTTTTGTAAGGTTCAATGATGACAAATATAACTTGAGCTCTTTATGATAAGCTGATCTAAGTGCTTTCAAAAATTCATTTAATATTTACAAAAACCCTTTGAGGTATATGTTACTGCTCCATTTTACAGATGAAGATAAAATAGTTTAGAGGGCCTTAATTACCTGGCTCTAAATTAAAGGTTACTTCTAGTACGTGCAATTTATTTATGTGGATTCAATATTATCATGCAAAAATACTTTAGCACATTGCCTGCCATACAGTAAATGATCAATATTAGCTCTTACCACAGCATAATGATTCTAGGAAGGGTTTTGTTTGGGGCCTTTATTGATTTGTAAGACAAGATTTTACTTGTTCTCAGGATGGTTGTCAAAGAAAGTTAGAGAGAGACAGAATTGTTCTGCACACAGAAAATTACAAGCAATACACCTGTTATTATTATTCTAGTAATAAAGAACAATTTGGGCAAAGGTCAACAATTTGGGCCTGTGGGGAGAGAGAGAAGTGAATTTCTGGGTCTAAATGTACTTTATATGAAGCCTTGCCATTGTCTGAGTTACTTTCTTATTGCTGGGACAGAATTTTAGACACCCTCAAATTTAGAGAGGGAAGATTTACTTTAGCTCACAGTTTCAGAAAGTCACAGTCCATTTATGGGTGGGCAGCTGGAAATGGTGGAACCACATGGCAGCTCCAGAGCCAGAGCCAGACCTCCTCATGGCTTGGCACAACACAGCCAAGTCAGAGGGGAAGGGCTGAGCTAGCAAATACTCCTCCAGGTCAAGCACCAAGCACCAGCCCTTTCCAAACAGGCTCCACTCCCAACAGTATACAGTATCCATAGGTACATGAGGCTTTCGGGGACACTCCAGATCCAAACCACGTTTTGCCTCTGGTGCCCAAAAGGCTCATGCTTACCTCCTTATGTAAAATGCATTTAGTTCTTCTCTAAGAGTTGTCAAAGTTTGAACAGATTTTGCACTGTTAAAAAAGTTTAAGTTCAAAGTTTTCTCTGAGATGCAAGATAAACTCTCAGCTGTGAACTCCTGGGAAAATAAAAAAGTTAAGCACATTTAACATACAATGGCACAGGGTAGACATTATTTTCTTTTTAAAAGGGAGGAATAGGAGGATAGAACGCAATTGCACCAAAGCAAGTCTTAAACCATCAGGGCAAGGGTTAAGTCCTCTTGTTCTATGTCCCCCACCCTGGTTGTACCCCCCATCTCTTTGGGTTGGGGAGAGCTGGATCCACTCACAATCAGTAGCATTTTTTTTATTGGATGAGATCTGGTTTTGGTATCTTTAAATTTTTAGGGTCTCCACTGCATGTTAGGTTTTTCCTTTACAACTTTACACATTGTTCTCAGGGGCTCACTGTCTGGCCTCCAAGGCCTTCCTCTGAAATCTGCATGGATGCCTCCATGAACCCACATCACTGTTGTACTCTATAAGCCTGTAAAGCTGGACTCATGGATGTCGCCAAAGTCTGCCACTGGTTTGAGCAGTGGCTTAGCCCCCTTAGACAATTGTTAGGGAGGCCTCTGAGTTTTGAGATGGTTGAATTCCAGGCAGGTGAATTTTGCCAAACATCTTCTTTTCTTTGGCTCTGGGTCACACTTTTTAGGGTAAAATCTTCTGTATTCTTACCCTTGAGTTGGGAAAGGTGAAGTCTCGTTGATTTTTGAGATGCCCTCAAGACATCCCTATAGTCTTGATTGTAAATATTTGAATTTTTAAAAATGTCAATATTGATCTTTTTAGCTCTCCCTTGCTCATCTGTCTCACCACTGCAGACCCTTTCAGGAGGCAAAACTGCAAACTCTTTACATCATTTTTTTTTCTGTCTTTTGCAAGAGAGTTGGCTAAAAGCTACAAAGAATAGCCATGCAACAGCCTGAACATCAGGCCGCCTTGAGTTTTTTTTTTCCACCAGATTAAGTACTCCACCACTCTTAATCTTAGTTTTAGGCAAAGCATCTGAACAAGTGCAAAATGCCAATACACCTTTTGTTAGAGCACAGCTTGTTCTTGTCCATATTGTTCTTCCCAACTGAAACTTTTTGAGCATGGCTTTTACAGTTCATACTTCTATCAGCATTTTGGTCTTTTGAGTTCCAACCAGAATCGTCCAATGAGCTCAAATCAGAGCACCTTAAGGCATTTCCAGCTGGCATCATTAAACCTTTCTAATTTCCTTCTGCAAACCAGTTTTAAAGGCTTTTAAGCCACATGATCAGGTACTATCACTGCAACAAACTCAGTTCTGGTACTAGAATCTGTATGGGTTTAGGGCCTAAAAGAGGCAGAGTTACACAAATAGAGTATATTACTGCCTCTTTTTCTATAATCCCTCTTATCAGTCATGGCTTCTACAAGTTTGCTAATTTAGACTCCTTTATTGCCCTCTCTTTAAACTAAGAATAGACGATTTCAGTATATGTATATGCATATATATATTTTGCTTATTTATAGGTATTGTATTTTATTATCTGATTGTTAGGAAGGGATTAAAGGGGCAAATATTCTTTAGTAGGATAGACTGCTGGCAGTATTGGGTTTTATTTATAAGATGTAGTTGTTATACTGTATATTACCGATTGAAAACTTTTTGACCATATTGTGTGTCATTGAAACCTTGTTCTAGGTCAATATCTTTGGATGACATTTTTTTTTTAAAAGAGGCAAAGTTAAGAAAATTTATAGAAATAAAGGGGATTTATTTGATGGGCTTACAAGTCCAAGGAGAGGGATAATTCAAATTAGCTGCATGCATGTGTGAGAGCTGGAGGATTCAGTAACTGCTCAGATTTGTGCCAGAAGGAGATCAGTCCAAGACTGAAGGAGAGCCAGTGTGAGCCTGACACAGATTGTTGTCCAAAACGCAGAAGCAAGTTGATGTCTGGACTCACGTCAAGGCCAGAGCTTTCCCAGGAAGAAGCTTGCTATCTTTTGAATCTGGAATGTCCCTCTAAAGCCTTATGTATGTGGATGTAGTCGGGTAACTGTGGAACTGTGGGCTGTTGAGAGGTAGAGCCTGGCTGGAAGGGGTGAATACTTGGGGCTTTTACCTGGACAGTTTGTGTCAATTCTTTGAGATTGTTGAAAGCCCTAGGACAGGGCTTTCAGGTGAATGATACTGACCTGTTAGGGAGGAAGTGAGGGAGGGACACCGACCATGGGTGTGGGCAGACCAACTGGCATCTTGAACTAAGCAAAGGAAGGAAGAAGACACATTGTTACATCTTCTGGGGTGGGGGTTCTGGCCTTTCCTAAATCTCCAGACACAGACTCATTTCTGTTTCACTTGGCTTTCTGCCTGCAATGTCCTGAGCAGCTCTCCAGCCTCTGCCATGTGCTTCCACCATTACTGGTTGCTCATGAATTGGTTATGTAAAACCTCCTGAAATTGCAAGGTAAAATAATCTTTTCTCCTCAGATGTTTAGCAAGGAGAGGAGTAACTAAGACAAAGCTGTAACAGTGTTTCTTTTGGTACTTGCTCAGAACCCCTGCGGCTGGCCTTTTCTGCTAGGAACTTTGGTTTCTTTTTCTCCTGCTAGTCTAATGGAGATCTGCTTGTGTTTCCTCCTGGATTCTTGGCCAATGGGTTTTCTTTTATCTTTTATTTGGTTCAATAAACTGTTTCTTGCATTATTTTGGGATTCTGCCTGCTTTATTCTTAACCATTCTAGACTGTAGACCTGGGAAACTTCCACTACTCCAGTGCGAAGAGGGGATTTGACTCAAGAGTTGCTTCTACTTTATTGGCTAAAGCAAGTCATACGGTCAAATCTCACTGGTGTGGCCAAGGAAAGAGTGTGTCATGGAAAGGCACCAGAATATTTGGTAAAACAGTAATATGGAAAGATTTTGTGGTAAAATGAAATGAATGGTAACCCATTGAAAAATAGGCAAAGGATTTGAAATATTTATCAAAGATGATACATGTTTGCTGAGTAAACGCATGAAAAGTTGTGCACACGGAAACGCAAGTGAAAACTACAATTAGATACCATTTCATATCTACTATGACGGATACAATATTAAGAAGATAATAACAAATGGAGAGAATATGGAGAAACTGGAACCCTCATATACTGATGCTGGGAACATAAAATATCGTAGTTGGTTTGAGAAGACATTAGGTGTTCATTTCCTTAAAAAATTTAAGTTCCCCAGTTTCTACACAGTCCAGCAATTCCATGCTAAATTATACACCTAGGAAAACTGAAAATATTGCTGTAGATTGAAATCAAGAGACCACAAAATGCAAGTTGGAGCAAGGTAAGGTTTCTTTATTACCACCAGGTTGCTCTTGGACCCCTAGTGAGCACGCAAGAACAGCTCTGAGTGAACTTAACAAAGGGTTTATAAAGGCACCAGGGAACTGATTTTACATCATTACATAGCAATCAATCACAACTTGACAATCAGGCATTAATTTTACACCAGCTATTGCATCACCACGAAATAACCTATCAGATTTGGATTTCTTTGTCTCCCGGGGCTTGTTCCATTATTTTAAAGTGACCAATCATGACCTGACACCCTGTCTTTACTTTTGGCAGGGGATATGTGACTTCTGGCAGGTAATCAGACTTCTGGTAGACTGTTTCATGTCCATCTCAGGGTACAGGGTGGGCTGGGTTAGAGGGATTATATTCTCAGGACCTTATCACAGGCACCAGGAACATCCCATTCTGGCAAGCAAGCATACTTACAAGGGCAAACAAAGTGGTTAGCAATTCACTGAATACAATTTATCATACAATTAAGGAAGGCTATTCGGGGATACGAAAGTCATAAAAGTTTAACTCACATAGCAGGCACAGAACTCTAGTAGCACAACCATGAAACTGAGTTACTTTAATAAGCACCACAAAATGGGGTCACTTTAGTATATTAGTGGTTTGAGCTTCACTACCATAATATGTATATTCACAAAAACTTGTACATTAATGGCCACAGGAGTATTATTCATAATAGATCAAAGAGAAAGTAATCTGATAAGTAGATAAATAAAAGCTGACATATACTATATACAATAGAATATTAAGCCAAAAAGGAATGAACTATTGGTACATGCTACAAGGTATACGTACTTTGAATATTCTTTCACTATGCCAAGTGGAAAAAGTGAGCCACAGAATATGAAATTTCCTATTTTCCTTCATAAAATATCCAGAATAGGAAAATCAATATATATAGAAAAAAAGTTTACTATTTTTCTATGGTTAAAGAGGTTGGAAATAAAAGAGAGTGGTAGGCAGGGGTTTAGAGAATAAAAACTTGCAGAATAGGGTATCTGGTGAACCACACCCAGAAGCTGTTCTTCAGTTGAAGCAGTTTTTTAGATCAAGTGCTCAAGAGTATGTTTTATTTTGCTAAAGATGGCAAGGTAGCTACACTCCATCTTGAGGAAGTCCAGGCTTTTTCCAGTTATGTACATGTGAAGGAAGCAATCATTGCTCCTGCCGCCTTTTGTTTTGAGTCTAAATAGGGAACTCCCATGCTGGTGGATATCCACTCTGTACCCCAGTGATTTCTCCACCTGGAGCTTTTGCTTCTTTTTTCTTATCTTTCTTTCAAGGAGACCTGCTTAGAGTTCTAAGCTTCTAAGCCAGGAGTTTTTATTTCTTTTTTTTTTCTCTACCAGAGACCTGCTTTTCTTTTGGCTTCTCAACCAAGGGCATTTTCTTTCTTCTATTTGATTCAATAAACTATTGCTTGCATCATTTTCATATTCTGTCTGCTTTATTCTTAACTGTGTGGGAGTCTGTGGACACGGGAACCTTCCAGCTACTCCAGTGGGGAGAAGAGAATTTACCTCAACAGGAGGAACTTAATGAATGCTGTATTTCTTTTGGGGGTGATATAAATCTCTCAAATTGATCATAGTGATTTTGCACAACTGTAAATATATTAAAAAATCATTGTTTATATACTTTAAATGGATAATTGTATGGTATTTAAGCTATATCTCATAAAGCTGTTTTACACATTGTGAGAGATTTTTATTTTGTCACAGTGAACTTGAAGGATTTAAGTGAAGATGGCAACTACAAAATTAACCATGTAGATGTGAATCTTCAAGCTGAAGCCAGGACTAAAGATGCACATGGGGGTGGGGACCAAGAACACAAAGATGTTAACTCAAGTATGTACAAGGCAGAGTTACCCAATGAGAGGAGGAGGTAAGGTAAAGACAGAGTCACAGATGTGAGGAGTAAGTTACTATAAAGTGGTGTCTGCTTACCTGCCCCCTTTGATCTGGTTTTCTCCTTGTTCTTCCCCTTGAGAACTGTTTGGCAGGTTCGCTTTTGTGGGCTTTGCATGGAGCATGTACAAAATGAACAAAGTCAAAGGGGAAAGATTACCACTTCACTTCAGAAACCACGTACCATTCCAATAATGACAAAGTTGCTTCTTGTCTCAAAGATTACACAGTGTTAGGGAAAAGAATTACCACTCTTGTAATACCCAGCCAATGGCAGACCTGTGCACTAGGGAATAAAAAGCTTGCTGGAGCTGTATTATGTTGTCTGCTCAGGGATACCACCTAACAAGGTTGACATTAAAGCCCCACTTTTCCATTTTAAAGTCTCCATGTTGATCCATTGATAATTTGGGCAGATGGGATTGTTTTCATACATAAGAAATGTTAACATTTAAGGGAAAGAAGAAATCAAGGTAGACTTCAAATGATATGGTGAAGGAAACGAAATCAAGGAAATAGAAATGAAGGGCGAGGAAAGAGTGTTTCCATATTGTCTCAGTGACTTTCTCATTGCTGTGACAGAATACTAGCATCCTCATGTAGGGGAGGAAACATTCACTTATTTCAGTTTTAGAAGGTCTCACACAGATCGCTTATGGGTACCCAGCACCGGTGGAAGCACATGGCAGAGCCTGGAGAACTGCTCGCTCCATTGCAGACAAAAAGCTAACTAGGTGAGGCAGGCAGAAGCAAGTTGATGTCTGGAGACTTGGGCAAGGCCAGGCTTTTTTCAGGAAGAAGCTGTAACAATGTTTCTTCTTCCTTTACTTACTCAAACTGTAAACTGGGCCTCCCAAGTCCACATGGGTGCCCCTCCCTCACTTCCTGACCCACAAAACACACACCTGGACGCTCTGCCTTGGGCATCCCCTATTCTTAACAACTTGGCACAATCCCTTTCGGTCAAGTCCCAAGTATTCAACCATTCTGGCCAGGCTCTACCTCCCATTGGCATAGGGTTCCACAGTTACCCACAGTTATCCACAGTAATAAGGGAAGAGAAATTAAGTTAGGAAGAGAAATTAAGTTAGGTTTTGTGTTAGATTTACTTTTCTCTGTGATAAAAAAACCTGAGTAAATCAATTTATGAGTAGGAAAGATTTACTTTGGCCCTGTTGCCTGTCACTGAGCAGAAGTACATCCCAGTAAAAAGGCACAGCAGAGGGAGCTGCTTATTTTATGATGGTTGGGAAGAAACAAAAGAGAAGGGCATAGAGGTACACCTCAGCTGCTATAAATATTCTTCCTGAAGTCTTTTTTTTTGGGGGGAGGGGTACTAGGGATTGAACCCAGGGCCTTTCCTCTGAGCTACATCCTCAGCTCTTCTCTATTGTTTGAGACAAAGTCTTGCTAAATTGCTTCCAATCCTCCTGCCTCAGTCTCCCCAAGTGCTGGGATTACAGGCCTGCCTATAAGCCAAATTCTACTTTATTTTTTATAATCCAAGGGCTTGCTGCCTGCTGCCTGGGTCCAAATCATGAGACCATACACTGTGGTAATCTTAGGAAAAGTATTTACGTCAAAGCCTGCTTTGGAAGTGATGGGGAGAATCGTTTCTCTAAAAAGTGCCATCTCTCCAACTAGTCTCTGCAAGCCAGGACTTTTTAAGAGATGACAGGAGAAGGGGAAGTCATAGTTTTGGGTTACAGAATAAGTTTCAGGATCAATTGAGGCTGCCAAACGCTCTGACCTTTTCATCCTTCCTTGGTCTTTTCCATACCTGAGGACTTCATTGAGTGGAGTCTTTGTAAAGAAACTGATCTTTCGTTTAGCATGCATTTGCATATCTATACCAGTGTTGTTATTTGCTTCTGAGCAAAAGAAAGGGGTGAAGCGCCTACATTCTGTTCTTCACTCTGGGAAAATGTGACTTTTAGTTGTATCACATCTTGCCACTATCAGAGGGAGAGCCATGGGTAAAGCTTGAGTGTCAAGTTGTCTCAAAAGTGACAGGAGATAATCTCTTGATTCTTTGATTGCATATTTTCTTCTACTTAAACTATAAAATATTAAGTATTTAATTTATCATGTGTTCTGCAGCCCTTGAAGTCGACTAAACGTGTTAGACCTTTGGTACTTGAAGCCTTTCAGGCCTGGCACGAGAGGGTTTGCATGAAGCCGTACAGTGCAGGATAAGGAAGGGTGCGGGGTAAGGCGCCGGGCGTTGCCCCACGCGCTTCTGTGAAGCATTTCACGTGCAACAGATTGTGCTGAGAGGCGGACCTCTAGGTCTTTAATCTGTGTACTGTGGTGATAAGACACGTGGAGAGAGATTTTAAGAAGAGAGCGTCGACGCGGCGCAGGGCAAGGTGAGCACAGCCTAGAGAACAGGCAGATTGGGAAGAACAACTGCGTGGGTCCAGCCAGCAACCATCCCACACGCTCACGTCCGCCCCGCGGCCGGGGAGAGCCGGCTGCGCCTGCGCGCCTGCGGCCCAGCTGAGCGGCGCGGTCGCGGCTGCAGTCACGTGGCTCTCGCTCCAGCGGGCGCTCGCCCCGCCCCGCCCCGCCCCTCTCCCGGTGGGACGCTCGGAGCCGCCCGGAGTTGCGCAGGGAGGCCGGGGTGAGTGTCCGCGAGCGGCGCGCGGCGCGCAGATGGGGCGGCGTCGGTGAGGGGGTGGGCCGGCGGGATGTTTTTGCGGGGTCCAGGGGGACAAAATGGCGGCGGGGTGCACCCTTCCTCCGTCTCCCCTCACCTGCGAGAGTGGGCCGAGCGGAGCCGGGACGCCGCCGGGGGAGGGGCGCCGTGGCCGCCCGGAGCGCCGGGTCGGCTCGGGAGGCCTAGGGCGGGAGGACGGGTCCCAGCCCGCTTCCTGTCACCTAGGAGTGGGGGGCTGGGGCCGGCTGCGCCGCGCCGCGGTAGCTCCGGTTCGCGTGGTGAGGGTTCTGGAATGCCCGCACGGCTGGAGGCCTCCGGAGGAGCGCCTCTCCCTGCCTTCGTCTGACAGGTGATCGTCATCTCCAGCCCCGTTCTCGGGGCGCGTCGCGCGCCGTCCCTGCACTTTGACTCGGGGCTTAGGTCAGCCCGACAGGCAGGGCGGCGAAGGTCTCTGCCTCTCACGTTTGCTTTCACGGAGGCCTGGAGAGTTCAACGCAGGCCTCTTACCTGAGGGCAGTAGGGCCAGCCTCCTGCCTCTTGATGTGCTCTTCCCGCCTCACCGTTTCCCCGTTGCACACAGAGAACGGGGCTGGGGTTGCACAGATTACTGTGGGCGCCTGGATTGTTAGAAAGCCGGCAGAAAATTGCATCTCTGGGCTGGCCACACCTGCTGCTGTCAAGTGGCTCCCACGGAGACTGGACTCTGCCAGTTTGAGAGCACTGATGGTGGTGCACTCATTCATTTGTGTCAAGTTATTGTCCATGAAAATAGCAGTTCACTGTAGTTATCTTACTGAATAAGTAGCAATTCTTGCTCGGATTGATTGCATCAACATCAGCTTTTCTTAAACAATCTGAGGAACAATGATGGCATAGATGGCATGCACATTTAGTGAATGGGGAAACGAGGGCGCAGTTCATTACTTGCTTCATGTCACCCACTGGTGAAATCCGGAATTAAGCTTTCTGCTCTAAGTTTAATAGCCTCATCACCCTCTCACTCTGGCATTAAACCGATGCTGTTTGTGTTTTCCTTAAAATGTGTTGGGCAGAGATTGGTTTATGCCACGTATTTAAAATATTTGAATATGTCTAATATTTAATTAACCCAAGGCATGTTGCTGTGCTGGGGATGGAACTCAGGACCTTGCACGTGCTATGCAAGTGCTGTACCACCGAGTTATGTCTCCAGCCCTGTGAATCAATTTTTAATGTAGGTTGGAAAATTACCTTTGTGGGAAAAGGTGTGATGTGGTGGCTTTGAAGGCAGACTGATCTGAGTTTGAATCCTAGTTGTACCACTTGTCCCTCCGCAGTTTGAGATTTTGAGTCTTTGGTTTCCTAATCTGTAAAATAGGGATAATATTCATCTTATAAGTTTGTGTTAACAGTTAACTGTGGTGTCTAAATGTTTATAACTGCTTCAGCAAATCTGTTCCTTCTTTTTCCCTCACTTTCTTGCCTTCAATTTAAAAAGTTACGTTTCAGTCCATTTGGCCTGCTATAACAAAATATCTTAGACTCAGTATGACTAACAGATTGGTTTCTCACAGTTATTAAAGTTGAGAAATCCAAGGTCATGATGTCAGCAAATTCCATGTTGGGTGATGACCTGCTGTCTGGTTGATAGACGGCAACTTCTAGCTGTGTTCTCACATTGTATAGAAGGGAGAAGAAACCTCATCTTTTATGAAGGAATAAATTATATATAATTATGATTTTATATATATGTATAACTTTATTGAAGCAGGGGTCTCCCTCTGTAGTCTAGGCTGGTCTTGAAGTCACCAGCTTGAAGTCACCAGGCTGGCTTTGGAACTCCCAGCAACCCTTTTGCCTCAGCCTAGTGAGTGATGGGGTTACAGGCCTGTGCCACCATGTCCTGCTTATGTGTTGCTGGGGAATTCAGCCCAGGGTCTTGTGCTTGTTAGACAAGCACTGTTCACTGTTGAGCTGTGCCCCTAGCCCTGTTAATTCTATTCTTGAGAGCTCTACCCTTTTTTGTTTACTTTATCTGCTACCATAAACTTGGGAGCTAGGATTTCAGTGTGAATTTTGAGGGAACACAAATATCGAGACCATACACTATGGTTAAACACCTGTTTGTTTAGGTCAGATAACCGTGAAAGCACAATCCATGTTACCATATAAATGTGTTTATAAATAATTAATTTTGGTGACTGGGTCGCAAGGATACAGTGTTTTAAAATTTTTAAAAATGTTTTTCCTTTGTGTTTCATAGACTCATTCATTGATTCAAGAATCAATAAATGAATAAATGATCAATTTAATAGTAATATTTGCTGATGCTTTTAACTACTTTTAAGGAATGTTTTACAAAGAAATGAGAGTGAATGGAGATTCTTATTTTCACTTTCATACTTGACTACAATCCAACATAGTATTAAAGGAGTAGCAAAAATTCTATCAGCATCTCATATACACATCTTAAAAAGTGGTGGTGTTATTTAGTGGGAAGTTTAACAGAATTCCTTGTAATGGTACAGTCTGATATTCATTGTGGAATTGGCAGTTCTGAAACTGTAGATTGAAAACTGCAAGTATAATGAAAATAAGTCATGAATAAAATTGTTTGCAATACAGTAGAATTAGATGGATGGAAACCTTTTCACAAACATAGTTGGTTTCACTAATTGTCATAGGTCTTGTTGAATATAAACAGTGAAAATATATACAGCCTCATGCAGCCTTAAATATTTGAGGATGACTTATGGAAAGCCTTCTCCTCTATGACATTAAACACTGAAATTCATGAAGTTTTGCTAACTAGTTGCTAGTTCTTAACTTTGTAAAGTAGTAGGTTGATTATATGTTGTTTTGAAAATATGCAGCAGTAAAGGATGGTATAATGAACCATTGTGTAGCAGTCTATATTCAACAGTCACATATACTCAGAAAATCTTCTTCCATAGAAGCTACACCCCCCCCCCCCCATCAAATTGTTTTGAAGGAAATTTTAGATATCATACGTCACTTGTAAAGATTTAAGTGAGATTTAGGTCTGCTTTGGATATAGCATAGGAAAAGAGAGGTAGTTTTGGTGTTTCTAGTGGGACATGCCATATTAAAGGAGAAAATAAATGCCTCTTAGTATATATAGAAATAATTGAAAACCTCACAAAGCCATAGAAAATTACAAAATGTCCAAATTATTCTTCAAAATACTCTATTTTATTATTCTTTCTTTTTTTTTTGAGACAGGGTCTCGCTCTGTGGTCCAGGCTGGTCCTGAATTCACTTCAGAGCCCAGGCTGGCCCTGGACTCACGGCAATCCTGTCTCAGCCTCCAGATTGCTGGGATTACAGGCGTGCGCCACCACGTTCAGCTTATGTGGTGCTGGGGAATCAAACTCGGGTACTTAGCGCTTGGCTTAGCGCTTGCTCAAGCGCTTTAACCGCCGAGCCATTCCTCCAGCCCCCAAATACTCTATTTTAAAAAAGACTCATTTTTAAGCCATTGTTCACTTAATTTCCACATAGCAAAATTGTGAAAAATTATTGCTAGTTTTTGAGTATACTGTACACCAGGTAGCAGACTCAGAAAGGCAAATATGTGAATTTTCTTAGTCTTAACTCTGAAAAGGCAAAACCATGGATAGATTTTGCGAACGCTGGAGAGGAACTGTAATTGCAATTGTCAATTTTTAAATGACTTACTGGCAGATATGTAAGCAGTTTATAGATATGTGTCTTAGTTACTTTCTAATTGCTGGTACAAAATACCTGACATCCACAAATTAAGGGAGTTAAGTTGTTTTAGCTCACAGTTTTAGAAGATCGGAGTCTGTACATGGGTGGCAAGTAATAGTGAGCACAGATGGCAGGAGCACAGTGACATGCCAGGTAAAACCCAGGTGAGGGAGGAAGGGCAAACCTAGTGTATACATACAACCTGGGGAATTTGGGCCAAGTATCTATCACTTGTGATCACTTTTTTTCCTTTTCTTGCTTTTTCCCTTCCCTTTTCCCCAGCCAGTGTCTCTTCCTTTTCCTGGAAGTCCATCACCCTTCTTTCTACCTTCTCTTAAAATCTTTTTATACTTACATTTATGTCAGTCTTACATGAAAGACACCAACCAATACTTAATCTTTTATGTCTGGCCCATTTCTCTGAGCAGTGTTGAGTCAAGACCTCTTTTTCTTGGGAATGCTTCATATTTTTATAACTGCATAATACTCCATTGTGTATATATAGTATATGACTTAGATCCTTTTTGTTGTTGACACAGAATACCGACGTGTACAACTTTAGTGAGGGAATTTATTTTAGCTCAGTCAGTCACTTATAGGTGGGTGGCTGGAAATGGTAGAACTACCAGGCAAGGTTCAAGCTAGAGAACTCTCAGGCCCGGTGTGGCCTGTAATCCCAGCATTCAGGAGGCTGAGGCAGGAGAATTTCTGTGAATTCAGAACCAGCCTGAGCTACAGGGCGAGATCTTCTAAAAAAAAAAAAAAGCCCCCAAAACAGAACAAAAAATAGCTCTTCACAGTATGGCAAAATGGAGCCAAGTGTAGGAGGAAGGGCAGAACCCGCTGTACCCCACCAGGTTAAGCCTCAAGCATTTGCCCCTTCCAGCCAGACCCATGTCCCAACAGTGCCCACCTGCTATGTTTAAATACATGAGGCTTTTTGGAGGACACTCCAGATCAAATCCATGACACTAAATTTTATTTATCCTTTCCTCTTTTGATGGGCATGGAGGTTGTTTTCAGGATTTAGCTATTATGAATTGTGCTGCCATAAATATGGATATGCATGTATCTTTATGTATGTCACTTTTAGTTATTTTTGTATAATGTCCAGTAGAGATGTAGCCGGGTCAAATGGGATTTCTATTCTCAGCGTTCTGAAGAATCTCTGCACTGCTCTCCATAGTGGTTGAAGCAGATGGCAGTCCTGTCACCAGCGTAGAAGCATTCCTTTTTCTGTGGACTTGCCAACAATTGTTGATACTGAGTTCTTTATATAAGCCATTGTCACTGAAGTAAGATGGAATCTCAGCATTGTTTTGATTTGCATTTTTTTTTTTTTTGATGACTAGAGATGCCCAACACTTTCATGTGCTTGTTGGTCTTTTTTACTTTCTCTTCTGAGAAGTTTCTTTTAATTTAAGTTCTCTCCCTTCCCTTTTTTTTCCCTTCCCTTCCTCCCCTCCCCTCCCCTCTTCTCCTCTCCCCTCCCCCATTCCCCCCTTTCTTGAGAGAGGGTCCTCGCTTTTGTTGTGCAGGCTGCTCTTCAACTCACTGTGTAGCCAGGCTGGCCTTAGACACATAAGAGTCATCCTCAGCCTCCCAAAAGCTGTGGTAACAGGCTTGTGCCACCATGCCCAGTTTATGTGGTGCTGGAGAACTGAACCCAGGCCTTGTGCTGGTTAGGCAAGCACTTTATTTGCTGAGCTGTGCCTCAGTTGCCCATTTCTTGATGGGGTTATATATTTTAGGGGTTTTTTGAGTTCTTTATTCTATATATTAACCTGCTGTCTGATCATTTTGTGGAGAATTCACCCTAGTGACTGTTCCCTTTGCTGTGCAAAAACTTTTTTGTTTGATATAGTCCCATTTGTTGATTCTTGTTATTTCTTGTGCAGTTGCTGTTCTGCTCATGAAATTTTTTCCTGTCCCTATATCTTACAGTGTTGTGTCTATTTTGTCTTCCAGCAGATTCAGTGTTTCTGTTTTGATATCTAGCTGTTTGATCCATTCTGATTTGATTTTAGTATAGGATGAAAGATACAGGTCTAGCTTCACTCACCTACTTGTGGATATTGGTTTTCCTAACTGCATTTGTTGAAGATGCTGTCTTCAGCAGATGGTTTTGTCCTCTTTGTCGAAAATTGGGTGAGGATGCTTCAGTTTTTTCTCTGTATACTCAATTCTGTTCCATTGTTCTTATGGTATGTTCTTGTGCAGGTACCATGTAGATGTAATCATTGTTCCTTTGTAAGGCACTTTTTAATGTAGCCTTGATTTGTGATTCCTCTTGCTTTGCCCTTGTTTAGGACTGGTTTAGAAAATCTAGGTCTTTTCTGTTTGCATATAAATTTTAGATATATTTCCTAGTTCTGTGAAGAATGCTGTTTATTAATTTGCATGTTGATTTGCATATGTATGTTGAGCCATACCTGCATCCCTAAGATGAAGCCTACTTGGTTGTGGTATATATTTATTTTTAAATGATTTGCTTCACTTTGTCAGCATCTTGTTAAGTATTTTTGCATGTATGTTCATTAGGGAAATTGGCTATTGGCTTCTAGTTTTCTTTTTTCTTGAATCTTTGGTTTTGGTATTAAAGCTATTGAGGAATGACTTTGGCAACTTTTCTTCCTTTTCAGTTTGATAAAAGAGTTTGTGTAGTAACCCCTGTCTTCACCGCCTTTCCCCAAAAGAAGCGAAGACCTCACTATATAATATATTTGTATTCCCCGTGTTTTTGTGGTAATAAGGATTGAATCCAGGGCCTTCACACTGGGCTACATTCCTAGACAGTTTTTGATTGTGAGACAGGATCTTACTGAGTTGTTCAGATTAGGTTTGAATTTCCAATCCTACTGCCTTAGATATACCTCTACAGTGCTGGGATTACAGATCTGTTTTGATAGGAGTTTAAGGAAGAAAAGCTGCAGAATAGGGTATCTGGTGAACCATTGCCTCCAGCAGTTGTATTTCAGTTGAGGCAGTTTTTCAGTTGAGGTTGTTTTTCACTTTCCGCAGAAGCAGTGGTTAGTATGTTTCATTTTCCTGAAGTTAGCAAAGTAGCCTCCTCCTTCCACCTTGAGAAAGTCCAGACTTCCTGAGGATCTTGGCTTTTTCCAATTACAAGTGGGAGAAGGAGCCAGTCATTGAGAGCCACTTCATAGCTCCAGCCAATCACTGGGACCTATCTCATTGCTCCAGCCTGCACCTTTTTGTTCTGAGTTGATGTAGGGAACCTTCATACCCACACTGACTGTGCGCCTTCTGAGACCTCCTCCTGGCCCCAGGAGCTTTTCTTTCTTTCTTTCTCTTTAAAGAAGGGCTTGAATTTCTTCTTGGCTTCTGGGCCAAAGGCTTTTCCTGTTGAAGTGACCTTTGTTTCTTTTGACCAGTTTTGGCTTAATATCCACTTTGTGAGCAGAGAGGGTAGCTTGTTTTCATCCAACTGCTGAATGGGATATGGTACTCCATCTTTTCACCTTCCATTGTGTGTTTGTCTTGGTGAGTACAGAGAGTGTCTTGGAGGAAACATATGCTTTGATTGTTGTTTGTCCAGTTTGACAATGTCTTTTGATTGGTGGGCTGAGAGTGCTGACATTAAGAATTGTAATTGTATCAAATCCTGCCATTGTCTTAACCTTCAGATGTTGATTTCTATTTGTTTTCCTGTGTATTAAATATGTCTGGCTTTGGTTTCTTTGCTGTGGTTATCTTGCCTATATCTGTCTAGCAGAACCCTAAGAATTTTTTGTAGTGCAGGTTTAGTTATTATGGAGTTCTTGAAGTTTTGTCTTGGAAGATCTTTATTTCATTATCAATTTTAAAGGATAGTTTTGCAAGACATAGGAATTTCATTTGGCAGTTGTTTTTTTTCAGAGTTTTGAAGACTTCACTAAGCTCTTCTGGCTTTAAGGATTTTTGTTGAGATGTCTGCTATTATTCTGATAGATTTGTCTTGGTATTTTACTTGTTGTTTTTCTCTGACAAATTTTAGGATGTTCTCTTAGTCCTGGATGTGTATACCTTTTATTATGCTGTGTCTTGGAGAGCTTCTGTTTTGGTCATATCTCATTGGTGTGTGTGTCTTAGTTAACTTTCTTGTTGCTGGAATAGAATACCTGACATCCACAACTTAAGAGAGGAAGGATTTATTTTAGTTTATAGTTTCAAGGTTTCAGTCCATTTATGGGTGGCTGACAATGGTGGAAGCATGTGGTGGAGGTGTAGCCAGCAGAAGAGCTTCTCACAGCTTGGCAGACAGGAATTTACATGAGTAAATAAGGAGAGCTAGTATATGCCCTTGTTGGTTTGTTCCAGTAATCTGCCACTTCCAGGCCAAACCCCAGTGTTCCGCCTCTTTCTGACCAGGCCCTACCTCTTAATAGCATGTAGTTCCATAGGTACTCCACAGTATCCAAATACATGAAGCTTTTGGGGAACTTTCCAGATCCAAACCGTAACAATGTATGTCAGTTGCATGTCCATTTTTTCCCCTATATATGAGAAGTTTTTCTTATTTCAGTGACTAAATTTCTTATTTCTTTAACTTGTATTTCTATTTTTATCTATAGTCCTATTCTTCTGAGGGTACCCTTCTTTGAGTCCTGGAGCATCTGTTGTCAATCATTTCAGTATTGATGTAGTGTTATTTGAACGTACCTAAGGATTTTGTTATGGTTGCCAACTTGTCTTTTACATCCAAAATTCTGTCCTTCTTGGGTCATTGTATTTCTTAAGCTTTCCAAGGTTTTCATCAGATTATCAGCCAGTATCTTTTAATATTTCGGAACTTTTCAGTGTATTTGCCATTCATTTCTTGTATTGACTTTTGTAGCTCTCAGCTTGCATGAATGGGAGTTTTGTTATTTCTGTGCTTGAACTCCTTAGTTATATCATTTTAAAACTCATTAACTATCCTGAAGAGGTCGTTGCTTGACTGTTTTATATTGTTCCAATAATTTGAGCATGTTACTATTTGATTCTGGTTTTAATTCTTCCACTAGTTTGTAGAGGTTAACAGTTGATTCTAATTTACAGCATTCCAGGAAGATTGAATTTTCTGCTTTTGAAATTTTGGAGATATGTCTCCACTTTTATTCCCATTTGGACCTCCTGTGGTGGACTAGGGGCTTTGTAGGCCGTCTTATTACTGTGTTTTCTCATCCTCCTGTTGCTCCTGTGGCTCGAGTTTGTAATCCCAGCACTTGGGAAACTAAGATTAGGAGGATTGCTGTGTATTTGAGGCCAGTTCAAGATCAGCCTGGACTACAGAGTGAAATCCTGTCTCAAAAAACAAAACAGAAAAAAAGAGCTAGTTGGAAATCTTTAGCTGGCCCCTTCTCTTTCGTAGCTGAATTTCTGAGTCCCAAAAGAGGATTTTTTTTTGAGACAAGGTCTCTGTAGCCTCCCAAGATGCTAGGCAATAAGCCAGTGGGGCCCATAGCAGTCTGCCTGCATCATGCTGTTCTCTGGCCTATGCCATGGGCTCAGCTCCAGTTAGCTGGTGGAAGGTGGGAGGGCTCTGAGCTCTTGGTCTGGCATGTGCACTTTCTGAGGAGTACCTTTGGTGAGTACAGCCTTGAGAGTTCACTTCTAGCCTTATTTAGTTCAGGCCCTGGAATTCTGCTTCAACTCCAAACCGGACCCACAAGGAGACCTCTCCACTACATTTCAGCCTCATAGTCTAGTTCATTTTAAGCTGCTTTCTCAGAGCTCCTACTCTGTTGCCATCTTCCACTTTTCTTCAACCATGTGTTTTTTAGTGTAATCGCTTTCTTCTCTTTCTCTCCCCCTGCTCTTTCTATAGGTTCTCACTCAATAGTCTAGGATGGTCCTGAATTCCCTGTGTAGCCCACGCTGGCCTTGAACTCACACCAGTCTTCCTACTTCAGCCTTCCCAGTGCTGGAATTACAGATGGGTGCCACCATGCCTTGCTTTTTTTGAGACAGGATCTTACTCTGTAGCCCAGGCTAGCCTTGGATTAATGGCTGTCCTCCTGCTTCAGCCTCCCAGGTGCTGGGGTTACATACATGTGCTGCTGCCACTCCTGGCTCTTTTATGTGGTACTGGAGAATTAAACTCAGGGCCTTGTGCTTGCTAGGCAAGTGCTTTAACTTCTGAGCTATGCCCCTATCCCTGAAGTAAGAAACTTTAAAAATGCACTGTATATTGAAAACTAGTTGATTGTGGGTATGTGGTTTATTACTGGTTTCTTTATTTTGCTGCTTTGGCCTGTGTGTCTGTACCTCAATACCATCCTTTTTTATCTGTGTACTATGTTTTTAATTTTGGTATTGTGATATTTCTAGCTTGTTTTTTGCTGAGGAAAATTTTGGATAACTGCAACTTTCATCATGGTTCTATATAGATTTTAGGAGAGCCTTTTCTAATTCTATTTCTTTCTTCTTTTTGTTTTTTTTCAAGGTAGAGTCTTGCTCTGTAGCCCAGCCTGGTTCTGAACTCACTGTGCAGCCCAGGCTGGCTTTGGATTCATAGCAGTCCTCCTGCCTCAGCCTCCCAAGTGCTGGGATTATAGGCATGTGCCACTATGCCTGGCTTACGTGGTGCTGGGGAGTCAAACTCAGGGCTTTGTGCTTCCTAGGAACATGCTTTAACTACTGTGCTGTACTTCAAGACTTGGTTTTTCTATTTCTATAAATATTGCCAATAGTATTTTGGTGGAAATTGTACTGAGTCTGTAAATTACTTTAGTGTGATGTTTCCACATTACTTTCACCATTTATGAACATGAAGTGTTTTTACTTTTTTTAGGTGCTCAATATTTTTTCCCCTCCTAATTATTTTTGATAAAAATATGTTTGTGATATATAATAATTCCATTCACCTTAAGGAATTGATGTATAGATGTATGTATGATACAAATGTAATGTATATGTACATACATGACATATATACATATGTATGTATGCCCTTCCTGTCTCCACAAAGTCAACCCTCGTGTTACTTCCCATCTCTCTTTTATTTTGATCTTTAACTTATTTTTATTTTAGATTTCTTATGTTTGATTTATTTAGCATTATTGTTTCATGGTGCAGCCATTTTTCCTATGTATGATTCAGCTTTATTCTTTACAGCATAGTAGTATTCCACGGTGTACGTATGCCATTCCTTTTCCATCTCTGATGGGCACTTAAGTTGTTTCCAAGATTTAGCTATTATGAGTTTTGTTACTATAAACACTAATATGATGTCTTTATCTCTTTCAGGGAGATAAGTAGAAAGGGTATCTCAGTGTGAAGTAGAATTTTTAATTTTAGTTTTTTGAGGAATATCCATAGTTATTTCCATAGTTGATATACTAGTTTACATTCTCACTGATAATATAGAAGTGAACACTTTTTCCCCCTAATTCTTGCCAGGATTTTTGAGTTTTTGATGGTAGCCATTCTTACTTGAGTAAGATGTAGTCTGTTTTGATTCACATTTCTCGAATGGCCAAGCATATTGAATATTTTTTAGGTACTTATATTGAGAAGAGTCTATTTCAGTTATACATTTTTTTTGGATTGGGTCTTTTATTTTTGGAGGTCTAAATTTTTGAGTTTTCTATATTATATATGCTAAATATTAGTCCTCTGAGGCATAGCTGTGTATTTTCTTTCTGTAGGGTCTGTCTTTATTCTGTTGGTTGTTTGCTTTGCTTTCCAAAATGTGGTTCTCCTCTTTGTCCACCCTGCAGCATAGCCTCATCCTCTCCTCCTCTACCCCATCTCCCAGCTCCTTTTTTATTGTTAATTTGGAATGGGTTGAATCTGCCATCTGCCAGCATCAGCCTTCTGAATGTGAAACACTATTTACTTCGATAAAATGACGTTATATGGATTTTTGGTGTTAACTTTTTGTGTGATTGGTGTTTTCTTCAGAAAGTCCTTTCCTATGTCTGTGTCTTAAGGGTTTTACCTATTTTATCTTCCATCAGATAACAGCATTTTTAATATCTTGATCTTTGGCCAATTTTGATTTGATTTTAGTGTAGTGTGAATGATGTGGGCCTGAATTCATTCTTCGGCATGTGAATAATCTGTTTTCCCACCTCCATTTGTTAAAGAGGCTATCTTTTCTCCAGGGTATGCTTTTGGCCCCGTTCTTGGTGATTAGGCTGAAGGTACCTGAGGATCTATGTCAATTCTAAAAGATAATTTTTTCAGGATATAAGATTCTGAGTTAACAGTTTTCTTTTAGGTCTTCAAAAATTTTGCTCCATGCTTTCCTGGCATTTAAGATTTATGCTGAGAAATCTGTTTGTATGATAGGCTTGCTTTTGTAAGTTACTTGGTGATTTTTCTTACATCTTTCTGTATTCTCGCTTTGTGCTGAATTTCTGGAATTTTGCTTATGATGTGTTGTGAAGAGGCTGTTGTTCTGTTTGTGGCTGTTTAGGGGTTCTTCACATCCTTATTTACCTGAAAATTCTATTATTTCTCTAGATTTGGTAAGTTTTCTAGGTATGAGTTAATACCTTTCTGTACCTTTTGAGTAATCATCTACTAACTTTTCCTTTATTCTTGTAATTCTTTTAAAAATTTCCTTTATTCATCAACTGTTGTATAGTGTCTTGTTTTTGGAGTGTTATTGAGAACAATATAAGTATACTGTATTAGCCTTGCCTTCCAGTTCTGATACCCTGTTCTCATAATGATCCAGCATCCTAGGAATGGTCTTAGTTGATTTATTCATATTCTTAAATTTTGTTTTCTAATTATTTAAAAATGATCAATCACATTTTATATTGTCTTGTTTAAGCTTGTTGTTTGTATCATCCTAAGCTCACTGAAAAGATTAATTATGTTTTTGTAAAATCTCTTTATGTTCACTAACCATCTTTTTAGTTTACTTATGTTTCTTCCTTGTTGTCTTCAAATATTTTGATCATTTGAATTTTGAATTGTTTGCCTGTAACTTCCTCTACTTCAGTGCCTGTGAGATCAGCGATTGGGGTGGTGAGGGTTTTTGGAGACATCTGGTTGCGTACTTTCTCATATTTCTATTGATTTCTGTGCTGATGGTTGAAGATCAGTTAGGATAGAAATACTGTTAATTTCTGTGGGAACCTCTTAATTAGGTTATGTCACTCTGAGATGTGACCTTGTGTTTGTTTATATTTTCATGTTTGTACCCCTCTTCAACCTATTCAGTTTAATATTTGATGGTGTTTGTAATATCTGACATTCTTCTTGGTGCTTTCCCAGCACCACTCAGAAAGGAGAAAACAAACTGACAGACAGACAACAGAAAGACAATCCAGGTATTGGCATGCAGTAAAAATCAAAAGCAGCCACTAGGCCACCATTAACAATGGAAAATAAGTCAGAATTATGTAGAACCAAGAGTAAACCACATATTGATACTCTATAAACCCAGTAACAACTTTAGCTATATCACCCTTAGCAATACAAAGTGTATATAATAGTAATGTAGACACAAAGATGTACTGGATATTGACATACAGCAAATATATTGATGTACAGCACAAATCTACTAAAAGCGACAACTGTACTACCATTAAAAATAGAAAAGAATTTGGCAGCATAAGCTAAACAAATTAATGAAGCTCAGTATTAAAAATGGAACTCATGTAAGGAAAAAGAAAATAGAGAAAGTAAAACATGAAACAGAAAAGGAGGAAAAGAAAGTGAGCTTAAAAATCTTATTAATGAGTTAAACTGGTATTGTATAAAAGTAATGGAAAAAAGAAAAATAATAAAAAGAATAAAATGAAGAGCAAAAAAGGAAACAAAAAACAAAGACAAAGAGAAATAGATTTAAAAACTTCCTTCACATTGAATTGTATAAGTGAATCAAGTCTTTCCGATGCCTCTGGTATTTGTGTCCACTAGGTACGGGGTAAGGATAGCAAGTCGTTACTGGGGCCTGGTCAGTTTCTACTCCCACTTTTTGCTCTGTAAATGCAGAGTGCTGCCCTGCCTCTGCTTGTGGGCAGGGTCATTGTCATGGTTTGAATATGGAATGTCCCTCCAAAAGCTCATGTTCTTGGTTGTTGTGGAATGCCTATGGTACCATGTGCTATTAAGAGGTGGGGCCTGGTCAGGACAGGTGGATTATTGGCATGTATTAGATTAAGGGCATATCCATTTCAGGTGTGTGGCACATTACTGGGCAGGTGACTTGGAAGGGGTAGATCTCTGTGGCTTAACTTGGAAAGGGTGAAGCACTGAGGACAGGACCTGAAAGAATATATGCTAGCTCTGCCTTTCCTCCCTGACTTGGCTTTCTGTCTACCATGTTGTGAGCAGCTAAATACTCCACTTATGCCCTGCTATGTGTTTTTGTCATTGCCAGCTTCCCCTCAATGTAGTGAGGCTTTCTAAAATTATAAGCCAAAATAAACTTTTCTGCCCACAAGTTGTGGATGTTGGATATTCTGTCCCAGCAGTGAATAAGAAACTAAGAGTGCTATACCTCACTTTAATTGCTTTTAGTATTTGTACCATTCTGTGTGCCCAGAACCACCATTGCTATCCCTAAGTAACTTTGTGGCCCATGGGCTCATGGGGATCCCTACTTGCTCCAGAGATTGCTTTGTCCATATACCCAGGATGGGGCAAAAGAAGAAGTTGATGTGTGTCCCTGATCACATTAGTGGATGAAGAAGGCAAACAGGTGGCTGATTTCTGTGCTAGAAGTAGGCAGTGACGAGCTCCACATAATTTGTGGGCTTAATTTCAACGTTCAAACCTGGCCTCCTTAGAAAATCACACATGACCACTGTGTCTTCCACATTTTGAACTATTGCCTTATTGCTGCAAAGACTTCTTGTGCGGTGTTGCATAAAAATGGTGAGAGTAGACATCCTTATCTTGTTCTTGACCTTAGGGAAAACAGTTTTAGCTTTGATGCATTCAGTGTGATGTTCACTGTGGCTTTGTCATTTGTAGCCTTGTTGTGTTAAGGTATATTCTGCCTATACCTTGTTTGTTAAGGGTTTGAATCATAAAAGAAAGTTGAATTTAATTGATTAATTTTCTACATTTATTAAGATAATCACATAATTTTTGTTTTTCATTCTGTTAATGTTCTATATGAGGTTCATTGATTTTCATATATCTGTCTGTCTCTTTTACCTTTTTTTTTGTGGTACTGGGGATTGAGTTCAGGATCTTCACATTGAGCTGCCAACACATTTTTGATTTTTATATTGAGACAAGGTCTTGTTAAGTCATTATCTGACATTACAGGCCTGCATTGTTGGGCATTGTTTGATTTGCAAGTATTGAACAATCTTTGTATCCCTTGGATAAATCCCATTTGATGTTGGGGTATACTCTTTTTGATGAGCTGTTACATTCAATTAGCTTGTGTTCTTTTGAGAATTCTTGCATATGTGGTGCTGTGTTTTGGATCTGGAGTGTCCTCCAAAGCTTCATGTATTTGGATGCAGTAGGATAACTGAGAAACCATGTGCACTTGGGAGATGGGTATGGTTGAAAGGGCCAAATTCTTGGGATTTGACCTGAAAGGGTTGTGTCCATTTGTTGAGATTGGGATGTGTCCAGGACAGAACTTTCAGATTTATGTTACTGACTTGTGGGCTGGGAATTGCGGGAGGGGTACCACTCTATATTTGGGGGGTCCAAACCGTTAGCTTGAATGCAGGGAAGAAGAAACATTATTTCAGCTTCTTCCTGGAAAAGCTTTGATCTTGCCTGAGTCACCAGATAAAGGCTCCTGCTTCACTTGGTTTTCTGTGGGCAATTCAGTGAGCAGTTTTTCAGTCTCTGCCATGTGCTTCCTAGTTTCCAGCTGCCCCATGATGGACTGTGTAACACCTTTTGAAACTGTGAGCTAAAATAAGTCTTTACTCCCTTAAGTTGTGAATGTTACTATTTTATCCCAGGAATGGGGAAGTAACTAAGATATACAATCACCTGTATTGATCTATAGTTTTCTTTTAAAAATCTGTTTTATTTTAAAGTCAAGGTAATGTTGATCTTATTAGTTTGGAAAGGTTCTCTTTGTTTCAGAATTTTTGGATTCTAGAAAAGTTGGTTTTAGTGTTTTTTTTAAAAAAATTTATTCACAGTTTTAAAACTGTCTTTAAATGTTTGGTAAACTTTGGGGTTGTGGATGTGGCTGAATAAAGTAATTGCCTGGTGTGTGAGGTCTTGGGTTACATATTATATATATATAACATATATATATATATGTTATATATATGTTTATATACATACAACATATATATACAAATTTAGCAATGAATTCATGCGTCCTTGGTCGTTTTTGGAGATGTGGGGTCAGGAGACTTCTTACTGATTCAGTCTTGTTTTTACTGGTTTATTATCATTTTCTGTGTCTTTGTGGCTCACTTGGAGGAGGTTATGTGTTATCAGAAGTTACTCATTTCTTCGGGGGTTTCAAAGTTTTTCATAATATTTCCTAATTATCCTTTATATTTTCTTTGGTCACGTGTGTAATGCCATTTCTTATTTGTTGAAGTCTTCACCTTTTTTGGGTTAGGCTAGCTAAAAGTTTGTTGTTTTTAATCTTCAAAAAAATCTTTGCTTATTTTTGTCTATGTTTTGTCTTTGCTCTGAGTTTTGATTTTTCTTCCCCTTATTTGGGCTTGGTTTACTCTTTTCTAGTTCCTAGAGTTGTATCAGCAATTTACTTTCTTAAAATCTTCCTTTTTTGATGTATGTAGGGATCTCTATCTCGCGGGGACCCCCAGAACAGCTGAGGAGGGGTTGGATGACAGAGTACACACTCTGCGAGCTTTATTTTGGAAGTACAGGGCTTAAATAGACTATGATAATGGAGAAGTTACCGCGGGCCAATTAGTAAGGTCTTAACTAGTGGGGTTGCCCAGGGGCAGGAGAGAGTAGAGGAAGAAGGATGGGAGTTGCCAACCAGCAGTCTGTTAGTGGACAAGGTGGTGGGAGGTGTGCCTCTCGAACGCCATGTAGCATGAGCAAGCAGTGAAGTATGCTTCTGCCGGGTTGTTCTGGACTAGTGCTAGGCTTCAACCCAACCTGAATCCCCTACAGATGTAGGAATTGATAGGTAAAATTTTCTTCTTTCTACTGCTTTTGCTGTGCTCTGTACATTTTGCTGTTACGTATTTTCATGTGTTTCACGACTTTTCCTTTTAATTATTTTCATTAACCCATTGATTGGTTGTTCTGCTTGTTTGCTTTCTCTTTTAAGGCCGGATATCATGCTGTTGTCTAGACTTGTCCTGAATTCAATATGTAGCTCAGGCTGACCTCAAACATATGGCAATCCTCCTGTCTTATCCTCCCATATGCTGGGATTATAGCACTGCATGTACCACCATGCCCAGTGTACATGGTGCAGGTGACTCAAACCTTGCTGGCAAGTGCTCTAAACTCTGAGCTACACTCCTAGTTCATTACCATTGCTTTTCCAAGAACATGTTACTTGATTTCCAATTATTTGTATAATTTCTAAAACTGCTTTTGTTGCTGACTTTGAGTTATTTTCTCTGTGGCTATAGAATATGCACTATATGACTTTGATTGTTTTTGAATTTGTTGAGGCTTGCTTGTGGTCTGATGTATTGTCTGTTCTGCAGTTTGTTTCATATCTGATGAGAGGATTATGTATTAAGCAGCTATTGGATGAGATGTTCTGTAAATGTCTGTTAGGTGTCTTTGGTCTTTAATATTTCCTTATTGATTTTTTAATATGAATGATCAACCATTGATGGAAGTGGGGAGTGAAGGGCCCTGTCTTATCTTTTTGTTGCTGTCACTCAGTACTTGATGTTCACAACTTAAGAGAAGATTTATTTTAGCTCACAGTTTAAGAAGGTCAGTTCATTAGGGAATAAAATGTTTTTTAGCTCACTGGTTCAGAAGATCACACTCCATTTATGGGTGACTGACAGAAGTGCATGCATATGGTGGAGGGAGAGGTGGAGGCAGCCTCTCACAGCATTTCAAACAGGAAGTCAAGTGAGTGAGGAAGGGTGGAGCTAGCATATACTGTCTCAGGTCCTGTCCCCATTAACTGCCTCTTCTAAGTCAAGCTTCAGTGTTCTGCTCTTCTAGGTTAAGCCCCAGGCATCTGCTCCTTCCAGTCAGGCCCCATCTCCCAGCAGCACATGGCTTTGTAGTTATCCCACCACATCCAGACACATGAGGCTTTTGGGAGACAATTCAGATCCAGACCGCAACAGGCCCTGACTACTATTTTATTGAAATTTGTCTCTCCATTTAGGTCTAATGTTTGCTTTATTTAATTGGGTGCTTCAATGTTGGATGCATCTGTATGTACAACTGTATATCATGTTAGGTTGATTATCTTTATGTAGTGAACTTAATTTTGGCTCTTATAAAAACAGATTTAAAGACTATTTTATCTGATGTACTTACAGCTATTCCTTTGCCTTGCTGTTTGGGGGTGTATGTCTTTTTCCATTCTTTAATTTTAGTATGCAAGTATCTTTTGCTGGTGAAGTAAGTTTTTTTTTTTATAGGCTGTTTATCACTAGGTCGTGTTTATCATGAATTCAGACAGTGTCAATCTTTCAACTGAGGTATTTGATCCACTTATATTGATGATTGTTGAAAAGTAAAAATGTACTTCAGCTATCACTGGGAATCCTGTCAAAGCAAACAACCTGATACAGTACAGAACCAGCCCCTCCCTTTCCTTGGTTCTTGTGACCTTGATGGAAAATTTCAGTCAAGAGACATAACGGCTGTTTAGAAGTATAACTTACTGTATAGATGTGTAACTTATTTTATAGTGGATATATAGTTACAGTTTCAAGTGAGAAGATGGGCATTGCCACGAATACATTTGTCCTGAGCGTAAGTTTAGATAGAGTTACACTTCCAGGTGAGAAAGCATCTGCACAAGTGGGAGTTTGGATACCTTTTTTATTGATTCAGAAGTTACCCTTGGGTTTCAGGGAACTGTGGTGATGCTGATGCTGATTGATATTTTACTTACAAGTTACTTCGGATTTGCAAAATGCCTTTCTGTCATTTCTGAATGGTTGGATTGGAGAATTTAGGAGAGTTAGGTTCTAAGTTGAAATTATGTCCCAGCCCAAGGTAGGAGGATCTGTAATGAATATTTCCTTTCTAGAATCATTTGACAGGAGGCTTTTACAACTAGGAATAGGTATGTGTATTAGTTGGGGTTCTTTCAAAGACAGAATTTACAGATTTTTATCACAAAAGGAAATATCAGGAAGGCTTACAGTCCAAGGATACAGATAGTCCAAAATGGCTGCTCAGCCATGAAGTAGATCTCCCACCTGGAACATCAGGATAGCCAGTGAGGTGAGAGTCTGCTGTAGATCTTGGGTGAAGACTGAAGCCTGAAAATCGGCAACTGAAGAGCAGCGATGAGCAGACAGGCATAAGTCGAGACTGGAGCGAATCTGTGCTAAAAATCTGCAGCGTGTAGCAAGTCGGTGTCCATAGACAATTGTGATGGCTTTCCCAGAGGAAGAAGCTGTAACAATCTTTCCTCTTCTTTCCTTTCATACTGTTGGAGTTCCACTTGGCCCTCCCACATCTCGGTGGGTGTTCTTCTCATTGGCCAGCCCATAAATCACTCACACTCTAATCCAGACCAGTTCTTGATCCCCAATCTAGGTGTGTGGTTTACGAATCCTAATCCTAATGGAGGTGTTGTTCCTAATTCCCTCAAGTTGATATAATCTCCTCAACAGTCACAGTATGGCTTCTTATAGAAATGAGTCCCTGTATCTCTGGGACATAATACATTATTATAACAGTGTGCATTGAGATCTTTGTTTCTTTACAACAGATTATGTTATTTTGGACTCCTCCATTCATCTCTCAGGCCATCTAATGTCTGACTTTCTAAATACGTGCCTAATGTCACTTATTGTTGTTTTGTGTTTTTTTTTTTTTTTTTTGTTCTGCCCCTCGCATTCATCTATGTGGTTTAGTGGTTTTCTATGTTGATAAGGTTTGATTCTTTCATTTTGTTTTGCTTTGAAGGGGTCTCTCTCTGTAGCCCAGGCTATTCCTCAACTCACTGTGTAGCCCAGGCTGGCCCTGGATTCATGGCAGTCCTCTTGCCTCAGTGTCCCGAGTGCTGGGATTACAATCATGCACCACCATGCCTGGCTTTATGTGTTGCTTGGGAATTGAACTCAGGAGCAAGCAATCAAGGCAGGCACTTTAACTGCTGTCCACTTTAACCGTTACTCCAGCCCAGGCTTGATTCTTTTCAGTTTCTCTTTTGTACATCTTCTAGGGAATTGATATCTTTGCTTGTCTTCTGTAATGAGAGTTGATCATAATTTGCTTCCTATAAGCTTTTTTTTTGTAGTATCAGTTTTGTAGTGATGAATTTCCTGTTTTTGTTTATCTTGGTAAGATGTTATTTCTTCATTTGTGAAGGATACTTTTGGTGTGTATATTATTCTTTGTTGACAGTTATTTTCTCTCAGTATTCCATATTTACTATCTAATTTTCTCCTGACCTACAAGTTTTCTGCTGAGAAACCTTGGTTTAGTGAGAATTTTCTTTTATGTGATAATACTTTTCTCTTGCATGTTTGTAGAATTCTTTGTCTTATACTTTAGATTATTTGACTAAATCATACCTCTAAGAGAACCTTTTTTTGGGGGGGCAGAGATATTAGGGATCCTTTGAGTTTCTTGAACCTGTATCTGTATCTCTTCCAAGACTTCGAAGTTTTTTTTTTTAAGCAGTTACATTGTTGAATGTTTTTTATGTGCTTTCTGCATTCCTGTAATCCTGATACTGAATATGTTTTTTGCTTCATGGTGTTTCATAAGTATGTAAGCGTTAAGTCATGTACACTTAATTTTTTAAAGCATTTTTTCCATATGACTGGATTATTCAGAAATAGTCTTAGAGCTTAAACATTCTTTCTTCTGCTTAATCTACTCCATTGTAGGGGCTCTGAATTAGTTTTTTTTTTTGATTGAGAGTTTTTTTTTCCAATCTCTGCTGCAGTTCTCATAATGAATGAGGATGTTTTTATAATTCCTTTGAGCTATATTTTCTCTTGTATCTTGTTAAGTTTCCTTAAAAGTGATGAGTTTGAATTTTATTTTTTCTCAGGCTGTTTGTTTTATTTCCTTTCAGCCTATATGATGTTCCTTTAGAGGAGTCATTTTACCAAGCTTTTTCATGCTTCTAGTGTCCCTACATTGATATATGCACACCTGGTAATCACAGTTGCTGTTGGGGTCTCCGGTTTGCCCTGGCCACCATTAGCCACCAGCGATTAGGAACCAACGAAATCTGGGGGAACACGATCTTGAACAGAGTGAGTACAATTGAGTCACATCCAGGAGACTGAGTCATTGTTAACAGCTCATTTGTTGAAGGTGAGGGCCAGGCTTATAAGCAGTTGAAGGGAGGAGGGTCAGCTAGGGTAACAGGACAAGGGTCATTCACTGATTGGAGGAATTTTGGGGTCTCAAAGTCACCTAATTTGCATGGTGGGTTTTCTGAAACCTGACCATGTGATCTCTGGTAAGGGTCTGGAAGCAGGGGAAAATTAGGAATTTAGGTAAGATGAAACCTGAGCTGTGGGCCATCCTGGGCATGGCATAAGAGGGAAGGGCTCCACTCCTGCTGGTCTCAAGAGATGAGATTATCAGGGTATGAGCTGCCTTCTACCAATAATCATCCCAGGCCTGTTCAGGGTCTCACAAGTTGCCTTTGCCATAGAGTAGAAGTTTTCATAGTAGGACTTGCCCTTAAAGATAGGACCTATGGTGTCAGGTAAGATATGCAGTTGAGTGCCCTGGTCTGTGTAGCTTCTTTATCTCATTTTATTTTTTTGAGACAGGATCTCACTGTGTTTTCCAGTCTAGTTCTGAACTCATTGTGTAGCTCAAGCTGGCCTTGAATTTACAGCATAGGATTATAGGTGTGTACTACACTGCTTGGTTAATTTTTATGTGGTGCTGGGAAGTTGAACTTGGTCTTAAGGCATGCTAGACAAGCACTCTAGCCACTGAGATTCACCTCAGCCCATTCTTTATCTGTAATAAAAATCGATGATGCTTGTTGATGTTTCTGTGGCCTAAGATGAAAGGATTTGTCTGATCGTACCACCAGCTGGGATTTAGCTCTTTAATGTAGGATGTTTTCTGATAACTCTGGAGTTTCTCATCAGATTCCATAAGTTGTGTGGGGCAGTGTTGCTTTGATAGGCTTTTTCAGGCTTGACTTTGCTTAGATTGGCATGTGTGGCAGCTATTAGTACTAGTTGAGGGCTGTGTGGGAGCCTGGCTGTCTTGGTGAGACCAGATGAGCACAGTATAATATGGTATTGGAGGTGAGGCACCTATCAGGGCTCAATGCGAGAACGGGCCGTTTTCATGGAACCTTAGAGAGTTGACTTGCTCAAGTTGGGGTGTCCATATGTTTCTGGAGGCTGAGGATGGGTGGGTAGAGCAGCTTGTTTGCTTTCTAGGTCACTTTGGTGAACGAAGCCACTCACAGGAGGCACTTGGCTGTTTTTTAGAGCTGTGGCTAGATGAGCAGTTCAACCTGACTTGTTTGTAGTGCTGGGTTGGCTGAATTGTAGGGAGCAGTGCCTGGCTGCCCCATTGGAGCCCTAGGGTCTCAAGATGATATGTGCAGCAGGATCTGGGTGAGGAAGGGCTTGTTCATGGTCTGGCTTTGTGCCTGTGTGCAGTGCAGTGGTATGGGTATCCTCAGTGCGAGCCCTGTGAGGGCTATAGGCTTCTTTAGAAGCAAATACTTAATGGAATTGCTGCTTACTGGTGCCCCACAGTGTGAAGTCTCTTGATTTAGAGTGGATCTCCACTTACAGTATGCTTAGGAATTAGATAGTTTGATGCCTCTAGTTTTTCGTTCTTCCTCAAGATTATTTGTCTAATCAGGGTCTTTTGTGGTTCTCTACAAAATTTAGCATTGCTTTTTTTTAATAAAAAATGTCTTTGGAATTTTAATTTTAAATTTGATTTGACTTTGAATGAGTAAATTAATGAATTAAGTAATTTAGACAGAGTTTTACTTTAATCCAGGCTGGTTCTGAATTCATTATGTAGCACGGGCTTAAATATATGGCGGTCCTTGTTCAGCCTCCTCAGTGCTGGGATTACAGACATGTGCCACTGTGTTGGAGATTGCTGCCAGTAGCAACACTGTAGGGGTAGGTTTCCCCCCCAGTCACTACTCCAGGTTCTAGACACAGAGCTATAGGAGTTAACCCATGCCCTGCTAGGTTTAGAATTTGTTTTGATCCAATCACTTTCTGTCTTCCTATTTCTCTCTCTTGGAATGGGACTGGTTACCCTCTGCCATAGCAGGTTGGAGATATTTAACTTTCCTGTGAATTTCACAGGAGCTCACAGCTGAGAGTTTGCACTGCATCTCAGAGGACACTTCCGACTTGGACTTTTTTTTTTAGCAGTACTGAAACTGTAAGACTTTGGCAACTCTTAAAGGAGAACTAAATGTATTTGCATGAAGAGGTGAACATGAGTCTTTTGGGGATCAGGAGTGGAATATTATGATTAGGATGTGGAATGTTCCCTGAAAGTCTTATGTATTTGGATTTTATGGATTATCTATGGAACCATGTACCACTGTCTGGAAATTGAGGCCTGGTCTGGAGGGGTGGATTGTGGCTGTGTGGTGGATTATAGAGGTGTGTGCTAGAAGATGGGCATGCAGCAGATTATTGCAGGAGTGTGGATTGGACCTCAAGCATAAGACAGATTATAGATTATAGGCATATGGCAGATTATAATTTACAGGCATGTAATAGATTAGGTACTTAAACCTGGAAGGGGCAGAACAGTGAAGCTGAACTCACAAGGGGTGGATCCCTGGGACAGGACCTGAAAGGATATATGCTACTTGCTCCTTTTCTCTGAGACTTGACTTGGCTTCCTGTTTGTAATGCTATGGGAAGCTGCCTCCACTTCTGCCTCCAGCAATGTGCTTCCAATGTTGCAAGCTGCCCATGAACCGACTCTGACCTTAACTGTGGGATAAAATACACTTTTCTTTCCCTAATTTGTGTATGTTGAATATTCTGCCACAGCAACAAAAAACTAAGACACTAACAAACTGAAAATTTAGAAGAAAGAAATATATTCCTAGAAACATTAAATGTATGAGGTTAAATCACGAGGAAAAAGAAAATCAAACCAGATCAACTGGACCAGGTGGTGCAGGCCTATAATCCCAGTAATCTAGAGACTCCAGAGGCTGAGGTAGGGAGGAAAAGCAAAGTCCTTTATTTTTCACCCTTTAATCTATAAAAGGTGACGTCTTGCTGATGCCTGACACAATCTCTAGGTCTCTTTTTTATAGTCCCAATTGCAAGTACTTGGCTTCTTTTGAATGCTTGTACTCTGACTTCCATTTGCTCTTTGGCCTCACCACTGCAGGCCAATTTAGTCTGGTGCTGCAAACTTTTTATATCATTTTTCTCTGCTGTTTTCCCCTACCTTTTGCCACAGAGTTTGTTAAAACCTGCAAACGGCAGCCAAGTGACAGCCTGGGGCATTGGGTTTTCATGAGATTTTTCTGTACCAGGTTAAGTAGTGTGCTGTCCTTAATCTCAGTTTCAGGTAAAGTCTCTGGATAAGGGTAAAATGCCAACAATCTTTCTGCCAGAGCATAGCACACATGGCTTTTTAGACCACTTGCCAATACAGTCCTCGTCATCTGAAACTTCTTGAGCCTGGACTTTCCATTCTACACTTCTGTCAGCATTCTGGTTTTCTGAGCTCCAGCTAGAATCTCATATGAAGCTTGGCTCAGAGCACGCCAAGGCTTCTCCAGCTGGCATCTTCAAACTTTTCCAAACTCTGTTTACAAACCAGTTCCAAAGGCTTCCAAACCACATGGTTAGATTAAGTCACAGTACCATACCCACTTTTCTGGTACCATTTTTGTCTTAGTTACTTTTTTGTTGCTGTGACAAAATAGCAGATAATACACAAATTAGGGGACATTCCAGATCCAAACCACAAAAGTTAGTATATTATTCAATCTATTCGGATCATTTATTTGATCATTTTTTCTGTGGTATTATAGCAGTTGCAGTGTCCTTCACTTAGTGATTTTACTTATTAGTTATTATTAGTCTAGTTATAAGCTTTTCAATTTTTAAAAACCTACTTTTAGGGCTGGAGGAATGGCACAACAGTTAAAGCAAGCCCCTGAATTTGATTTCTTGGCACCAGATAAAGCTGGGTGAGGTGTTGCACACCTGTAATCCCAGCACTTGGGAGGCTGAGGCAGGCAAATTGTCCCGAGTCCAAAGCCAGCTTGGGCCACGCCTGTGAGTTCAGAAACAGTTTGGGCAACAGCGTCAGCCCCTGCCTCAAAAAGAAAAAGAAAAAAAAAACCCTACTTATATAGATTCATCAGTCTTTTTTGTTTATCTAGTATCTATTTCATTGACTTCTACTCTCTTTATTCCCTTCCTTGTATTTACTTTGGATTTTGTTTTTCTTTTCCTAGGTCTTCAAGTTGTAAAATTTGGTAGTTCAGATTAGCTTCTTTCTTAACATAGGCCTAGATTGGTATAAAATTCCCTCTTAGAACTGTTTTTGCTATTTTATGGTTTGGATCTGAACTGTTCCCGAGAAACTTCATGTATTTGGGTATGGTAAAATACTGATGTATTATGGTTTGGTTCTAGAGGGTCTCCCAAAAGCCATATGTATATTTGGATGTTATAAAATACTGATGTGCTGTTAAGAGATGGGGCTTGGTCAGGGGGTGTAAAACACTGGGGCTTGACCTAGAAGGGGCACATCACTAGGGCAGGACCTGGAAGGGTAGCTCTGCCTTTCCTCACTAACTTGGCTTTCTATCTGCCATTCCATGAAAAAGCTTTTCTCTGACTACAGCTGTCCCACCTGCACCTACCATTGCTAGCCACTCATAAATGAACTGTGTGCGAGGTCTTCTCAAAATGTGAGCTAAAATCTTTTCTTCCGTAAATTGTGGGTGTCAGATATTATCTCCCAGAAACAAGAAAGTAACTAAGACATGCTACATCCCATATGTCTTGGTATGTTATTTTTATTTTCACTTATCTAAACATACTATTTTCCTCCTGATTTCTTATTTGACCCTTGATTGTTCAGAAGTTGTGTTTAATTTCTATGTGTAAGTTTTTCAGTTGTCTTTTGATTATTATTTTTAAGTTCATACCAATAGTCTAAAAAATCCTTTAAATCTTTTTTTTTTTTTGTAAGTATCCTCTAACATTTATTTCCTATATTTCAAGAATGGGCCTGCTTCCTACATCTTTGCTAAAGGGAAGGGAAACAGTGAAGCCAGCAAGTGTGAAACAAGATCCAAATTCATCGAAATTAGTACATATTTACCATGTAATGTGCCTCTTAATACTTAGATTAATTAGGATTTTTTAAAGCTAGCCTTACTCAAAGCAGCCTGAAATTCAGCACCAAGTTGCAGACTCACTCTTAATTCATCTGTCACAGACTGCTCTGCCCTTTCTAGATACTTTCTGTGGACCACATTTTGATTTTAATTCCTATGTGCATCTGTGGGTATAAATTATATCTTGTTTTTTGGATTTAGGACAATTGCTACTGTTATTTCCTTATCAATTTTATAAACTTGGCTATAAATGTAAATGGCATCTTCCATTTGTCTAGTACCACTGGTGGAAATTATTAACCCCTTAGAGACACTTAGTTACATGAGCTTTTGTAGTTTGTGCTAAGGCACTAACCCTCTCCAGCTGCTGAGGTAATGCTTTCATCTCTGTTTTTCAGATGAGGGACCAGCGGCTTGGAAAGGTTGACTCAGTCGACATAGAACAGCTCCTTCAAGTTGGAGCAGAGATTTTCCCCAAATCTGACTCTAGAGTCTTGTCATATCCCCTTCCCTCCAAGGCCCATACTCTTCCTTCCATAGACCCTGCCTAGGGAGTGTGAGGCTCTGGGTTTTGGTACCCTAACACCACAAAATACTGGATTTTTGGAAAAGTCATGACATATTTTGTCTGGTTTTCAAAGTTTTGTAAGTAAATACTTATATAAAGAACAAAGATCAGTTAATGATACACTGCTCATTTTGTTCCATACCCCTTTGCCATCTTTCAGTGAGCTTCATAATTCCTTTTCCATAGAAGGACATGTATTTATCAGCAAAAAACTAAACAAGGTACTGAATTGAACATTATTCCATGCAAGGAGTTTTGAAGAGTGAAATAAGTAGAAGTCTGACAGTGTGAGGTCAGGCTAGTATGGTGGGTATAGCAACATGTCCCATGCAAGTGCCAATGAATTTTGATGAGTGATCAGATTTGTTTGTAATCTTGCGTTGTCCTGATGGAATATAGCTCCCTGATGATTAGCAAGCTCTGGATGTTTCTGGATCATGAATTCATTTGAACTGTCCAATTGCCAATAGTATACATTTGATTGATTGGTTCTTTGTAGAAGCTCAAAAAACTGACACCTTTAAAATCCTAGTACAGCAAGAGCATGACCTTCCTGATTTATGTCTGTTTTTGGTATTGTTTGAAGCAAATCCTGTTGGGACCACGACTGCGTGTACACTACATCTTTGTAAACTGTCTACTTCTCATCACCAGTTACCAGTTACTTTAAAAAAGGATCGTTTTCTTCATTTTTAATGAGCATATCACATTTATACCTGCTATCAAATGAATTTGGAGTTTAAGAGGAACCCAAATGTTGAGCTTGCTTAGATATCCCAGCTTATTCAGGTGGTCGTGACCACTTGAATGATGGATGTTGAGTGGTTTTGCAGTCCCTCATGTTGTGTAACTAAATCTTGAATTTATTAAGACTCCTTTTGTGGCCTAAAAGATCTATCATAGGCAGAATGTGCTACTTATGCTTGAAAATTATGTTACCCTGCTTTTGTTGAGTATGATGTCCTGCATGTGTTTGTTCATTGATTTATAGTATTAGTATTGTTCAGTTCACTGTTTTCCTTGTTGATTTGTCTCGGATGTTTTGTTTCTTATTTAAAGTGAGGTATTGAATTCTCCATGCTAGCATTTTATAATTTTCTCTCCTCTTCTGTTAATATTTGTCCTATATCTTTGGGTTTTCTGGTTTGGGGGATAGATACATTTACAGTTATTTATAATTGTTATATCTTTTTGGTGAATTGATTTGTTTACTTTATCCTTATGTTGTATCATGACCTTTTTATTGTAGTCTTTTGCTTAAAGTCTGATTTGGTAAAAGTATAGCCATATCTGCATTTTTTTGGTTACCATTGGCATGGAATATCTTTTTGTTTTAGCCCTTAGTTTTAGTTTTATGCATATCCTGAAAGCTAATTTTATGTGTATCCTGAAAGTTAAGACTCCTGTAGGCTAGTTAAAAGCATTTTTATTAAAAAAGTCTATTTAGTTTGTGACTTTTGATTGGGGAATTTTATCTGTTTATATTTAAAGTAATTATTATTAATTATTATTTATCTATTTATATTTAAAGTAATTATTGATGGGTAAGAACTGACTTCTATTTTGTAGTTTTCCTGTCCTATTTTTCCTCTCTTGTCTTCCTTTGTGATTTTTTTTTTTTTTTTTGAGACAGGTACTCACTCTCTAGCCCAGGTTGGCCTTGGACTCACAGTAATCCTCCTGCCTCAGCCTCTGGGAGTTCTGGGATGATAGGCATGCACCGCCATGCCTGGCTTTATGTGGTGCTGGGGAATTGAACTCTGGGCCTTGTGCTTGCTGATTGATTGGTTGTTTGGTAGAAGCTCAAAAAATATGACATCTTTAAAATTCTGCCACACTGAGAGAATAATTTCATGTGGATGTAGTAAAATATTGATGTGCTGTTAAGAGATGTGGCTTGGTCAGAGGGGGTCAAATACTGGGGCTTGACCTAGAAGTGGCAGATAACTGGGGCAGGACTGGGAAGGGTATTACAGTATACTGAATTTTACTATTATCAGAGTAAGTTTCATTTTTAATGTTATGTTGTTAGCATCCTTTCATTTTAACGTGAATTCCCTCTAGCATTTCTTAACAAGGCTCGTGTAATGGTAATGAACTCCTACAGCTTCCTCCACCCCATTTTGTCCATATATGCAATACATAATGTTAACATTGAGCTTAAGTATTTTGCGCACATATATATCCTAGAAAAACTACAAATCCTCTGTGAGTTTCAATTTACATAGGTCACTTGCAAAGGCCTCCTTGAGAAAGTGACGTTTAAGCAGAGATGGCGTGAATGGTTAGTGTTTCAGATAAGGGTCCTAAAAGTGTAAATCTCTGAGGCTAGATTGAGTTTTACATGTTAACTAATATAAAGATGCCAGTGTGGCTGGAGTAGAATGAACACCAGGATGGAGGTAATGAAAGGGAGAAAATTTAGCATATGGACTGGGGATTTAAGTCAGGGCCTCATGGCATCAAGTCAAATGCTCTGCTACAGAGCTACGTCCGCATTATCCCACCCTGAAGCTGCTGCAGTTTCAAAGAACAAGTTCACTCGTGAAAAGGTAAATGACCTAGGTGCTTATCTCACAAGGAAGTTTACTTCCAGTTGCTTTTTTCCCCTTTAATTTCATTGATTCTTGTGACAGGGCTAGACCATTTTCTTAGTCATTTCCTTGTCCCGGAATGTTCTGTCTAATTTCTCTGCTTTGGATTATTTAAAGTAAAGGTTTGACTGCATTAAGTAGCTTCCCTGAAAGGTAAGGTCTAGTCCATGTAGAGACTTATGTAATTAGTAGTTGAGATACTTGCTTTCAGAATTGTTGCAAGCTCAAGGCCAGCCTTGACAATTTAGTATGACCCCTTCTTAAAAGAGGGAGTGGGGCCCTTTAATCCCAAGTATTAGGGAGAAAAGATATTCTGTTAAAGTCTCAACATTTAAAAATTCTTAAGCAGACATTGCCCATTGTTTTCCCTAGTGAATTGTTGCTTTCTCATTAGTCAACTCAGTGAAAACAGTATTTAAAGAATAAAATGGAATGCAGAGGAGACACTACTGCAGTTCATTCCATACAGAAAGGGTAAAATTACTCCATGAAAGTCTTCAAGTTTAATAGATGTGTATAAATAGAGTTAGGACTTGTGTGTGTGTGTGTATGTGTGTATTATAAAAAAACCCCTGTTGATTCTGGATTAGAATACTCTTACTCATAATTGACATTTTCTTTTTATTCTTTGGAAAACATTAAGGTGCTGTGTTCAGTGTAGCATATTTAAAGCCTGCTGTATTATATTCTAACAGGCAATAAAGGGTTTACTTTTTTGTGTTTTAATGTGATGAGAGACTGGTTGGGATGAGCTTTGTACCTTTTATGAATACATTTGATTTTTAGATAATGTCATGACTAAAGGTATACATTATGTTTTTATTGTAGGAGTCATACCCCATGATTTTATGTGGTAAATGATCTTCTTGTCACAGAAGAGAATTAAAGACCAATGGTGAGTGATCAAGTTGTAATAAAGACTAACCATGGTGTATTGGCTTTTTTCCTTTCCTCCATCATTTTTCATATATTATCATTTTAAATTTTATGTTTATTTCAGATATTATTGCTGCTCCCTAGGCTTCTCCTAATATCAATGGGATTTACAGATAGTAACCAGATTCTTTTCTGTCTTAATATTTTTCCCCCACTATTTTTATTAATATACAAATGTAATACATAGTATTTACAATGAATTTGGGTGTTTTATACATCTATGTATCACATCGACTTCACAATCCCTTCCCATCTTCTACCCTCCCATCCCCTCCCTGAGCCATCCCCTCACTCTGGCTATCGCTTCATATGGTTCCAAAGAATGTCTGTGTTCTGGGTTTTTCAAGTCTGAGAAACCATATGGTGCTTAACATATTAATCTTCCGTGCCTGAGTCATTTCACTCAAGTCACCACTCTACCCCAGCTTCCTATTCCTCTAACGGGTTCGCAGTAGTCAAATCTTGATATCTCCTGTCTGAATCCAACCAATACCTTCATTGGGATATTCACCAAAAGTTTATTTTTCCATATTTTCCTACATCTTTGTTGTTATTGTTAAACCTGGCCTTACCCACCAGTTCGCATTAGAAAATAATTATAAGCATGTAGTTCAAAAGGATAGTTAATTTGGGAAAGAAGAAAAAAATAATAAATAACTAAATTTCAGTTGCCTTAGCTGAATACTGGAAGGTGCATATTTGTACATTCACAAGGTTATCTTTACATCAATCAGTTTCCTTAGGATAAACTTTCATTAGTGACCTAATAAGTGAATTGCTACAACAAAACAGTTAAAACTAAATCACATTAAATTAACTTAAATCTATACCACATAAATATACTTAAAGTGACAGACATGAAGGCAATTCTAGTTATTTCAGAATTTCCTAACTTTCGTATCTTATTTACTCATATTTCACTGATTACTAACCTACTTTTTTCTCAGCTCCTTTTCCTCTAGCGGTTGTCACTTTTTCTCTGGGGTCATTGGTGTCGCTGGTCTCCCTTTCACTGTCCAAGTTTCCTTTAAGTATTTTCTGCAGTACTGGCTCAGTGGCTGCAAATTCCTTTAAGCTGTCTCTGTCATGGAAAGTTTTAAGTTCTCCCTTTAAGTTAAAAGATAATTTTGCTGGATATAGCAGTCTTGGCATTTATGTTCTTTTAGTGTTTGGATGACATTGCTCCACGATCTCCTTGCTTTTAGAGTTTGGATTGAAAAATCTGCCATTATCTTGATGGGTTTATCTTTGTAGGTCATGTTCTGTTTTTCTCTTACCGCTTTTAGTATTTTCTCTTTGTGTTGGGTTTCTAGAATTTTAATTATGATGTGTTGTGATGAGGATCTCTTCTGATCAAAGTTCTTTGGTGTTCTATATGCCTGCAAAAGTTCCATGTTCATTTCTTAGATTTGGGAAATTTTTCTTCTATTATTTCATTAAACATGTCCTTTAAGCCTTTTGTTTTGTCCTCAGTCTTCTCCTCGAGTCCCATGATTCTGAGGTTATTTCTCCTTGAATCATCTTATCAGTGGTTGTAATGATTCGCTTTCTTTATTTACTTTGTGTTCTTCATGGCCTGTATGTTGCAGCTTAGTCACTTTATTTTCTAGGTCTGACATACTATTCTGAAGTTGTTTAAAGTGGTTGCTTATTATTACTTGTGTGTTTTTCATTTCCTGAATATCTGCATTCAATTTTTCTATATCTCTTTTGTGTTCTTCTCTAATTTCTTCTGTTGTCTTTATTATCCTCTGATATATTTCTTCTCTGGTCTCCTCTAGTTGCTTTTCAAGGCTTGCTTTTTGCGTATCTGTATATTGGTGTAGCTCTTCTGCTGTCTGTTTTATTTCCTGCTTTAATTCACTGAATTTCTGGGCCCAGAAGTTGCCATCATTTTTGCCATATTCATCTTTATTTACCCTGACTTCATCTCCGGGGGTTTCAGGCCTTTTTGTAGGAGATTTGTAACTGCACTTTCCTATTTCTTCTTTGGTGTCCTCTAATTTCTTTTCAAGGCTTGCTTTTTGCTTAGCTAAGTGTTGTTGTAGCTCTTGTGCTGTCTGTTTTATTTCCTGCTTTGCTGCCTGGTTTAATTTCTGCTTTAATTCCTGCTTTAATTCACTGACTATCTGGGCCCAGAAGTTACCATCATATTTGTCCTTTTTTTGGGTTCTTCAGTTTCAGCATCCCTTGCACCCTCCCCTGGGGAGTCAGATCTTTTTGTATGAGATTTGTTACCATGTTTCCCCATGGTTCTGCTACCTCTGTCTGTCTCTGGTGCACAGGAAAGAGAATGGCTCTTGCTGACGTCACTGCCTGTGATGGCTGCTGAGCCCCATTTCTGATCTGGGATCCTGGGGCCTTTTTTAGGGGGAGCGCATGCTCTGTTTTGTAGTACACACACCTGTGGGTTGGTGCTTCTGAGGCTGGGGCCACCTGCAGCCAATGATTCCCACTTATCCGGATCTGCGCTTACCTTGGGCTGAGGTTCTGGCCTCCGGACCTTGTTTGTCATCTGTGGGTGCCGGTAGCTCGGGGCTGCGCCGAGTGGGCTGCTTCTGACCTGCCCACAGCCTCTTCTCCCATTGTTGTGTGCTCCGTCGTCTCCCAGCTCCGTCCTCTCCTGGCTCCGTTCAGTCAGATGTTCAGGTCCCTGCGAACTTTCCTCCGGAGCTCTTTGCAGCAGGCTGCGGCGGCTCTCTAGACTGTGGGGATTTTTTTCCCCCTCTGGTTTCGATGATCCTTCGGAGTTTCTGGCTGCCTGCTGGTCGCCTTTCTGTTTCTGGGGATACTCCTCTCTTACCTAGCTACACCAAATATGCTTTTTCGAACTATCTTCTTGACTTTTTAAGTGAGTTGATGAGACATTGTGCAGTGCTGTTACTCCGCCGCCATCTTCGCGTATTGATCTCTGTCTAAATATTAAATAATAACAAACAAATCCTTGTCATTACTTTCCCTGCTTTCCAATTTAGGGCCCAGTCAAATCTTAAAAATCTTAAAGGGATTTATGCTTTCCCCAGTTCTGGCAGGTAGAGTTGGGCCAGGGTGGGTCCTGAATCTGAGATGGGGACTCACATGGTAAAACTCTACAGAGAGCTGAGGTAAACTGGTACCTGTCCTGAACATTTTACTTTTTCAACTCAGAATTTTCAGGCAGTTGTAAGTATTAACTGCTGAGTCAGAGGAAGAAAAAGCAATAGAGTTGTATGAGGAATGTAGTCTGTTTAAACCTTCCCGTCTTTCTTATTTTGCTGCTGTTAGCACAATACCCGACATCTACAATTTAAGGAAGGAAAGATTTATTTAGCTCACAGTTTTAGAAGGTCTCTCACACGCAGTCCATTCATGGGCCAACTGGCAATGGTGGAGGTACATAGCAGAGACTGAAGCTGGAGAGCTGCTCACACCATTGCGGACAAAGGACAAGTGAAACAGAAACAAATCTGGTCTCTGGAGACTCAAGGAAGGCCTGAATCCTCCCAGGTAGAAGCTGCAATGATGTTTTTCTTTTTTCCTTTACTTAGCTAAAGTTCCTGACCCCCAGTACCCAGGGTGGGTGCTCCTGTTTCATTTTTTTTTTTTTTTTGAGACAGGGTCTCACTCTGTAGCCCAGGCTGGTCCTGAACTCACTTTGGAGCCCAGGCTGGCCTTGGACTCACGACAATCCTCCTCCCTCAGCCTCCTGAGTGCTGGCATTACAGGCATGCCCCACCACACCCAGCTTACGTGGTGCTGGGGAATCGAACTCTGGTACTTAGCACTTGACTTAGCGCTTGCTAAGCAAGCAGTTTTAACCGCTGAACCATTCCTCCAGCTCCCCTCTTCCATTTCTTGGCCCACCAGTCAGTAACAAACACCTGGAAGTTCTCCCCTGAGAAATCCCCAATCTCAAAGAGTTGACAGAATCTTTCCAGGTTAAATTCCTAGCATCTGCACTTTCTATACAGCCCTATCTTCTAATAACACAAAGTTCCAAATACGTGAGGCTCTTCAGGTATATTCAAGATCCAAACCATAGCACCTTCCTTATGGATATTTGGTATCACTGGCCTTAAACAAAAGCAGTTACTCTTACTCTGATCTGTCCTCTTCTTTGTTTCCCCTAATTGTTTTGCCTGGTTGGGAGTAGGTTCATTTTTTGATTTTTTGGGTTCTTTTACTTTAAGTATGAGATTCATAGCCAGGCCGCCTTTTGTTGATGGAAGGGCTTTAGTTTACCTACCTGTGTGCTCCTTCATTTATTTTTTACTTACATATCACACCCCTTTCCCATTCCCACTCTTTCATCCTCTCCCTACTTTCCCTTGTCTTCTCCATAAAGTCCATCTTCTTACTTAGATATCTCTTAACATTTTTTTATGATTTGGTTTTCTCATACCAGAGAATGCCGTATGATACTTAACTTTCTGGGTCTGATTTATTTTGTTGAGCATAATGTTCTCAAGGTGCATCCATTTTCCTACAAATAACTCAAAATTTTCTTTCATGGTAGAGTAATACTGTATTGTGCATATATATTCCATATGTTTTGTATCTATTCATATGTGGTCAGGCATATTGGCTTCTTCCAAGACTTTGCAATTCTAATTCTAAATTGTGCTGCTATACATGGTTTATGTGTGTATCACTATTATATGATGACTAACATTTTTGGGAAGATACCCATAAAAAGTATAGTTGGGTCAAATGTAATACTGATTGTTTTTTGAGGAATCTGCATACTGGTTTCAATAGTGGTAGATATCATTAATATAGGATTTCTTTTGTCCTACAGACTTGGCAACATTTGTTGTTTTTTGAGTTTTTAATACCAGCCATTCTTACTGGAGTTAGATGGAGCCTGTGTTGTTTTAATTTGCATTTCTCTTGCAGCTAAAGATGTTGAACATATTTTCATGTATTTATTGGCCACTTGGATTTCTTTGTCTGAGAACTGTTTATTAATTTTAGAGTCCCATTTTTTGATTGGATCTTTTATTTTAGAAGGTTATCTTTTTCAGTTCTTTGTATATTCTTGTTAATAGTTGTCTGTCTAGAAGTAGCTGGCAAATATTTTTTTCCCATTTCGTGGGTGCTGTCTTCACTTTATTGATTGATTGTTCCTTTTGTTGTATAGAAGCTTTTTAATTTCATATAATCCCATTTGTTGATTTTTGGTGTTATCTCATGTACTTTCAGTGTTTTATTGAGTCCTTGCCTACACCTATGTCTTCAAGGGTTTTGCCTATGTTTTCTCCCAACAAGATCAGTATTTCCATATTATTTTCAAAGTCTTTGATCTATTTTGATTTGATTTTGGTGCATAGTTAAAATTGTGGGTCTAGTTTCATTACTCTGCATGTATAGCCAGTTTTCCCAGCACCATTTGTTAAAGAGGCTATCTTTAGTTTGTGATTTTGGCTCCTTTGTCAGAGATCAGTTGGCTGAAGGTACTTGGGGATGTTTCTGCATCCTTGGTTCAGTTTATTCACCTGTCTGTTTCTGTGCCAATGCCATGTCATTTTTTTTTTAAATCACTGTTGCTTTGTAATGTAATTTGATGTCTGGTATTGTGATGTCTCCTGTGTTTGTTTTGTTGGTCGTGATTATTTTGGCTATTCTGGGCCTCTTGTGGCTCCATATAAATTTTTTGATCTCTTTTTAGTGTGAAAAATGCTGTTGGTATCTTGAATGGGGTTGCATTGAAACTGTATATCAGTTTAGATAATATGGTCATTTTGACAATGTTAGTTCTGCCTATCTAGGAGCAGGGATGTCTTTCCATTTTCTAAAATTCTCTGCAATGTCTTTTTTGAGAGTAGTATAGTTTTCAGTATAGAGGTTCTCCACTTATTTCATTTGGTTGGTTCCTAGGTATTGACTTTTCTTTGAGGTGACTGTGATTGGAATTTTTTTTTTTTTTGATCTCTTACTCTGTGTTTTCATTGTTGTTAAAGAAGAACAGTGTAGAGTGTTTTGTTTTGATTTTATATCCAGCAGCTTGTCTGAATTTGTTTATTAGGTCTACAAGTCTTCAGGTAGAGTTTTGGGGATTCTCTATATAGAAGATCATGCCTTCTATAAATAAGGATATTTTGACTTCTTTTTTTTTTTTTCTATGTGCATTCCCTTTATTCCATTCTCTTGTGTGATTGCTCTGGCTAACGTTTTGAGCACTGTGTTAAATAGAAGCGGTAAGTGACAGTGGACACCCTTGTTTTCTTCCTATTTTTTTTTTTTTTTTTTTGAAACAGGGTCTTTCTCCCTCTGTAGCTCAGGCTGGTCCTGAACTCATTATGGGGCCTTGGACTCACCCAATCCTCCTGTCTCAGCTGCCCGAGTGCTGGGATTACAGGTTTGTGCCACCACACCCAGTTTATGTGGTGCTGGGGAATTGAACTTGGGTACTTAGTGCTTGACTTTGTGCTTGCTAGGCAGGCGCTTTGACCGCTGAGCCATTCCAGCCCCTCTTCTTCCTAATTTGAGGGGAAATAATTTCAGTTTTTCCCCATTTTGGATGATGCTGGCTACAGGATTGCCATAAATAGCTTTTATTGGCTTGAGATAGGATCCTTCTGTACCCATTTTCATCAGAGTTTTGATCAGGAAGGGGTATTGTATTTTGTCAAAGGCTTTTCGTTCATCTGTTGATGATCATATGGTTTTTGTCCTTGCTTTTGTGTTAATATGGTGTATTACATTAGTGGATGTGTGTGTTGAACCAGCCTTGCATCCCTGGGTTGAAACCAACTTGGTCATGGTATATGGTCTTTTTAATAATGTGCTGCATTCTGTTTGCAAATATCTTACTAAGAATTTCTGCGTTTATATTAAGAATATTGGCCTGTAGTTTTATTCCTTTGTTGGGTCTTTGTTTGGCTTTGGGATCAAGATGATACCTTCTTCCAGGAATGAGTTGGGCAGTGTTCTCTGTCTTTTATTTTCATGGAAGAGTTTGAGGACCATTGGTATTAACAGTTCCCTAAATTTCTGATAAAATTCTACAGTGAATCTATCAAGTACTGGGCTTTTCTTTGTTGGTAGAACTTTTATTACTTCCTCAGTGTCATTCCTGTTTATTGATTTATTCAGGGTTTCTATGCCTTGGTTTAATTTTGGTGTATCATATGTGCCTGAATTTTTCCGTTTCTTCTGAGTTTTTGAATTTATTGGAATATAATTTTTCAAAACAGTTTCTTGTAATTCTCTGGATATCAACAGTGTCTATTGTGATTTCACCTTTTTTATTTCTAATTGCATAAATGTGAATTTTTTCTTTGCTTTTTAGGAGTTTGGCTAGAGATTTATCAATCTTATTGATCCTTTCTAAGAACCAACTCTGATTCATTAATCTCTTGAAGTTTTTTAAGTTTAATTTCATTGATCTCTGTAGTGATTCTTATAATTTCTTTCCTTCTGCTGCCTTTGGATTTGTCTTGTTCTTGTTTCTCTAGAACTTTAAGCTGCATCATTAGGTTGATTTGAAATTTCTCCTTTTTTCATATGTGCACTAATCACTATAAATTTTCTTCTTAGTACTGCTTTCATTTTGTCCCACAAATTTTGGTATGATGTAATTCTATTGTCATTTAATGTGCTTCACTGTCAAGTTTTTGATGTCTTTCTTGGATTCTTCTGTATTCCATTGCTTGTTGAATAATGTAATACTTAATCTCCATATATTTGAATAGTTTTGTAGTTACTTTTGCTGTTGATTTCTAATTTTATTCCACTGTGTTCTTAAAGTGTGCAGAGAAAAATTTTAATTTTTTGTATTTATTTCACATGTCTTATGTCCAAGGATATTGTTTATTTTGGAAAAAGATCTGTGTGCTTCTGAGAAAAAGGTATATTCTGTTGCATTGGGTGGAATAGTCTGTAGATATTTGTTAAACGTTTGTTCCATGGCGTGAATTACCTCTGATGTTTCTTCGTTGATTTTTTTTGTCTAGTTGGCCTATTTGTGAGAGTGGGGTACTGAAGTCTGCTGGTATGATTGTATTGGAACCTCTTTAGCCCTTCATGTCCATTAGTTTCTTTGTTATGTAACTAGGTGCACCTTTGGGTGCATATAAATTTCTGATTGTGAGCTTTTTCTCTTGGGTTGTTCCTTTTACTAGTATATAGTGTCCATTTTTTTTTTTTTTTGTCTCTTCTGATCTTTTTTGGCTTGAAGTCTTCAGTGTCTGAGAACAGAATAGCTGCATCTGTTTATTTCTGGGCTCCAGTAGTATCAGTTCCTAGCCTTATACTTTGTTTATGTGCTTCAGTGTGGGTGTAGTGTGTCTCTTGCAGAAAGTAAATGATTGGGTGTTGCTTTTTGGTCCACTCTGCTAGTCTCTTTGTTTTGACTGGTGAGTTAAGACTATTAGCATTCAGAATAATTATTGTAAGATTTCTTTACTGAATCCTATCTTTGTTATATTCTCCTAGTATTGGTTCTTTGCCTTTTCTTTTTGTTACATTTTTATGTAGATGTTTTCTTTCCTTCATATTCTTTGGTGCTGGTCTTCTCTTTCTCTGTATATTCCTTCAGGTTTTTTTTTTGCAGTGCTGGGCTAGCGGACACAAATTTCTTTAGGCTTTCTTGGTCATGACAAATTTTTACTTCTTCAGCTTTCAAGGATAATTTTGCTGGATACACAACCTGGGTTCATACTTGCTTTCTTTTAGAGCTTGAAAGATTTTGCTCTAGGTATTCCTGGTCTTTGAGGAGAAATCTCCACTATTTAGGATGGGTTTACTCTGGTTAAATAATTTTTGTTTTTCTTTTACTACTTTAAATATTCTCTTTGATGCTGAATATCTGAGATTTTGATTATGATGTGTCATGGCTAGTTCCTTTTCTAGTTGAGGTTATTTGATATTCTGTGGGCTTCTTGTATCTGAATATTATTTTTTTCCTTAGATTTGGGAAATTTTCTTTCATGATTCCACTGAATAAATTCTTTATGACTGTGGTGCTGTCTTCTTTCTCACATACCTATAATTCTGAGGTTGGGGTCTCTTTGAAGCGTCCATTTGCTGTTGCTACTTGCTCATTTTTAATTTTGGAGTCATGCCTAATTATGTTATTTGTTTCTTTGACCTTGTCTTCAAGGTCTAAAATTCTGTCCTCAAATTTTGAGCCATCTCTTCCTGCTTTGAAGTCAATTTTTGTATCTTGGATTTCAGCTGAATTTCTTCTCATAATTTCCATTTCTCTGTCAAAATGTTCCTTCATATGTTGCATTTTCTTATTTATGTCAGCCAACTTTTTATTTGTGGTTTCTGTATGCCCAGTAAGCTCTGTATCTATTAGGACCACTATTTGTTTACTAAGTTACTCTTCAAGCCCTCTGATCATCGCTTGCATTTCTTTAAGAATATCTTGTTTGAACTGGCTGTTTGCAGGAATCAACTTACCATTTGCTTTTTGACTTTCTTCTGTAAGAGTTCTACTGTTTCATGACATTAATTTCTCGGGTCTCAGGCTTTTCTGTGTATGTCCTGTTGCTTTGTCTCCCCTTGATTTTTGTTGCTTTCTCTCTTTTCCACTAGTGTCTCTTGTGCCAGCTTCTTTCTGGGCACTTTTTAAGAGTTCTTTAAAACCCCAAAGTGACCTGTCTGAGGCTTCTTTTCTCTAAACTATTTAGTCTCTGGTTCTTTTAAAAATAGCTTCTGCCTACCTTACTGCCTGTTATGGCCGCCAAGCACTGCTTATCTCAAGTGGGTCTATACTTTGGAAGGTCTTCTCTAGGGGTAACTCACAGTGCATTTGTAGTTTGCACTACTTGCAGGCTTGTTTCTGGTGTCTGGGGATACCATCTGCTGTCAATTCCTCCTTCTCCTGGGTCTGCTCCTTTCTTGGTCTGAGGCTTCTGGTTCTAGGTTCCATCTGTGGATGCTGGTGTCTCATGGCTCTTCATAAGTGGCCTGGGGTGGCCTCCTGAGCTGTTTTCTTCTGATTCTGATGCATTTGCAGGGTTTCTATCTAACCTTACTGTGGTCTCCTTTCTCACCGAGCCCGCTCAGTCAGTCAACGAGAACTCGAGAGGGGGAGTGCGGATTGAAGAAAACTGGACTCTCGCAGGGTCGCTGCAAAAGATGCTTTATTTTTTACATCCTCCCTTTTATACCCTCCTTGCCTTCCCACTAATTAACAGTCACATTTTTCCGCACCTGGTCCAAACCACAAATGGTCAAAACAAGGAACCGCAAACCGCAAACGGTCAAAACATGTGACTCAGATTGAGTAAACAAGCAACCCCTGGAATTCCAAACGGTCAAACGTTAAAGGAACTTGGCCGAGGTCAGCAATGCTGAGGCTCCCGGGCCCTAAGGGACCCAACACCTTTCAGTTGCTGGGATGCTCATCCCCCTCCTAGCTAAGTTGAACAGGCAGTTTTTAACTATAATCTCAAATTTTTAAGTTAGTCTATGAGGAAGCATTATGCAGTTCTGTTACTCGGCCTCAATCTTACCAGGAAGCCTCTCCTTTTTAAATTTTTTTTGAGGCAGGGTCTCATTCTGTACCCCAGGTTGCTCTTGAACTCACTGTGGACCCATCCTGACCTCAAACTCACATCAATCCTCCTGTTTGAATCTCCTGTGTGCTGGGATTACAGGAGTGTGCCACCATGCCCGTCTATCCCCCCCTCTCCCCTTTTTGAGAGTCTCACTGTGTAGTGCAAGCTACCCCTGAAGTACTGTGTAGTTCATGCTAGCCTCTACCTCACAGCCACCTTTCTGCTTTAGCCTCTAGAGTGCTGGGATTACAGGCATGCACCAGCACACCTGGTTTCTGTGATGCAGGGAAATCGAGCTCTGCTAGGCAAGTGCTTTAATTGCTCCTCCATCCCATTTGTGCTTTTTTCTTACCCCTTGCATGTTGCACTGACCCTGAGGTCTGGGGGTTTGAGTTTTCCTTCAGCCTGATATATCTTGAGAGTATCCTGCAGTGAGGATCTTTTGGTTATAAGCTTTTTTTTTTTTTTTTTTGTCTTAGAGCCATTTGAAAGTATTTGATGTCAGCATACTTCTTGATCGCTAAATACTTAATTGTGACTATTTTTTAAGAAGCTTTTCTTACATGATCACAATTCAGTTATAAAAGCCTAGGTATTACCTGATATGGGGGTTTTGCTGCCACACAAGGGCTGGGGGAGAGGAAAGGTGAGCACGTGGCTGCGCCCCCCTCGTCCCAAGAATACCAGGCCCAGCTGGGAGTCTGTCGAAGCAGGAACTAATTTTATTAAGGAAGTACAGAAGCTTATATAGGGTAGAGGGAGAACGTAGCAAGGAGGGGAGAGCAGGCTATTTGACGTGGTGTTCACATAAGCGGGCATTAAGCCAATCAGTGGGATGTCCATGCAGGCAGGCGATGGGTGCTCGCAGAAATAGTATTGGGATCACGTGTGGTCCATGAGGAAACGGCTTGGCCCAATCATCCTCCTTGGTAAGTATCTGAGATGGCTGCCTCCGGGACTTCCAGCAGGTGCCATCTTAGGTATCACCCCATAACCTTGGCCTGCTGGGGTAGGCCTATCTCCCAGGACTCTGAGAGGCTGAGGCAGGAGGATCTCAAGTTTCTGCCCAGCCTTAGCGATTTAGTGGATTAGTGAGACTGTCTCAAAATAAACCTAAACATTGCTCTAGGGATGTAGTTCAGTGGTAAGGCAGTGGATTGAATCACTATTACCACAAAAACCCTGGAAATTTAATACGAAACAATACTACTTATTATATAAATCAAAGAAGATATTAAAGTATTCCATCTCTGTTTTTTTGGAGTTGTTTCTGTCTTGAGCCACTTAGTTGTTAGGTCTCTTTGGTCTCTTAGTTGTTAGGTCTCCTTTAATTAGGAGCAGTTCTTCAAACTTTGCCTTAGGTTTGTTGTTGTTTACTAATTTTGCTAATTATTTGTCATTTTGAATAATTTGCTGTAATTTAAATGATGTTTCACCATGACTAGAGTCAGCTTTGGCATTTTTATGGCAGAATATAGCATGGGTGACAATGTGTCCTTCTAAGTGCATCTTATCTGGAGGTATATGCTATGAACTCATCCTGCTAGTTACTAACTCTGATTGCTTTGTTAACATAGTGAATTGTCATTTTTTTCTGCTTTAAAGCTGTTGTCCCATTTTTGTTGGACTGGGAATTGAACTCAGGGCTTTACAAATGCTAGTCAAACATTCTCTCACTGAGCTATGCCTCTTTTTAAGTTTTCAAAAATATTTTTTTGTGGCAACTGCTTATTTTTGATTGCTTCATTCTGAAATGTCAAATATGTCAATCTTTTTAGTTGTGTTGTTAAGGTCTTCTGTTACTTTGCCTACTTTGCTACCTTCTGAAAGATGTGTTAAAATTTACAGTAATTGTTTTTTCTCTACTTCAATGTTTGCCTTTATGTAGTCCCGGCTGATTTTTGAATTTGCTATATTTGCCCACCAGGCTGCCTTTAAACTCATGGTAATCTTCCTCCCTCAATGCTTTGAGTGCTGAGATTACAGGCGTATGCCACTTCATTCAGCTTTGCCTTTAAGTTATTAGATGCACACACATTTAAAATTATTTTCCTGTTTGATGAACCTTTTGCCATTATGAAGTATTACTCTTTGTGTCTGGTAGCCTGTCTAAAAGTCTTCTAGCTAACGTTTGCATGGTGCCCCCTCGTCATTCGTCTTTGAAGGCTTTTCTCTATTTAACAATATATAGTTGGATATTTAATCTGCCAGTTATTTTAATTTTTTGTATTTGATCTCTTCTGTGTTATTCCTAAATTTAGATTTAAATTGACTATGTTATTATTTATTTCTGATTTGATCCATTCTGCTTGCTCATTTTCCTCCCTCCTTTACACTACTCAAAAGTTTTTATCCTGTTTTTTTCTAGCTATTATTTACTTATATATTATTAATCTTCTGGTGAGTTGTGTACCTCAAGGTTTACAGTCCTTGTTGACTTAGTAGAGTCAGTAATAAGTTATTATTTCCTGGACACTGAGAAGGCCTTACCTCACTATTTCAGTTTGCTTTGTTTTAACATTTTTTTTTCATATCTTAAACAGATTTAAAGACAGCATTTTTTTGTATAATCATTTTGCCTTTTTTTTTTTTTTGAAACAGATTTTTGTTCTATTGTCCAGGTTGCTCCTGAACTCCCTGTAGCCCTGGCTGGCCTTAGATGCATGGTATTCCTGCTGCCTCACCTTCCAAGAGTGCTGGGATTACAGGGGTGCACCACAATGCCTAGCTTATGTTGAACTTTTTTGTACATGTGTTTATCCTTTCTGGTTCTCTTCATTCTTTTGTGGATGTGCTTCCATCTCGAATTTTTTCTTCTTAGAGAATTTCCTTTAGTGATAAATTTCTTTTTATCTTTTTCTCTTTTAGTATTTTAGCACATTCAATTTGATGACAACATTTTTAAGAGTATTTTTCTTTTATTTGAAATAGGATCTTGTGTTGCCCATGCTGTGCTCAAACTCAAAATTCTTCCATGTTTCTCTGTTAGCTACGATTACAGGTGTGTACCACTGGGCCTCACTGTATCTGACAATATTTTTGTTTTGCCATCGTTTTTGAAGAGTATTTTTGCCAAGATAATAAAGTACATTTGTAGGAATTTTGTTCTGCCTTTTAAAAAATATTCCATTGTTTACCGATTTTTTTTCTAATGGAAAACAAGCTAATAATTTATGTCCTGTGAATGTTCTTAAGATTTTCATTTTGTTTCAGGTTTTCATCACATTTTACTTAAATTCTTAGAAATGGTTTTCTTTGTATTTGGTCTGCTTGTGGCTTTGCAGGGTTCTGGGAGAATTTGGAATAAATGATATCTTTTGTTAGCTTGAAAGCCATTTTTTTCCAAAAATTATTGTTTCATTCTCTTTGTCTCCTTCAGAGTCTCCAATTTTGCGGTGTTAGACTTTTTCACTGTGTCTCATATACCTCTTACTTTCTCACGTGTGTTTTTATTTTTAAATTTCTCTCTGGTAATAGTTTTTTTTTCCACTCATATATTCCAGTTCACTGATCATCTGTGGCAAATGCAGTTTTGTTAGTACTTTAACTTCAGTATTTTTTATTTTCTTTCTAGAGTATTCCTTTGTGTCTTAGTTACATTTTTGTTGCTGTGACTATGTACCTAATATCCACAACTTTAGGAAGAAAAGATTTATTTTAGTGCACAATTTCAGGACTCAGTTTATTCATGGCTGGCTGGCAATAGTTGAAGCATATGGTGGAAGTAGAAGTGGAGGCAGCAGCTCATGGCACTGCAAAAAGAAGATTCAGCCCCAGAAGGAAGGAAGGAAGGAAGCAGCATATACCCATCCGAGTCCTGTCCAGTGATTTGCCCCTTCCAAGTCCAACCTCAGTGTTCTGCCTCTTCCACGTTTAAGGCGCTTCCAAGTCACACTGCTGTCATTTTCAGCAGGTCCCTAATCCACCATATGCCTATAATTTTTACCACATGCCTGTCTTCTACCACATACCTGTATCTACCAAACACCCATAAAACACCTCTCCAGATTAGAATCCCATATTCTAACACAACATGTTCCATTGATAATCCATAATATCCAAATACATGAAACTTTTGGGGGATACTCCAGATTCAAATCACAATAATTTGAAACAAGTTTTTTTCTTTTATTTTTAATATAAAAACATTCAATTTTATTGAAAAGCACTTTCTGTAGTTTTAAGTTATCAGAGAATCATTGAAGTGTTTTGTTCACAAAAATGCAGATGATAACATGTAAGACTTCTAACAGGTGCTCCTTGAGGTTAGTAATTAATAACTAATCTGTTCCCAGCCTGCCTGCCTTCCTCTTTTCCTTCCTTCCTTCTTCCCTCTCTTCTTCCCTATTTCACTTTCTTTGTACTGGTGCTTGAGTCCAGAGCCTTCAATTGAGCTACATTCCCAGCCTGGATTCAGCTGTGACATTATTCTTTATTGCTGAATAATATTTCATTGTACATATACAGCACATTTCATTATCCACTCATCTCTTGATGGGCACTTGGGCTGTTTTCATTGTAATGCAGTAAACATAAGTATGTGGTATTTGCCCTTTGTTTTAGATTTCATGAATTAGTGCTAACTTCAGTCTTTGACAACTATGTTAGTTTAATTATGTATGGGTATAATTGTTTCCTACAGTTTTTCTTGGTTTTCAGTCATTTAACTTGTTTCTTAGTATGCCTGTTAATTTTGCTTGAGATGGAGACCTGCTGTGTTGCACAGGTTGTCCTTGAATACCTGGGTTTGATTGATCTCTCCCTCACTCTTCCAGGCAACCAAGATTATACCCCAGTTCCCTGTACCCACCATTTCCAGTAATATATTTTTTGAGTGTGAGATGTTATAAATAATCCTTGACTATCATTGGAGTTAACTCCTAATAAACACATTGTAAATTTAGTAACTTAAGCAACCTGTCAAATATCATTGCTCAGTTTTCAGTGTTTCTATATTTTCCAGTTTTGGTCCTGTAATTGCTGTCTCGGACCTTTTTATTCTGATACTTCTTATCAGACATTTAAAATTTATTTAGCTTTTCTAATTTTTTTCAGCTGATTGGTTGATTCTGATTACCTCGCCCTTCCTAACAAAAGAGGAAACAGTAGGTCAGAGGTTTATTTCTCCTTTGCTAATAGTTTAGTGCAGGTGTTTAGCATGTGATCGTCCATATTGTGATAGAGACTAAATGGACTTGTGTCTTTTGACTGTTATTCTAGAGAGTCCTGTACTGAATCCATTATGTCTGGCCAGGAAAAGGAGAGATGAGAAATAGAATATTGAAGGCATAGATGTTTATAGAGGAATCTTTTTTATAAGCTAGACCCAGAAATGGTTTACTCTTTTCCCCTTATATCCTGGTATGCAGAGCTCAGTTACATGATAGTCTGTTTTTATGAGTTTGGACAGTGTCTATAGCTTGTGACAGGAGAAAAAGCAAGTAATTGTGCCTGACGTGGTAGTTTCTGTCACAGGCTGTTAAGGTAATTTTGGGCATGAGGGTGGCAATTGCTGATTAATGTTATTTTCTTTCTTAATTCCTTCCTTCCTTCCTTCCTTCCTTCCTTCCATCCTTCCGTCCTTTTGTCCTTCCGTCCTTCCGTCCTTCCTTCGAGATGGTATGTTGCTGTATTTCAAAGTCACCTGGAACTTGCTATGTAGCGGAGGCTATCCTCAAACTCGTAATCATTGTAGCTCAGTCTTCTATGTGCTGGCGGGGCTAAGGTATGTTTAGGAGATGGAATTCATAAAACTTATTACTTACGGTACAGCATAATTTGAAGCTTCAAAGCAGAGTAGCTGATATAAGATGGAAGTAATTTTCTCCTTTTTAAACTTGACTGCCTTAGAGTTATCTTGAGGAAGGTGAAATATCAGTAAGAATTGGCAGAGTTATCATAAAGTGCTGAATAAGATTCCGGTTCTTCATTTTTGTAATGTTTGGGAAATTATACCAGTTGCATGGCTTCTCAGGTAAGTTTGCAAAACTACATGTAGTATTTTAATGTACTCCTGGTGTCCATTGACTGGTAATTTTGTCTTCCTACAACCCAAAATAGGATGTCTTGGTAGTGAGAATTTAAAAGAAAAATCCTTTATTAAATTAATTGGAAAGCTAAAAAATCATTTGAAAAAGTGTGAGAATTATAACAGTAAGCATGGTTGGATCTTGAAGAATGTTGTAAAGTAGCACATTTATGGAGGCACGAATACAAGAATTCATTAAGCAGTGTTACCATTTTAAGATTATGATAGTAGTTGTTAACATACAAATTGTTTAGTGTTTTTTTTTTTGTTGTTTGTTTTTAAGGAAGACAACACCTAAGTTCATTGTTTTCTTACTCCTAGTTTGGAGCCAAGTCTCAGAAATAGAGACTCTTTGGTGAAAATTAGAAACACCTGTGCATGTTGTAAGAGTTGAATATAAAATCTCTCATTCAAGAATGATGTTTGTTGCTTTTAATTGAAACATTTAGTATTGAACAATGCTCTGTAAAATCTCCATGTAGCACTAGGTGGCACACTATGACTTTGGTTGAAAAGATATGTATTTTGTTGAAAAGGATGTTGGTGAAAATACTATCTGAAGTAGACATTTATAAGGTTATAAAGTATCTTAGACTCATTGCATTTCAAATCCTAATACTTAAAGTATTTAAAAGTATTAGTTTAAATTATTACTAACTTTTTAAAACAAGAATTGATTAGACTTCGTGAGGTTTTACTGAGAGGAATTTCACTCAGCATATATTATACAAAGCATATGTGCTTTAAAATGAATAACAGTTTCCAGATGTAGTGAGTTGTAATTTTTTTTTTTACATAAGAACTGTTGGAATAAAGAATAACTGGATGCCATAGCACATGCCTGTAATCTCAGCACTGAAAGAGGTTGAGGCAGGATGATTGAAAATTCAAGGCCTGCCTGGGCAATTTAGTGAGATCCTGTCTCAAAATAAAAAATAAAAAGGACTTGGGTGTTGTAGCTCAGTGATTGAACTTCTTCCCCTCCCTGCCCTCCACATTAGATCCTCAGTAATAGTTCCCACCTACTCCCACATATTTCCCCACCTTAAGTGACTTTTCCTATGAATGTGTCACTCTGTGTGTGTAAAATTGTGAAGTAACTTTATGGTAGGTTTGTGGTTGAATGGAAGTGTTTATGGAAGATTAGATTTGACGTTTCCTGGTCTAGCACTTCTACAAAATTGTTTCTCAAGGTGATCTGTTTTAGTTCTTAGAAACCATTGTTTTATGAAGTCTGTTGGAGTAGAATATATTGGTTGAAATAATGAATTTTATGGCCTTACCTATATCTGTACCTATAAGATTTCTATGTTTGCATAAGTGAATTATTTGAAATAGAGTTGGAATTAGGAATCAACTTAAGCTTGTTCATTTAGCCTGGGATGAATAGTGATACTTTTGATTAAAACAGTGCTTAGGTAACTTGAATAATAGTATTGAAAGATAGAAGTGATACTCAGAAAGATGTTTTTAAGTTAATGGAGAATATTTTATGGTATTAAATTGGTTGAAAAATATGGGCATAAAAACAGAAGAGATAATTTGAGAACTTTGCAAATCTAAAGGGCATAGTGTAGAGCTGGGACAGTTTCATCCAGAATGATGAGTTTTAGTAAAAACTTAATTAGGTAAGTAGATACCTTATAAATATCCAGGGTAAGATCAGAGCAGTGAAGGTACTATGTTGAAGATGTAAAAAGTTTTGGAGAGGAAAATACTGGTTAGCCTCTTACCAAAGACTACTTAGAATAGAAGGAGTAATTCTTTGTTTTCCTTGTAGTTGGTTTTCATTAGTTCATTTGTGTACTAGAACTCATTTCTTCTGACTCACAGATTTGGTACCCATAGTTACTCCCTTTTTGTCAACATAACACAATTTCTTTTCTGGGCCGTTTTCATTAACATAAAATAAATATTATCACCTGTCATAAAAATATTTTCTCTCCCTCCAAGTTATTTTTATTGTTATGTATTTGTGATACATTGTAGTTACATTTAACTTGAGAAATTGTTACATGTACATATGACATCTTTAACAAATCCTTACTCTTCATTTTCTTCTGTCCATGAGGGAAAACTTTTTATATTCACTGTCTTGTCTTTTTTCTCAGTCATCATTTTCTTTTTTTCCCATTTTATTTATATATATGTGATCCACATTGTTTACATTGAATTTGAGTATTTTTTCCATTTTATTGATATGTATAAGTGCAAAATTTAAGGTTTACATTGATCTTGAGCATTTTATGCACATGTGTATCTTGTCAAGGTAACAAGGCCTTCCCCGCTCTCCTTTCTACCCTCCCCCATCCACACCAACCCCACATTCCTGGTTCCCTTTATTTTCACTTTAAGTTCCGTGAGATAATTGTGATGTGGTTTTCTCTTATCAAAGAGACCATTCGATATTTCACCTTCTGCTTCTGACTCACTTCACTAAGCATGATGGTCTCAAGTTTCCTCCATTTGTCTACAAAACCCTCCAAGTTGTTGGGCTTTATAGATGCATAGTATTCCACTATGTGTAAATACCACAGTTTGTGTATCCACTGGTCTGTTGATGGGTATTTTGGTGTCTTCCATGTTTTGGCTATTGTTACTTGTGCTGCTATGAACATGGGTGTACATATACCTCTGTTACATGTTGTTATGAACTCTTTTGGGAATATTCTCCGGTGGGGTATTGTTGGATCGAAGGGGATATTTATTTCCAAACTTTTGAGAAACCTCCATAATGCTTTCCATAGTGGTTGTACCAATTTACATTCCCACCAGCAGTGCAGGAGGGTTCCTTTCTCCCCACAACCTCACCAGCACTGATTGCTATTTGAGTTGTTGATATAGGCTATTCTCTCTGGAGTAAGATGGTATCTTAGTGATGTTTCGATTTTCATTTCTCTTTTGGCTAGGGATGTTGAACATCTCTTCATATATTTATTGGCCATTTGAACTTCTTTGTGAGTGAACTGCCTCTTCATTTCAATTTCCCATTTTTCAATAAGATCCTTGATTTTGGAGGGCTTACTTTTCTTCAGTTCCCTGTATATTATGGTTATGAGCTTCCTATCCGAGGTGTTGGTGGTGAATATTTTTTTCCCAGTCTGTTGGTTCTCTTTTTACAGTGTTGATAATTTTCTTTGCTGTGCAGAAACTTTTTAATTTGACATGATCTTATTTGTTAATAATGGGGATAATTTCTTTTGCTTTTGGTGCCTTATTGAGAAAGTCTTTGCCTACTACTATGTCTTGTAGATACTTGCCTAATTTGTCTTCTAGAAAGTTCAGTGTTTCACTTTTAATGTCTAGGTCTTTGATCTACCTTGATTTGATTTTTGGTGCATGGTAACAGGTGTGTGGCTGGATTCATTCTAATGCATGTGGATGTCCAGTTTTCCCACCACCATTTGTTGAACAGGCTATCCTTTTTCCAGTGTATGCTTTTGGCTTCTTTATCAAAGATTAAGTATTTGAGGGTATTTGGACTTGTCTCTGCGTACTCAATTTTGTTCCACTGGACTGTCTGTTTTTGTGCCAGTACCAAATTGTTTTTACTACCATTGCTTTATAGTACACCCTGATGTCTGGAATTGTAATGCCTCCTGCCTTGGTCTTATTACTCAGGATTGCTTTGGCTATTCTTGGTCTCTTTTAGTTTCATATAAATTTAAGGATTATTTTTTCAAGTTCTTTGAAGAAACTTGTTGGTATTTTGATAGGAATTGCATTGAATCTATATATCAGTTTTGGCAGTATAGTCATTCTGACTATATTTATTCTGCCTATCCAAGAACAGGGGATGCCTTCCCATTTTGTGATGTCACCTATACTTTCTTCAATGTAATCTAGTTTTCTTTATATAGGTCCTTCACTTCCTTGGTTAGGTATACTCCTAGGTATTTAAATGTTGCTGTGCTATTGAGAATGGAATTGTTTTTCTGAGTTCTTTCTCAGTAAGTTCATTGTTAGTGTAAAGAAAAGCTGTTGATGTTTTAGTATTAATTTTGTAGGCTGTTAACTTGGGTAATATATTTTATTATTTGCAAGAGTTTCGTAGTGGCATATTTGGGGTCTTCCATGTAGATAATCATATCATGTGCAAAAAAGGATAGTTTGACCTCCTTTCCATCGCAGATTCCCTTTATTTCATTTTCTTGTCTGATTGCTATGGGAAGTGTTTCAAGGCCTATGTTGAATAAGAGTGAGGAAAGTGGGCAGCCTTGTCTTGTCCTGATTTGAGAGGGAACAATTTCAATTTTTCTCCATTTACTATGATATTTGCAGTAGGTTTAGCATCTACGGCTTCTATGAGTTTTAGGTAGGGCCCTTCTATACCTGTTTTTCTTAGTGTTTTTTATCATGAAAGGGTGCTGGATTTTATCAGAGCCTTTTTCTGCATCAGTTGAGGTGATCATGTGGTTTTTGGTTTTGCTTCTGTTGATACGGTGTATTATATTGATTGGTTTACGTATGTTGAATCAGCCTTGCATCTCAGGGATGAAGCCCACTTGATCATGGTGTATGATCTTTCTGATACTTGTTGGATTCTGTTTGCCAGAATCTTACTAAGGATTTTTCTGTTTATATTCATTATGGATATTGGTCTATAATTTTCCTTCCTAGTTAAGTCTTTGTCTGGTTTTGGGACTAGTGTGATGCTAGCCTAGGCTCAAGAAATGAGTTTGGTAGTATTCCTTGGCTTTCTGCTTTATGAAACAGTTTGAGGAGGATTGGAGTTAGTTCTTCCCTGAAGTACTGAAAAAATTCTGCTGTGAATCAGTCTGGTCTTGGACTTTTATTTGTAGGTAGAGCTTTGATTTATGCTTCTATTTCTGTCTGCATATTGTGGTTGTTCAAGAATTTTATGTCTTCTTTTTTTAATTTTGGTATTTTATATGTATCTAGGAAGTCATCCATTTCTTCCCAATTCTCTAACTTGTTAGATTATAGGTGTTCAAAATAATTTCTCATAATATTCTGAATTTCTGCAGTCTGTTGTAATTTCACCCTTTTTTTCCTAAGTATGCTAATCTGTGCTTTTTCTTTCCTTCTCTTGGTGGGTTTAGCTAGACGTTTGTCTATCCTGCTAATTCTTTCAAAGAACCAGCTTTTGGACTCATTAATATTTAATTGTCTTTTTAATTTCAATTTCATTAATTTCGTGTCTGACCTTTATAATTTCTTCTCTTCTACTGCCTTTTGGGTTAAGTTGTCCTTGTTTCTCCATGTTGTTAGGGTGCATCATTAATGTGTTTGTTTGTGACTGTTCTGTTGTTTTGATGTGTACATTTATGACTCTGATTTTCCCTATAAGTATTGCTTTTATTGTGTCCCAGAGATTTTGATATGATGTACTTATATCATCATTTAACTCTTATGAAGGTTTTGATTTCTTCTGTGATTTCTTCCATGATCCACTATTTGTTCTGTAGTAAATTGTTAAGTCTCCATGTATTTGTGTATTTTCTTCTGTTTCTGCTGCTGTTAAGTTTATTCCACTATGGTCTGAGAGTATGCAAGGAATTATTTGTTTCTTTGTACTTATTTAAGCATGACTTATGGCCTAGAATGAGGTCTATTTTAGAAAATATTCCATGTGCTGCTAAGAAAAATGTGTAATCAGTTGATGTTGTGTGGAAAACTCTGTAAACATTTGTTATGTTCAAATTTTTTATAGTATTGTTCAGAAGTTTTATATCTATGTGGATTTTTTTTGTCTGGTTGATCTATCTGTGATAGTGGGCTGTTAATGTTCCCTACTACAATCATATTGGCATCTATATGTTTTTTTAGATCTAATAATTTTTGGTTTACATAATTGGGTGCTCTAGAGTTGGGGACATATATATTGATAATTGTGATTTCTTCCTGTTCCATTGTTCCTTTAATCAGTATATAGTGGCCATCTTTGTCTCTCTTCACCTGTTTTGTTTTGAAATCTGGTGAGTCTGAAGCTAATATAGCTACCCCTGATTGTTTCCTGGGACCTGTTGCACGAAATATTGAATTCCATCCTTTTATTTTCAGTGTATGAGTTTCCTTATGGGTGAAGTGTTTCTCTTGTAGGTAGCAAATTGTGGGTTTCTGTTTTTGGATCCAGTCAGCTAGTCTATGTCTTTTAATAGGTGAGTTGAGGCCATTTACATTTACATTATTAAGATATGTTTGGTATGTCCTGCCATCCTTGTAGTTTTTCCACGTTGTTTACCAGCCTTACTTTTTTCTCAGCTCATTCCCCTGTGGCTGTTGTCTCTTTTTTTTCTGAGGTCACTGGTGTCCTTCGCCTCCTTTTTGCTATTCAAATTTCCTTTAAGGATTCTCTGCAGTGCTGGCTTAGTGGCTGCAGTTATTTTTAAGCTTTGAATATCATGGGAAGTTTTAATTTCTTCCTCTAATTTAAAGGATAGTTTTGCTGGATTTAGCAGTCTTGGTTAGCATTTGTGTTCTTTTAGTGCTTGGATGACATTGCTTCACGATCTCCTGGATTTTAGAGTTTGGGTTGAGAATCTGCAGTTATCCTGATAGGCTTATCTTTGGAGGTCAACTTCTGCTGTTCTCTGATTGTTTTCAGTATTCTCTGTTTGTGTGGGGTTTCTGTTACTTGATTTATGTTGTGTTGTGATGAGGTTTTATTCTGATCAATATTGTTTGGTGTTCTGTATCTCTGCAGTAGTTCCATGTTTATTTCTCTTAGATTTGCGAAACTTTCTTTCATAATTTCATTGAACATGACTTTTTAAAATAGCCTTTTGTGTTGTCCTCAGTCTTTTCTTCTACTCCCATAATTCTTAGGTTTTTGTCTTTGAATCGTCTATCAGCCATTGTAATGATTCACTTTCTTCCTTTTTTACTTTGTGTTCTTTATGGCCTTTCTGTTCCTGCTCCATTATTTTGTCTTAGGTCTGATATGCTATTCTGAAAATGTTCAAAATGATTGTTTATTATTTCCTGTGTGTTTTTCACTTACTGAATATCTGCATTCATGTTTTTTATGTCTCTTGTGTTCTTCTCTCATTTCTTGTATTGCCTTAATTATCTTCCGGCTTATATCTTCTCTGGTCTCCTCAAGTTGCTTTTCAGTGCTTGCTTTTAGCTTAGCTACGTCTTGGTGTAGCTCTTGCACTCTGTGTTTCATTTCCTGCTTTAATTCAATGTATTTCTGGGCCCAGAAGTTAGCATCATTTTTGCCATTTTCATCTTTGGATTCTGCAATTTCAGGATCCCTGGTATCTTCTGGGTTGTCAGGTCTTTCTGTAGGAGATTTATTTCCCCATTTCCTCATGGTTCTGTTGTCTCTGGCTGGCTGTCTGTGGTGTGCAGGAAAGAAGGGTTTGGTGAAGGTCCAGTTTGAGATGGCTCTGGAGGACTCTGGTGCAAGAGATGGAACAGGGCCAATGGGATACCTAATCCTAGATGGCTCTGGAATTCTCTGGGGCTCAAGGTTAATGGGGTGACTGAACATTCTGGAAGCCTCTAGAATCTTCCTGGAATCTCTGAAGCATGGGAGGGAGCTGGAACTCCCCTGGTACTGGAGGAGAGTCAGGGCCAGAGGCATGATCCTCAGCTTTAAGCTGAGAGTGAGGGTTCAGCCATGGTCACCAGGAACTTCCCTGGCTCCAGCGAAGAAGTCGGGGTGAAGGGTGCAAACTCTGGTTCCAGAACTCCTCTTTTGCTGGTGGTTAGCTAAGTGCAGGCAGAAACTCAGGCTGAGTGATGGAGGGGAAGGGGGCCTGCAGACTTAAATGAGCTCTTCCCTGGCGCTGGTGGAGAGCCTGAACTTGAGTATTTTGTGCAGTTTGTATTGTGTGGAGATTATAGTTTCCTCTTGGACCCTCTTCCAGCTTTCCCCCACCCCACTTCCCACTGTCACCGCATTTGGAGGTGGTCATAGTTGTTTTTTGTTTTTAACATATCACCTCCCTTTCCACTTTCTACCTTCTTACCCTCTTTTTCCCTTTCTTTCTCCACGACATCTGTTCTCTTGCTTTCTTTCATGTCTTACTTTTTTTATGGTTTGGTTTTCTAATATTATAGGTACCATATAGTATTTATCTTTCTTTGTCTGATTTTTGTTTTACTGAACTTAATTATCTCAAGATGCATCCATTTTCCTAGAAATAACTCAAATGTGTCATTCTTAATAGCACAGTAATACTCCATTGTGTGTGTGTGTGTATACCACATCTTCTTCATATGGTCATCTGTGCTTGGGTATATTGGCTTTGTCCAAGGTAATTATTACAAATTTAGTTACAGAGCTTGAAATTGAAATGTAAAATTCACGAGTCACAGGTTGAACTAATAGCTGCCTGAGGCTTTAGCCAGCGTACTAAGTCTCTGTGTTCTTTTATCTTCACCTCTCAATGACAGCTTCAGGGAAAACACCCAAGAACCACTTACATACAACTCTTACTGTTTTAAAAATAATATCCCAAATCAAAACCACTGCCTTCTGCCACTTCACTCTCAGCTAAATTTCTATATCCATTTATTACTCTGCCATATACACATTGAAATCATTTCACAGATTAAGAATTTATACCAATTGTCCATATTGAATATAATTATTCTTTGCAAATGAATGTACTAATAAAAATAATAATTATGGGGGGGAGTTTCACAGATTTTATGAGAAAGATAGTGTTCTTTTTAGTAAGATACTGGTCTAATGATTGGTGTCTATTTTTTTTTTATTATGCTTTCTGTTTCGATGTTTTCTTTCCTCCATGTTCTTTGTTGCTGCTTGTCTACCTCTTTCCAAGATTCCTTAAAGTATTTTCTGCAGTGCTGGGCTAGTGGCTGAAAATTTCTTTAGGGATTCTTGGTCATGAAAACTTTCTATTTTCCCTTCCATTTTCAGGGATATTTTTGTTGGGTATAACAACTTGGGTTGACTCAACTTGAAAGATTTTGCTCCAATGTCTCCTGGCCTTTACAGTTTGCATTGAGAAATCTGTGGTAATTCAGATGGGTTAGCTTTGGTAGAACAATGTTTGTTTTTCTCTTGCTGCTTTTAAAATTCTCTGTTTATGTTGTATTTCTGAGGTTTTGGTTATCATATGTTGTGGTGAGTCCTGTTGTTGGTTGAGCTTATTTGTTGTTCTTTAATCTTTTTGTTCCTGAAAATTAATTTCTTTTCCTAGATTTGGGAAAATTTCTTTTATTATTTCAGTGAATAAATTCTTTATACATTTGGTGCTGTCTTCTGCTTTTTCTCCCACCCATAGTTCTGAGATTGGTTCTCTGAATCATCTATCATCTGTTGTATCCAGCTACTTTGCTCATTTTTAATTATCTCAGCCAACTTTTTATTTGTAGCTTCCGTATGCTCAGTAACTTTTGTATCGATTAGGACCACTATTTGTTTAATGTTCCTCTCTAAGCTTTCTGATCATTGCTGGCATCCCTTTGAGAATATCTTGTTTGAACTGACTGTTTGACTCTTGTATCTGCTTTTTGACTTTCTTCCCTCTGAGTTCCACTATTTCAGGGCCCACAACATTAGTTTCAGGCATTTTTGTGTGTTTCCTGGTGCCTTGTCCTTTTCTGTTGTTGAGAGAACTCAATTTAAAAGTTTAACTGAGGTTTCTTTGAAAAGGTATGAGGGCATGTGGGTGGAGCCAAAATTTCTCTTTGGTTCTGTGCTGGGAATAGGCAGCGAGGGAGGACCTAACAGTCTGAGGGCCTTTGAGTTGTCTTGATCACTGCTAGATCCCTCAGCAAAGCTGTCCCACCTGTCCTGGCTTGCTTTCCTGAGGGGAGAGCTCTCTGGCCTTGGAGGTGCTCCCTCTACCACCTAGGCTGTTGGAGGGGTTGGTAGCCTGTCTTTCCTCTCCACAACTGTCTTGTGTGCCAGTTTCTTCTTAGGCATTGTTAAAGAGTGACCCCAAAATCCATGATGTGCTCTTTTGAACCTTCATTTACTCTAACCAGTTCAGTCTCAGGTTTTATTTTTTTAAATGGCTCCTGCTTACATCACTACCTGTTGTGTCTGTTGAGTACTGCTTTTGATCTGTATTCTAAGAGGACTTTTCTATAGGATGCTGACATTGCATTTGCGCTTCCCCCAGTTCATTTTTTAGAGGCTGCGGCTACCAGCTGCTGTCAGTTCCCACTTCTCCCAGATTCACGCCTACCTTGGTCAGAGGTTCTGCGTTCTGGACTCTCCTCAGCTTGTGGATGCCTTCAGCTCAGGGCCACTCTCAGCTGACTTGAGGTTGCTTCCTGGGCTGCTGTTTTCCTCTACTTCCCATGTATCTTTGGGGTTTTTCATCTTCCTTTGGCCTCCTTTAAGTTGTTGAGATTCTCCTTCCTCCCCAGCTAAGTTGAACGGGCCCTTTTTAATTATAATCTCAACTTTCTAAGTGAGTCCATGAGGAGACATTGTCCAGCTCTGTTAATTGGCTGCCATCTTTCACTCATCATTTTCTTTTGAATCACCTTTAGCCAGGATTTTGACTCTACTGTTTCAGAAAATAAGTTGATTTATTAAAAATAATTTTGTGGCTGTTTCTCTAAAGGCAGTGAGTTGTTTTTTTTCTCCTCTGTTCTATATACTCATCAAATTTTTCTCTGTTGTAGGTTATGATTTTCTGTCATGTGATTGGTTATTTGTATACATTATAATTGGGGTTGGTAAGATTTTAGAGGAATTGTACTTACATTTTTTGACAACTTCGTTTTATATTATCAGAGATTTTAATGGATGTTATAGTTTGGATTTGGAATGTCCCCCGAGGCCTCATGTGTTAGGAGTGTGTTTTTGGTTGGGAGGGTCTGCCTGGAAGGGGCAGGTGTATACGATTTGACCTGGAAAGGTTGGGGCAATTTTTTGAGATTGGGCATTGCCTAGGGCAGAGATTTCAGGTGTTTGTTACTGACTTGTGGTCCAGGAGGTGAGGAAGAGGCAACTAACTGGTAGCTTGAAGTACTTAAAGGAAGGGAGAGGAGGAATTGTTGCAGCTTCTTCCTGGGAAAGTCTATTGGCTTGCTCCTGCTTCACTTGGCTTTTGTTTGCAATGGAGTGAGCATCTCTCCAGCCTCTGCGATGTGCCATCACCCTTGCCGGCTGTCCCATAAGTGGACTGTATGTGAGAGAGACCTTCTGAAACTGTGAGCTAAATAAATCTTTCCTCCCTTAAATTGTGGATGTTGGGTATTTTGTCCTGTCAACAAAATAACTAAGACAGTTGGATAATTGCCAATAAATATTTAAGTAATTTGTATAATTTAAATGATCCGTATCAGTGATTGTTTCCTGATTTTGATAGTTGTAGTGTAGATCCAGATAAGAGCACTCTTGGGCATAGAAACTACACTTAAAGTTGTTACTGGCAAGAGTGTATCAGTACTACAGTTCTCACTATGTTTCACTAAAAAAATGGGTTATTTTGGTATTCTTTGTGCTAATTTATAACTATATTCTAATTAAAATATGCTTTTTTGTGGTACTGGGGATTGAGCCTTCACATTGTGCCACATCCTAGTCCCATTTTTATTTTTGGTTTTGAGACAGGGTTTCACTAAGTTGGTAAGTTGTCCAGGCTAGGCTTGTATTTGCAATACTCCTGCCTCAGTCTCTCAGAATGCTGGGATTACAGGCCTGTGCCATTGGGCCTGTCTGCTTTGAGTTTGTTTCAAAATAAAAAGGAGTAGTTATCTCACAATTGGCTTCTAACCACATAGCCACACCTGTCTTTTTATGTATTGTTTGACTGTTTAACATAGAACCACAAGCTTGAGTAACTTCCATAGAAGCATTATGGCCTATGTTTCAGCTTTCCGTCACTAGAATGAAATACTTGAGATCATAAATTCTTCAAGATAAAAAGATTATTTTGGGTTACAGATAATTAACTTACAAAGATAAAAGATTTGGTACAGATTTGATGAACTTATTGCTTGGGGCCTTTGTTGGAGGGTCAGAATTGCAGTAAGATGGGGTGAAGCTTTTGGGACTTCTGTTCAACTTTATCAGGCAGGAAACAGAAAAGGAGCAACTGAATGAACTGAATTCTTAAAATCTTTCTGGGGACACACTGCCAGGGCCCCCAAGACCTCCTTCTAAGTAGGCTCCTCCTCCTCTGTAGTGTTCTTCTACTTTCCAATAGTACTACTTTGAAGACTAAGCCAGTAACATTGGCCTTTAGGGGACATTCAACATCTAAACTATGGCATCCTGAGAAATGTTGGGAAAAAAGAGAAAAATTATCTGGCCCATTGTAGAGAAGGTCCCTTGGTCATGTATAGACACTCTTTTTGTTCTACCAAACTCATAGTTGTCACTACACATCATTTGAGTATAATGTGTTGCTTTTGCTTAATATATTTCTAAAGCAGACAAGCAATTAAAGTCAAACTGTAGGTGAGTAGAACACAAAGTGAAATTCAGATAGTAATATATTCAAGTGACTAACGTAACCACATTGAAGAGAGTAAGGATGAGCAATAATTTAATGATTTTGGAAAACAGTACTTTGGATACTATAAAGGTAAATATAAGATTTACAAAAATGTTACAACTTAGTTAATAAATGTGTTGCTCATGGGAATATGGGTTAGTAATTTTGAGTTTGTATATTAGAATTGAGCAGATAAGTAAATATTTTATAGATAATAAGAACTGGTTCTTATTGTTGGAGAAAGAAGCTTCAAATTGACACATTCTGTGCATTCCAAACCCCCAAATCTCTCCACCATTCCACCTAAGCTCTGTCTCCCAATAACACACTGTTCCAAATACATGAGACTTTTGGGGGGACACTCAATATTTAAACCATATCAGTATGTGAATTAACCAATATGGTAGCTAGTCTCCAAAAATGTTCTCCTTTCCCGTAGTAAGCCAAAGCAGCTGGTGTTCATGCCCTTTCTACCATTTGACTTGAATCAGGCTCTGTGATTTATTCTCTTGAGATACAAGAGCCAAAACCCAGGATCTCATACATGGTAGGCAAGTAAGTGCTGTACTACTGAGTTGTGTTCCCGTTCCAGTGACTTGCTTTTGATCAATAAGCTGAAGTGAAAGAGACACTGCATAACGTCTCAGATCAGATAATATGAAGCATCTTTGTTTTCATCAGGATCTCACTATCATGCCAAGCCACAGACAGAAACTATACATAGGCAGCATGCTGTTTGACAGGTCCCATTAATCTCCCTCTTGTACAGAAAGTGTCCACGGCCCGCCATTTTGGAGATAGAAAATCAACTGAGTCCCCAAATAACTGCTGCTAAATAAATCTTTCCTCCCTTAAGTTGTGGAAGTTGGGTGTTTTGTCACAGCGATAATGATAAAGTAACTAAGACGTATTATTTTTTTCTTTAACATGTTGGTTTTACTCATTTGGATGGTTAACTTTTGAGAACAAGTACAGTACCTTAGACACTTTGACCTTGAACATCATGGTTTTGGAGACTGCTCTGTACTCCCATATGCAGCTGAAAAATGTGCATGTAACTTTTGCCTCTTGAACAACCGAGCCAGTGGTCTGCTCTTGACTTGAAGCTGTATTGATAACCTAATATCCAGTTATTTTTGTGTTAAATTGTTAGAGTCAGTGAAAAATTCATGAGAAGTAAGAATGAACTTTTTGTTGGGTTATACAGTTTACTAGAGGGAAGAACTGCTGGCAGTAAGATGTAGTCACCCGGTGTTTTCTGGATGCAAGCAGTACGTGAGCTGGTTGCAGAAGCAGGTGGCTTGAAATTGTAATTGTGCAACTAGTACTGCAGTTAATTTTATTCAGTTATCATTTAATGCTGCATCTTTACATTTGTTTACATTTTTCTTAAATATTCATAGTTTTTATTTGTGTACATGAATTTTGATATTTTTATCTTTTCATAGTAGATATTTATGGTAGTAAATTGTAGACTGTTATCTCCATATATTTTATGTATTCATGGCATACCTAAATGTTCATTAGCTTTTAAAAATCATTTCTGGGCTGCAGGGTTGTCTGAGAATATTTTCAAAGTTTTGCAAATCTTTAAAAAAGGAACCTGTGTATGAGTGGACTTGCACATTTCGAACATTGTGCCCTAGTGGTGACCTTGTTTCAGAAGGAGATGGGTTGCCCACATGGAACTAAAAAGCTTCAGTCATACTGTCATGGATGCTTTAGAACCCTTTTCTTTTATAGATACTTGGTTTATTGAAAATGACCTATTTTCACAAAGCATGTAGTAGTGGGGAAACAATGATCTTTATTTTACTGTATCCAAATTGATCCACTGACCAAATTGTGCTGTTTTCAGGCTGGGTAGGACTGGTGCAGGCTGTACATCACACAGATTATATGGAATAGTTTTGATTTTAAAATTTGTTGTTTAAATATGTCAATTACAGGAATGATAGATCTCAGTAACTTGGAGGTAAAATTATACAGCTAACAACTATTAAATGGAAATTTACTTTAGTGCTGTTATGTACTAGGGAGTAAAAAAGATTTCCTAAAGTATTTCATGTTGCAGAGAGCTTTTAGGAGAAATAAATTGTATGTAAGTTTGTAAAAACGTTTTTCACTTGGACCTACTGATACGTACGAGGGTTCAACCTTAGATTATATTTATTCTTGAAGTACCTTATTTTTAAAGTTGTAAAATTAGATCGAAGGAAAAAAAACCTTGTCATTTAGTTTCTTTTCTCTCATTAACCACCTTCCAAATTAGTTTTTCCTTTCTGAGTAAATGGGAGAAATGATTGATTTGTCAAATATATTTTTTATTAATTAATTCATATCTAATCAAATTTTCTTTTTGATACATAGGCTTCATTCCAGCGCTCCAATAGTCATGATAAAGTAAGGAGAATAGTTGCAGAGGAGGGTCGTACAGCAAGAAACCTGATAGCCTGGAGTGTTCCATTAGAAAGCAAAGATGATGATGGTATGTATTAATGTATTAAAAATTGGTTTAATCTTTCTTTTAAATTGGAAACATAGCAGATGTAGTAGTGCATGCTTGTAGTCCCAACTGATTGGGAGGTAGGAGGATCTGTTGAGCTCAGGAGTTAAAGGCTAGTTATAGCAACGTATCTATCTTAATAAAAAAAGGTTTAATTAGGTCTAAACAGCAAATAGATTTAAAATTGAAGACTCATAATCAGAACTTTTTTGGCAAGTTTGCATACATTGAAACATTTATATTGCTTTTATATACAGATGGTTTAATGAAAGTGTTCCTAATTTTGCTGTTTCAGATCATGAAAATGGGTTATGGTACAACTGACAGGTTAGGGGTTTGAAAAGTTAGGAGTTATTTTTATTCAATTATTATAGTTTGCAACAATTTATTTCATGATTTATAAAAAAATAGAAAGTAAAACTTGGTAGTAGAATGCTCATATAGCATATGCAAGGCCTCAGGTGTATCCTTAGCACTGTGGGGAATGGGATTGGAAGAGAAAAATACCCCAGAAGACTGGAAGAGAGGAGGTCAAGGTTCCTAAACACAAAAGATAAATATTTAGAACATAAAATGGTAATTATCTTTATTTTATTATTACATATTCATGAGTCAGATTATTGTGTTGGACTCCATAAATAGGTGCAGTTATTGTGTGTTAATTAAAAATGGATGATTTTAAAAAACAACACACTTGCCATGATTAAATATAGCTTAATGTAGTGATTTAGAAAATAAGAGGTATTTCTTTAGTTCTTACTCTTATTTGAAATGGAAAAATTTTCTTTCTTCAGTTTCCTTCCTTAGTGACTAGGGGCAGGATGAGGCCCCTCTTGGCATGGAGGTTGAAATTGCCCTATGAGACCTCTCCTGGAAATTTTCTGAGATTATTCTTCACAGTTGGGTTTGTCTGCTACCATTTCACGATTAGATCAAAGTACATATTTTTGACAGGAATTCTATGGAAATGAATGTGTCCTCAGTCTTTTAAAAAAATACATGAATTCGACATTCTGTAACACATTAGGAACACATGGTTTGGGGAATCAGTGACCATCTACACCAATTTTTGTGAATTTCCTAAGAGGGACAGCCATCGGTAGTCAGCCTTTTGTATTTGGTCCGTTTTACTGAGCATTATTGACTCAAGATGGCCCCATTTTTGTTCAGATGCTTCATGTCTGTCTGTCTTTATGGCTGTATAGTATTCCATTGTGTATAGATAGCTCATTTTCTTTATTCATTCCTCTATTGGTGGGTAAGTAGGTTGTTTCCAGGATGGGGCTATATGAATTGTGCTGGTTTAAACATGGATATGCATGTGTCTTAATGGTATATTGACTTTATTTCTTTTGGTAACATGCCCAGTAGAGCAATAGTCTTAAGAGGCTCATGTCTGTGTTATTTTAGTGATAATAACTTCAGTTAGTTGGTTAGGTTGGAATTTGGCAAGTGTCTTTGCTTTTTTAGCTAATGAAAAATTTTTGGTATGATAGTTTGAGACTATGTATATATATATGTATACCTTGTTTCTTTTGAAAATAGTCCATCCAATACTTTTAGTTTTCGTTGATAATTGTAACTACTCTGATGGTTGCAAATGATGCCTTGCTAACTCCATTGTTCCTTCTACATTTATTTGTTGTCTTTCTGATGAAAGGAAATGTTCTCTTTTGCCTTATTTTTTATATTGTGTGTATTTATAAACTTGAGCTTGTATAGACTCATGCCTTCTTACTATATTTAATGGATTATAACCTATTACTGTGGTTACACAAATTGTTCTGTATCTGCCAAGTGAGAAACCTTGGGATCTCATTTCCTCCTGTTGCCTTCTTATTCTTTGAGAGCATATGCATACAACGGAATGTTTGAAGCTAAAAAACAATTTATCCTCATTAGGGGTGTAGTTCATCAGTAGAGTGTTTCATGCATAAGACCTTGGGTTGGATCCTCAGCATCATAAAAGAAAGAAAGAAAATATTTACCCATGTTTTATTCTTAAAATTTTTTACTTATATTTTTATTGCTTTTAATTCAGAAATTTTTTGTTATATTTTCCCCAAGAGTTATTTTTATTAGTATGTATTTGTGATATACAATAATTACATTAAACTTGAGTTAGTACACACACACGTGGCATCAACTTCACCTTCACTTTTTTCCCCCTCTCCAGCCCTCCGACACCTCCTGCACCATCTCCCGGCCTTTCTCCCTTTTAACAAATCCATCTCCCTGCTTCCTACCATGTAATGGCTCTCTTTTTTATGCTTTGGGTTTTCCATATTACAGAAGCTATGTGATATTTAATCATCTGGATCTGATTCAGTTATTAAAGATAATTAGTCTCAAGACATTCAAAAATTTTTCATTTTGTCTTTTTATATTTAACTATCTGATTTATGAAATTTATTTTTACATGTGGTGTGTGCTAGGTCTAATTCTGTGATTTTCTTCATGGCTAACAAGTTGCCTCAGCGTCATATCATCAAGGGGTGTCTTCGCCCCAGTTATTTGAGAGTTCCCCTTGTCTGCAGATTGGGTTTCTTTGTATACTTGTACTCTATTTCACTAGTTTCTTTGTCTAGTTTGTGTGTAATGCCACACTTTCTAATTATAGAGACATTGTATTGTTTTAAAATACCTGCTTGCACTAGGTCTTCCTTAGACCTTTATCCATATCTTGAACTACTTTTAGACAGTAGTTATTTTGGATCACAAAAACTGTAAGATGGAGGAAAAAACTGAATTCCTTACTAGGTAATCTTTCCATAAGGAGCTTACTGTTACTTCATTTTTTGGGTCAAATATATCACTATATTTACTGTAAAAGTATAAAGAGCAGTATTTTATGCTTCCTGTGTATTATACTTAATTTTCTCTTTTTTCATGAGTTAATTACAAAATAATATAAGGGTGATTTTATTTTAAAAAGTTGGCTTCTATTCAGACAGCATAAGATACAGTGAATCACACATCTTTACATATCAGTTTTCAAAAAAATACTGGAAAAAAATTTTTTTGAGACAGGGTCTCACTTTGTAGTTCATGCTAGGCCTGAAGTCACTGTGTAGCCCAGACTGACTGCAAACATGGGACAGTCCTCATGCCTCAGCCTCTCCCAAGTGCTGGGATTATAGGTGTGTCCCACCACACCTGGCTTGACTTTATTTTTTTAATTGTCAGATTATTTGACTTCTTCAAGTTGATTTATTCTTGTTCAGAAAGCCAGTTGACAATTAAAAAGTCCCAGAGATTTTGGTAATTTGCTTTTGTTTTTTGAGACAGGGTCTCACTCTACAGTCCAGGCTGGTCCTGAACTCACTGTGGGACCATACAGGATGGCCGCATACGCACAGCACTCCAGACCTATCCTCCATAGTGCTGGAATTAGAGGCATGTGTCACCATGCTCACCTTATGTGATGTAGTGGACTTGAACTCAGGTCCTTGCGTTTGACAGGCATGTGCTGTAACTTCTGTGCTATTCCTCCAGCCTTGGTTTATTTTGGTCATGAATACTAGTTTGTCTTATGCCTCTGTTTTATAGTTTAGTGTTATATCATGTAATTACTTACAGTTTAATTTTATGTTATCTATTATCTATCTCTGTGTCTGTTTTTGTTGCTATGAAGGAAAGCCTAAGTATCAAACTGTTGGAAAATCTAAGAGGACGATTCAAGGTACTCATAAAACTGCTAAACAGGTACGGTATATACAACTTTTTACTTACTTGTAATTTCAATTCCTGAATATATTATAAATTAAAAAAAATTTTGTTATATTTTATTTTTTGTATAAATTTAATGTAACATTTTTTAATTTAATAAGTGTATATAGTGTACTCAATGTGTGCCTGGCTTGTGCTGAGTACTTTAAAAATATTACTTTTTTTTATAACAGCTCGTTGGAGTAGGCATTATTATCACCTCCATAAGATACCGTGGTGAGTTTACAACGAATCTCTCCCAACAGGGGCATCAACTTCTTTTATTAATGATGCCTCTATACATGGGGTGGAATTCTTTATGAACTCACAGTTGTAGTTGTACCCCTATTAGAATTTCATGTTTTGGTTGTATGGTCACATAATTTTTTGTTTATGTAAGTACATCGTAGCATATTCCTCTTCTATGGATGGGAATGAATGCCAACATATGCTTATGGGTATATGGAGTTGGAGACACAAAGTAAATGTAGTTAGCATCCAGAGGTCAGTTCCCATGTGAAGAGGAAGGTGGGAAACGGTTTGTGATGGGAAATTGACGCAGGCTCACGATGTGAAACCTTAGGCTTGTTCAAGGCCGGGCATTAGGAAGTTGAAAAACTAATACCTGTTTGGGAATGTGGTCTGTAAAAGTGAGTGTCTGAGGTAGTGGGGACAGCCACCAAGGAGTGACCCTCTAATTCAGGACTGGGTCTGATATATTCTTAAAGTGAAGGAGTATAAGGCCCCAATTGTGAGACCTCTGTCAGTGGAATCGTAGTGGGTTGGTCAGGTGATGGTGACCATGAAAATGGGGTAAGCGAAAAGTCAAACACGAAAGTCAAACTCAGAGTAAGCTTGGAAAGTAAAATATCAACGCATCTGAAAGAAGTAATACAAAGTATAGACATATATTCCGTAAATGAATTTACTCTTGCAGTAATGGGATTAACAGACATTTAGGAAAAGAATTTTCAAATAACTGGGTTTAAGCTTCTGAAAGAAAGTAATAACTATAGGGGGCAATTACATTTCTAACACGTGGACTTTGGGGAACAATGTTCAAGCCACTAGATATTTACACAGATCCTTAGCAGAAGATCTGTTAAAGATGTACTTCAGCAAGAAAACAAGGAAAACTGGGGCTTGATTAAAGGTATAAAATAAATTGGCAAATCTCATGAGGCGGTTATTTAAAAAAACAGTAAATTTATAAAGGTCATACCACAACTAAATATAATTATAGCGTATGGCATTTCTAAAGAAAAAGAATATATTCAAGCAATTAAAGATGTTGACATTGCAATTATTTGTGAATCTATATAAATATGCCATATAGGACCGACTGGTGCTTCTTTTTACTAAAGGTCTGTTCACCATAAAAACTAATCCTAATCTTGAGGAAGTGTCTTAATGACTTTTTCATTGTTGGGACACCATACCCTACACTCATAAATTAAGTGAAAAAAGGTTTATTTTAGCTTACATTTCAAAAGTCTCAGTCTGTTCATAGTTGGCCACGAATAATGGTGTGGGAGCTTCTGATGGGGAACAGATGCTCATGGTATTGCAAAAGGAAGGAGAGGGATTATGAGGAAACCAGGGCAAGAGTATATCGTTTGAGGTCCAACCCTCAATGACCCACCACACCCTCAGAATCTGACCCTCCTGACATGGCTCCATCTTTAACAGCACAAGAAATTAAGAGATTTATCCAATAAGTGATGAGTCCCCACCGTCCAATTACCTTCCAGATAGATGAGATTTTTGAGAGAGTTTTCAGATCCAAGCCACAGTAAGACTTACCTGAAATAAAAATGGATGTGAACTTGCCTCTTTTGTTTAAGGTGAGGATCTTATTTTGGTGAGCTCAATTGTGATATGAGCTGAAAATAATGTTGTGTTTCTAAGTATTTATGTTGAAAAAAACGTGCTTTATACAAAAATCCAATCATTGGAAACATTTATATTTTTCATGTTTGATTTTATTTCAGCAAAATACTGCAGTGGATTGTAAAATAACCTCTGTAACGGGAGATAAAAACTTTGATAAAAGTCCCACTAAAACAAGGCATCCTCGAAAAATTGATCTGAGAGCCCGATATTGGGCATTTCTTTTTGACAATCTTCGCCGGGCAGTAGATGAAATCTATGAAACTTGTGAATCAGATCAGAGTGTGGTGGAATGTAAGGTAAGGCATACTTTGGGGTTTATAATCCATTTCTAGTTAGATGGTCCAGTTTTTGCCACATCTGACTTGTTTATCTCAGTTAGTTTTAATAAGTTGTCTATACTCTTCATTACATCTTAAGAGAAATTTTTGTTTTGATGTCTACACAAAAATCAACATTGTGCTTGAGGTTTTTCTGATTATGAAGAGTGATTTTTTGGTTGTAACTTAATTATGAACTTTCATGTTCTGTGAAAGATTTGGCTAGAAATCTGTCTCGATACTTAGTTCTGGGCAAGGATCCAAGAGTTTGGTGAGCACACAGAGTGGTTTTAGAAATCTTTCTAATCTGCATTGTCTGTTGGTACTGAGGGTGGCACTAAGTGAGATTTTTAATTTTTTTGTTTCATGTTTCATGTCTTATTGGACATTACTCCCATTCTGTTGAGATACTTATCATTTTCTACTGTACTCTGGCTGAGGAAAAGTGAGATTGATGGCTGCTATAAACAATCCTGGGTGGGACTTAGATGTCATTGTAACATAGGTGTTCTTATTTTAAACTACTTTGTGTTTGTAATAGGATATTAAACAGGCACATGGCAAAGGTGGTCCAGAAATTCAGTAAATTCAGAAAAGTAAGATTGGATAGTGGCAATAGTGTCCCATTTGTGAAGAGCAGAAACCAACACCTGCCCTGATACTCCTGTGTTTGAGGAAGCTAGACCTGCCCATAAGAGTGGTTTTTATTTCTGGTTCTAACATTACCCATTTATCAAAAACTTTATGAAAGCTTGATAGTAATAACAATTCGTTGTGTAGGTTGTATGCTGAGATGTTCAGAAGCTTATGCTGAGAAAATATGGGCTCTTAAACAAGTGAGTTTAGAACCAGCCTGGACTACATAGTGAGACCCTGTCTTAAAAAAAAAAAAAAGCTACTTTCACCCTCTATTCTACTTTTCTTCCAGGACATACAGGAAGTGTGGATATAGGTTAACATTTGGGCTCAGCACATGCTGGGTATATATCTAATATCATTGCTTTTTTTCTTTTGCTTTGTTCACATTCATTATCAAAACACTGCCATCTGTGTGTCTCCCCCCCTCCCGCCCCCGCGACCCCCTTCTCTAAACGTAGTCTTGTTAAGTTGCCAAGTTGCACAGTAGAGCTTGAGCTTGTGATCCTTTTGTCTTATCTCAGTCTCCCAGTGTGGTGAAATTACAGATGTGTGCCATCACACCAGCTTTGTTTTCTCAATTGATTAGTACTTTCATGAGATATGTAACTCGGAGATATTTTTCTCATTTTTTTTTCAGGTGTATTTGACTCTTACTTTATTGTTACACTGAAAGAGTTATCCCCATTGGTGGTGTCTATATTTTAGTCTCTCTTACTCCTTTGATTATAACTCTTTGAAAGTTTTCTTTTGCTGGGCATAGTGTTGCGTACTATAATCCCAGCAGTCTGGGAGGCTAAGACTGAAGAACTCCAAGTTTGAACCTAGCCTGGGCCGCCACCGCCGCCTCCCGCCAGCCCCCACTGCCGCCTCCCGCCAGCCCCACGCTCAGTTTCCCCGGTCCCTCGTCCTCCACGGACCCACCAATGACTTAAGCAAGGGAGCGCGGCGAAGCACATTTTTCTCCTTCCTCACGGCCGTGTCTGGGAGTTCGAGTTCGCGGCGCGCGGCCCTCCAGTCCGGCCCGAGATGAACGCTGCGCTGGCTACCGACTCTTACAAGGTTACTCACTGTAAACAGTACCCTCCCAACACAAGCAAAGTTTATTCCTACTTTGAATGCCGTGAAAAGAAGACAGAAAACTCCAAAGTAAAGTCGTGACCAAAGAGAAAATCCAGGAAGCCAAAGAGGTATACAAAGAACATTTCCAGGATGACGTCTTCAATGAAAAGGGATGGAACTATATTCTGGAGAAGTACGATGGGCATCTTCCAATAGAAGTAAAGGCTGTTCCTGAGGGCTCTGTCATTCCCAGAGGAAATGTTCTCTTCACAGTGGAAAACACAGATCCAGAGTGCTACTGGCTCACAAACTGGATTGAGACTATTCTTGTTCAGTCCTGGTGTCCAATCACAGTGGCCACAAATTCTAGAGAGCAGAAGAAAAATACTGGCTAAATATTTGTTAGAAACTTCTGGTAACTTAGATGGTATGGAATACAAGTTACATGATTTTGGCTACAGAGGCGTCTCTTCCCAAGAGGCTGCTGGCATAGGGGCATCTGCTCATTTGGTTAACTTCAAAGGAACAGATACAGTAACAGGAATTGCTCTAATCAAAAAATATTACGGAACAGAATATCCTGTTCCAGGCTATCTGTTCCAGCAGCAGAACACAGTACAATAACAGGATGGGGTAAGACCATGAAAAAGATGCTTTTGAACATATAGTAACAGTTTTCATCAGTGCCTTTGTCTGTGGTCAGTGATAGCTATGACATTTATAATGCATGTGAGAAAAATATGGGGTGAAGATTTAAGACATTTAATAGTATCAAGAAGTACAGAGGCACCACTAATAATCAGACCTGACTCTGGAAATCCTCTTGACACTGTATTAAAGGTTTTGGATATTTTAGGTAAGAAGTTTCTTATTACTGAGAATTCAAAGGGCTACAAGTTGCTGCGACCTTATCTTAGAGTTATTCAAGGGGATGGAGTAGATATTAATACCTTGCAAGAGAACAGACCGTAATGGCAGAAGCTGCACAAGGTCAACTTAAGAGTAAGAGCTACCAGCGAAATCCTCTTCTTCCGAATAGATTCATCTCCAGATTGTAGAAGGCATGAAACAGAAAAAGTAGAGTATTGAAAATGTCTCCTTCAGTTCTGGTGGAGCTTTGTTACAAGTTAACTAGAGACCTCTTGAACTGTTCCTTCAAGTGTAACTGTGTTGTAACAAATGGCCTTGGGCATTCGCAGGGTGTTGGATCATATGTGTGCGCTACAGAGCCTGGTTCTTTCATAGCCTCTTAAGGGCTGAGTGTCTATACGGTGGATTTGGAAAGCTGAGAACTCTGAAGACAACCTACATTTATTAAGTTTCAGATGAATGTCTTCAAGGACCCAGTTGCAGATCCCAACAAAAGATGTAAAAAAGGCCGGTTATCTTTACACAGGACACCAGCAGGGAATTTTGTTACACTGGAGGAAGGGAAAGGAAAACTTGAGGAATATGGTCACGATCTTCTCCATACTGTCTTCAGGAATGGGAATTTCACCAAAAGCTACTAATTTGATGAAGTAAGAAAGAATGCACAGCTGAGTACTGAGCTGGAAGCAGCACCCCATTAGGTTCTCTTCTGTGACCTGCTGTGTGTGCACCTGTGCGTATGTAATACATGATGTTTATTGTACAGATGTGTGGGCTTTGTGTTTTATGATACATTACAGCCACATTATTTGTTGGTTTATGGGCATACTCCCCTTTTTTCTTTTGTTTCCAGTGTTAAGGTGATCTCAGATTAGGAAACACATATAACCATTGTTAAAGAGTAATGGTAAAGTAAGCTTTTTAGGCCCCTTTGGCAATATATAGATAGTAACTCAATGTGGTATTGATCTTTTCACAAGTAACAGAACCAAGAAACTTTTATATATAGGTAAAGATCACATAAAACAGATTTGCATAAAATTACCATGATTGCTTTATGTTTATATTTAACTTGTATTTTTGTACAAACAAGATTGTGTAAGATATATTTAAAGTTTCAGTGATTTAATAGTCTTTCCATCTTTTCATGATTTTTATGAACACAGACTTTCAAGAAAATACTTGAAAATAAATTACATTGCCTTTGTCCATTAATCAGCAAATAAAACATGGCCTAAAAATAACCCAAAAAACAAAAGGGCTATGGATGTAGGTTGGTGCAAGAAGGGTTCATTCCCCAGTATCAGGAAAAAATTTTCCTTTCACTCTTAGCACCAATATCCGTAATTATGATTTTCAGATCTGGAGTGACTCGATATATGCAAATTTTATTTCTTAGAGGTTTCTTCTGTCTGCTGCATTTGTATCAGCCCTTCACTTATTCAAACATACCATGTGCCTGCACATTTCTTGACCTTACCGTGTTGTAGTATTTCCACATACAGTACTCATCCTTGCCCAGAACATCACTTCCCTCAGCCTTCTAACTAACTCTTATTCATAACTCAGATTACAGTTTGAATGTCACTTCCTCAGGAGCACCTATACTCATGTTTCGGACCAGAGTAGGCTCTGATAATGTGTGTATCTTAGGAATAGTACAGTTGAAATTAAATAATTATTTAGTTTTGTATCTCGCTATCTTGCCATATACTGTGCTTTGTGAGGACAAACTGTGCTGCCTTATTTACGCTCCTTCATTGCTTCATACTGGGACTGGTCCACAATAAATTTTCTGGAAATAGGTGCTGAGTGGCTGCATGCTGGCTACATAATACAAGAGTACACATTTGCAGTGGGTCTATTATTCACAGATATATTATTCCCCTCTCCTCTCCTCCAGTAATTCTTAGGAGCCAGCCACATGCAGAAAGATGCACAGATTTGATGGGTTAGTGTTCTTCAGGCAGATGCATGGAAGTTTTAGTGAGTAAAACAGTTGAGGAGGGAAAGGGAGTTGTTGACATAACAGACCATGTAACCTAAGCTGATAGGGAAAGAAGTGAGTGTAGTTAAAGCTTGGTAGGTGAAGAGAAAGCAGAGTGTGCAAATATTTATTCGACATGGAAGGAGTGGGTAATACAGATTTTCTGTAGATAGTGATGCATTTTAAAAAGTTCTTTAGATTCTCTAAATACTAACTCTTTACCTCCTTGACCTGTCAGGTACAGCAGTGTTTTTAAGTCTTTTGTATTACTGCTGTCTCAATATCCCTTCTGTTTTCTAAGAATTTTGCCTCTACATTATTCTGCATTGTCATTAGCTGGACGGAGACCATATGAATTATATTGTTATTTTGAGTTTAACATTTTCTCAGTATAAAAATGACTCTTTGCCTTTTAATGATTTTTGTCGTGATTTCCAGTTTGTTAGGAATGTTATAGTCTCTCTCTTTTGGAGTTGATTTGCCCATTACGCCTTACCTCAGGTACTGAAATTTGTTCCAGAAAACATGGTATTCACCATGGGCTTTGCAGTTTACCTATATGTTTAGGGGAGTAGACTTTGATTATTGTAACACTGTCTTAATATTAATAGATTTTCTTATCTCTATAATTCCAGCTGCTTTTTCTAGCCTTATTCTTAGCTGGTATTTTGGGAAGTAGATGTTTATTTATGTTACTTTGGCATAAGAATAGTTAATTGGAGAATGATAATCTAGTGCTACCTATTTCTTTGTGTTGAGTTCATTTGGTGCGTAGTTGTTTTTTGAGAATATTTGTGGATATGCCTTTCTACTTTTTCCTTTTTAAAATAAGAGTTTTGGATGAAATCTAGAGAGACATAAGTAATGTGGACATTATTGTCTTAAAGTTTAGGATATCCTCATACTAGAGTTAGATAACTGTGGATCTGAGTTAAATAATTGCCTTTTCAGTTTCCTGAAAAATCTCTTTTTATTTGAACTTTTAATACCGTGAGAGGAGTTATTGTTTGAATTTCTCTTAGAAATTAGAGATGTTGTTTGTAGGCATGTAATAGCCACTGTTTCTAGAATGTAGGCATTTTGTCCTGTTAATAGTGTATGAATTTGAAGGACTAAGAGGCTTCTGAAAGCAAATATGGGAAAAAATAGATACAGAGATTTAATGGAAATATTGATTGATTGATTCATTGACTGATTGAGGCAAGATGTTGCTCTATAGCCCCGTACGGTCCTGAACTCACTAAGGAGCCCAGGCTGGCCTCGGACTCACAGCAGTCCTCGTATCTCAGCCTCCCAAGTACTGGGATTACAGGCATGCGCCACCACGCCCAGTTTCTGTGGTACAGGGGAATTGAACTCAGGTACCAAGTGCTTGCTAGGCAAATGCTTTAATGTTGAGCTATTCCTCCAGCCCTGGAAAAATTTTAAATTGGATCATTTTTACTCAGGTGCTAGAATAAGGATTCTTAACTTGGGGTTCATATTTTGTTCATGTTTATTATTTTATGTGGAGGTTTTGTAGCTTTTCTTAAATTCTCAAAGGTGACCTGAAAAATAAGTTGCTGATCCTGATTTAATCTCTAGTCCACTTATATTCTGCTGTCTTCATATGGATGAGAAAGGATCTTTGAGGAATTAAAAAGAAATCATCATTATCCTTCTTCATCATCCCACCTCGATCATCATGCAGAGTTGGAAATTTACTTCCTTCCTGAAAAGTTAGATGGCGCTGACCTAGATAGCCATCCCAGGAAAGATGTGGTCTTTTCAGGGTGACAAGGCCTGTTAAAACTGCTTGTGCTCCATTGTTTCTTACCTGACCTCCTTCATCCTTGCTGGTATTCTGGTTCATTCTTCATTGTGATAATACAATCAGTATTTTACATCCTTTGGTCCCCTAAAACTGCTTATTTCTTCAGCCTTCCTCTGTTACCGGAGAGGAGCATTAGGTTCCCTTTTTTCAGGTTCTTTGTGACCTATCCAAAGAATTGAGCAGGCCTTATGACTGAGCCATGGCTATTCCACACCATCAGAGAATTTCCCAGCCATGTATCTGGACAGGCTACAATGTTTTCTAAGTCTATAGTGATTTGAGCAGTAAACAACATCATGGCCAAAGATTAAGTGATACTAATGGCACCTCGGTGTTGCCTGTTTATTAAAAGACAAAGTACGTTTCGCCATGGCTAGTGGAGCCGGCGTGAGCAATCCATCGGCGTGGTATGTGTCTGAAAATAAAAGAATTATCTTTGTTTCTGGACTCCTTTGACCCCTAGGAAAGGCACTTACTGGCCTCATGTAGGTGTGACATGGAGGCAGCTTGTCAGACCCCCAGGATCCCTTTGGAGGGGTTCCAGGAACCAGGGATCTTGATTAGTTCCATGAACAGTGCTGGAAACTTAGAGTTTCTTTCAGAAAACTTCATGTTTACCTGAATATTTTGTCTAGTTAGTTTCACTAGCCCTAATTGTCTATATTATTCTACTCCTGAGAGAAAGAATCCTCGTAATTCTTCTTGGGATGCTGAGAGTGTTTGGTATGAGACCTAACAAATGATTTTAAATATACATTGAGATATTTGTTCTTTTACTTTAGCATCCCATTTTGGAACACTCCCCCCCCCCCCTTTTTTTTTTTTTTTTGTTCATCAGACCTATCAGTGTCTAACCACCTGCTTATCGTTGCCTGCTTCAAGAATTAAGACCTTAAAGTCATTTATGGAATTGGGGTACAATATTATTCTGGCACATTCTTCTTGAGAGGGGGCCATAAAAAGAGAAAGTTATTGGTCTCTGCTCTTAGGACTTTCAGGCCTGGAGGATCATCAAGGTGTCTGACTTAGATGGTTAGGTCAGAAGGCCATGGGATCATCTTTAGACAGGTTGATTGTAAAGAAAAAAGTTTAGGAGACAGTTTATTTTACATAGTCTAAGTATAAGGATTTATGAACACAAATACTGCAGTGGTTATTAACCATTTCACCAGTTGATCCAGAGAGCCAAGCTTATGACTGAACTTCTTTGAAGTCTGGTTTGTCAGAAATTGTTAAACAAGAAGGATGGCAAGAAAAATTTTTTTTGAGACAGGATTTTGCTTTGTAGTCCAGGTGGTTCTAGACTCACTATGTAGTCTAGGTTGGCCTTGAACACGTGGTTATCCTCCTGCCTCAGTCTTCTGAGTGCTGGGATTACAGGCATGCACCACCCTGCTGGTTACATTTTATGAGGTGCTGGGGAATTGAACCCAGGGCCTTGTGCTCGCTGTCAGTTGCTGAGCTGCACTCCACTCCCAATCACACTTCTGATCATCAGTTTTGTAAGGCCTCTGATAAGCATGAGCACAGTGATCTATAACTGGTGAAGGCAGAAATGATCAGAGGATATTCTAATAAATGTTTTAATAATTAAGAGGCATATTTGAGGTACATGTAGCCCTCTGTTGAAAGGTAGGGCAGCAATGGTGAGACATCATTTACCTAACTGAAATGTGTTGAAAGGTATTTCAGGACTCTTCACTGGTTAATTTTCTCAGGAGAGTAGGGTATCTAGGGCATTTCTTCCTTCCAAGGTTTGACTTGGAAATGATGATTCTGGCTGGCAATTCTTTGAACCCAGATAGACCAGGCTCTTCTCCCAATATCGTCAATCATATTAACAATGGAGCAAGACAGTTTTAACATTAGTTAAAGCTCATTAGTTGGTTAATTATTTTGAACAGGCACGAGAGGTCTTGTAAAAGTCTGTTTGTCTCTTAGTGCAGAAAGGCTGTTCTGGTTGCACTATGCGCCTGGACTTACAGAGCTCCAGTGACTAGCTCTTTGTTTCATTGCTCTATGGTGTTTTTGTTTGTTTGCTTTAATGTCATCAATTTCTGCTCTGATATTTATAGTTTTATTTTTCTTTCTCCCAGGCGTAAGATTGGATTGTTACTGTTTTTCTAGAATATTGACATGCATCATTATGTTGTTTATTTGGGGTTGTTTTAGATGTGTACTTATAGCAGTGAGTTTCAGTCTTAATCATGCCTTTGTTGTTTCCCAGAAGTTTTGGTGTTATATGCTTCTGTTGTCATTTGACTCCAGAAACTTAAATTTCTTTCCATGTTTCTTCTGTGACCCATTGTTTATTCAGTAGTGTATTATTTAATATCTGTGTGTTTGTGTAATTTTTGTAGTTTCTTCTTGTTCTTGATTTTTAGTTTCATTCTGCTATGATCTGACAGAATGCAGGGAATTATTTAAATTCTTTTGTATTTGTTTAAGTTTGTTGGCTTAGACTATGGTCTGTCTTGGAGAAAGTTACGTGTGGTACTGAGAAGAATGTGCAATTTTGTTTTATTGGTTGAAACACTCTAGATATGTTAGGTCAATTTCTTCAATGGTGTGGTTAAATTCTGATGTCTTTGTTGATTTTTTTTTTTTTTGTCTTGTTGACCTGTTTCCTTGTGATAGTGGAGTATGGACATCCCCCACTAGGGCTGTGTCGTTGCTTATTTGTTCTGTTACCTTGAATAGTTTCTGTTTTATAAAGATGGGTGCAACAGTGACCAATGTCCAGTGTGTAAATATCATTAGTTTTCTTGTTGAATTATTCTTTTTGTGAGGATTTACTGACAATCTTTGTCTCTGTGGCTGGTTTTAATTTGTAGTCCACTTTGTCATTGACAAAGGTAGCCATTCGTGCATACTTTTGTGCTCCTGTTACATGAAATGCAAGTTTTCATCCTTTCACTTTCAGTCTGTATTTTTCTTTAGGTGTGTCTCTTGCAGGCAATGTACGTATGTATGATTGGATTATGTTTATAAATTTATTCTGGCAATCTGTTTCTTTTGATTGGGGAAGTCAGACGTTGACTTTGTTAGTATTGTCATGGATTATTGAATCCTGTCATTGCCTTACTTTTTGACTGTTGATTTTTTTGCTTTCTCTTTTGTCACTTCCTTTGTTGAATATATACTGGCCTCTGCTTTATGTACTGTGATTATTCTCTCTGTCTCTGTCCAGAGTTCCCTTAAGTATTTTTTTTTTTTTTTGTATTAGTCATGATTTCTTAAGGGATTCTTTGTCATGGGAGCTCTTCATTTCTCCATCAATTTTGAAGCATAATTTTGAAAGATATAAGAGTCTTGGTTGGCATTTGTTTTTTGTTTAGGGCTTGGGAGACTTCAAGTTCTTTTGGCCTTTAGGGTTTGTGTCTAGAAATCTGTGGTATTCTGACAAGTGTGCTTTTATAAGTAATGTCCTGTTTTTCTGACAGTTTTTAGAAAGATTTCTTTATGCTGGATGTTTGTAATTTTATTATGATGTGTCTTGGGGACCTTCTGTTCTGGTGTAGCTGCTTGGTATTCGATGTGTCTCACCTGGATGTTGACTTCTTTTTCAATATATGGAGAATATTTTTGTTATAATTTTTGTGAATTAATTGTTTATGCCTTTGATGTGGTCCTGTGCTTTTTCTTTGACTTATATAACTCAGAGGTTAAGCTTTAAGTCATCTAACAGCTGTTTGTTACAGCTTTCTTGTTGTCATCTGTTATAATATCCTTAAAATTTGATCTGTGGCTTCTGCCTTGTCTTCTACTTCTGGGGTTCTCTCCTCATATTGGGTCATTCTATTCATACTTTTTTTGAGGTTTTCATGACTTAGAGTTTTGCTAGCAGGTTTTTATATGTTTTTAACTCTCCAGTGAATTTCTTGTTCATTTCTTATATTGAATTGTGTAGCTCGGTCAACACTGTCTTTATTTTCTCATTCATCTGACTGGCTATTTTTTCTTGCTTTTATCTCTTTAATTATGCCCTTTTAATACTCACTAAATGAAGAAGTTTGACTCTTTCTTATGCTTTTCCAGTGGTTTGATCATTTTGTCTTTGAAGCTTTGGCTGTTTGATTTCTCCTCCATCCCCATTTGCTCAACCTTAGGTTAGTTGAGGGCTTTGTGGGCATAATGTTTTGTTATCTCACTGCTGCTTCAGTAGTGAGACTTAAAAGTCTGCTGGGGTAGATGCTGTCTGGGCTGCGATGAGAATCTCTGTTAATTGTTGTATGAATGCCTGCGGAGAATACCCTTTTTTTCCCCTTTCAATTTGAGTTTAATCTTCCCAACTGCATGAAGTAGATATTATTTCCATTTTGTTGATGGAGTAATTGAGGTACCAAATCCAGATAGCTAGCAAGTGGTAGAATCAGATTCCAGTCGAGGCCTTCTAATGTGTGCCTATACTGCTGTATTTACCCACTATTGTTTTCTCTTCCATTCCAGATGGCCTGTCTCACCTTTGAGGTTTATTTTTTCCCACCATTTTTATTAATATATGTGCAATACATAATGTATACAATAAAATTGAATATTTTGTGCACATCTATATAACATCACCTTTACACTTTCTTTCCATTTTTGGCCCCTCCAAATCCTTCCCATCCACCCCTAACTCCCACTGTCACACCCATTTGGTTCTATAGAATGTCTGTATTCTGGATTTCCCAAATCAGAGAAACCAGACAATATTTAATCTTCTGCATCTGATTTACTTCATTACTTAAATTACCACTGTTTAACTCAATTTCCCACCTAGAATGGGCTGCAGTGGCCATATATTGATGCCTCTTCTCTGAGTCCCTTTATTGGGATATTTGCTAAAAGTTCTCTTTTTCTGTATCTTACTGTATCTTTGTTGAGATTCAACAACATGGCCTCACCCACCAGTGCATATGAGAAAAGAAAAATAGCAATGTAATCATCAGGCTAGAAAATGTGAGAAAGAAAAGTAGAGAAGTTAAATTTCAAATTCTTAGCTGAGTACTGAAAGGTAAATGTGCATTCAAAAGACGTTCACATTATAATTACATCAATCAGTTTTCTTAGGATACACTTACATCAAAGACTGAATAAGTGAATTCCTACAATGAATGAACTTAAGTCTATGTCACATTGCTATATTAAATGAACTTAAGTCTGTATCATGTAAGTATATTACACTTAAAACAATAGATATAATGGCATATTTTGTTATTTCAGAAATTTTTAACTTTCATAAATTATTCACATTTCACTAATTACCAACATTTTGCCAGATTTGTATTATCATTTTATCTAACTATCCATCCATAAATTTATGCACACATATTTTAAAAAGATTTTGTACTAATTCCCCATATTGAATATAATTATTATGTCTTGCAAACTAATATACTATTACAAATAATACTTGTGTGGGGAAATTTCACAGATTTTATAAAACAGCTGGTACTATATTAGAAGTATATCCATTGGTCTGTTGATGGGTATTTTGGTGACTTCTGTATTTTAGCTATTGTTAGTTGTGCTGCTATGAGCATGTGGGTATACATATATCTCTGTTATGTGTTGTTTTGGCCTCTTTTGGAAATATTCCCAGGAGGTGTGTCTCTTGGATTGAAGGGGATATTTATTTCTAGTCTTTTGAGAGATCTCCATACTGCTTTCCAAAAGGGTTGTATGAATACATTCCCATCATCAGTGCAGGAGGGTTCCTTTCTCCCCACAGCCTCGCCAGCATTGATGACTATTTGACTTGTTGATATAGGCCATTCTCTGTGGAGTGAGATGGTATCTTAGTGTTGTTTTTATTTGCATTTCTCTTATGGCTAGAGATGTTGAACATCTTTTCACGTATCTATTGGCCATTTGTACTTCTTTGTGAGTGAACTCCCTCTTCATTTCATTTGCCCACTTTTCAATAGGATCCTTTACTTTGGTTGGCTTACTTTTCTTCAGCTCCCTGTATATTTTAATTATGAGCTTCTTATCTTGAGATGTTGGTGGTGAATATTTTTTCCCAGTCTGTTGCAGGGAAATGGAAGAAATTTGAGAACATCATGCTTAGTGAAGTGAGTCAGAAGCAGAAAGTGAAACATGGAATGGTCTCGCTGATACGAGAAACCCAGATCACAACTATCTCATGGAACATAAAATGAAAAAGAAAGTGAAACAGGGGGGTAGGGATGGGAGGGAGGGAGGGAGGGATGGGTTGGGGGAGGGACAATAGGAGAGTGGGAAAGTCCTTGTCACCTTGACAAGATATGTATGTGCACAAAATGCTCACCTTCATTGTAAACCTTAAATTTTGCATTTATACACATCAATAAAACGGAAAAAAAGGATGTTTGGGAACAGAAGGCATGTTTTTTCTCCTGAATACTCTTGTCTTTTGTTTTTGCTTACTGCTATTTATTGTAGAGCCCTATAAAGCCAATAGCTTCGCAGAGAGTAGTTGGTGACTTCAGTAGTGCTGCAATCTGCAAATCGTCCACTGCTGTGTAAGTCATCCTAAATAAACCAGTTTCTTTCCCACAAAAAAGAAGTATATCAGTAAAATGATTCAAATACCAGTCTATTTTTTGTTCTACTTTCTCTTTAGATGTTTACTTTCCTCTGTGTTTTTTGGTGCTGCTTGTTTCTCTGCTTGAGTCAAAGTGTTAAGACCCACGTCTTTGGCTTAGCTTCTATTGGAGAAGAAGTGGGGGCAGGTGAATGCTGGGCATTATATCTATAGCAGGTACAGGTCAGAAATGATTGGGTGCTCATTCCCATTTTCAGCAGTGATCTGAGCATTCCTGTTTGTGCCCAGACCACTGCCCTCATGGTTGTCCAAAATGTACTCACAGATTCCCTGTCTGTATTGTTGGCTGTAGCTCTTCTAGCTGGTAGGTTTTTTTTTTTTTTCTATTTTCTCTTTATGCTGAATGTCCTTAAGCTATGAAGCAGAATTCTTGCCAGTGGCTTCCAGTCTTCCTCTTCCTGCTTCTGTAGCACTCTGTCCCCTTTTTTACAGGCCCATTTTAGGCTTGGCACTCAGCTTCTGGGCGGTGTTTGCCAATAGGGAGAAGGTTAGGGGAGATGGACTCTGGTGGACATGCCCCACTTAGGATTAGGGCTTTCTGGGCCTTGGGTGGTGATTCCACGTGTATCTGCTGCTTGTGGATCTCCCCTACCCCTGGCTCCTCTTTTCCCCTTCTGGTGCCTTACTGTTTTGTGGTTGGAGTTTTCCAACTCTGCAGCTCTGCTTTTTATACTCCTTGGTTTTGTGTGTGAATAGTTGGGTGAACAAGTAGTTCTCATGTACTTGTTGCCTTCACTGGCAGTGTGTGTGGGTTAGCGACCTTCATTTTTTCCCACTGTATTCTTGCCTCTCAGCTTTCTCTCCCATGACCTTGGGCTCTGTCTGGCAATGGTGTTTTCCTCAGGCTGGGTTGAGGACAGACCTGAGCAGGAGGAGAGCCCCCCTCTTTTTGTCCAAGGGTATCTTAGCTATATATTATCAAAAGGGTAATTCCTTTGAGTTGGCTTCCCTGATCTGCTTGTCTTTGACCTCCATTTGCAGTTATTTGGGGATCCTGGCTTATGAGCTTAAAGCATCCTGTGGGTATTGCTTATCGTGTTGCCATCTTACTTCTATTGTCTACTTGTTCTTAGTGACAGTATATCTTTTGGTTTTCTTAGTGGATATTAATTTTTGTTACAGTGAAATGCCTGAGGCAGGATGCCTGAATACCTTTAAAAGAGAAGTTATAGCTCATAATTCTGTAAATTCAAGGGAATGACTCTGATTATGAACCCTCTTGGCTGTAGCTCAGGCCGTCTTTGAACTCATGCAATCCTGTCTCAGCCTTCTGAGTGCTGGGATTATGGGAGTATACCATCAGGCGCAGTTTATATGGTGCTGGGGAGTTGAGCTTAGGGGCTTGCACTTACTAGGTAAGTACTTTAATACTGAGCTATACCCCCAGCCACAATTATATCTCCAAACAAGAGGCTGCAGAGACTTGGAACCCGTAGTCCCTTCTCAGAGCATGCCTAAGGACCTCCAAATAGGCCTCACCTCTTGAATTCCTATAACCTCCCAATATTGTCCCCCCCAACAAGTCTTTAATGTTTAAACGTTTGAGCAGGATATGTTTAAGTCATTTCCACACTAAAGCAGTAGGAAATTTTATAAGAGAAAAGCATTTAGGGAAGCCAATTGGCAGATGAGTTGAGATAAAAAGTTTGTATCAGTTACCTAGGCAATTGTACATTTTCTTTTATTCATAGCTAATTTTTATTTATAGGCTTTTGGTTGATGAATGTATTATATATTCTTTCCCCACATAGTTTTATTGAAAATTAAAAGAGATACTTAAATGAGAGATTGAAGATGAGTTATTATTAGGTACTTTTGAAAAATGGTTTACTTTTTATTTTGTTTTCAGATGACTTCCCTCTTGAGCTATTTGGAATTATGTAGAAATATTTCAAAAAATAGGTTTTAAAAGCTAGGTAAGTTTTAAAAAATTTACTTAAAAAAACTTGTGTCCACTTTGGATGAAGTTAGTTTTTTTTTTTTTTTTTTAAATTAAAGGTTTTCTTTAGTCACTGACTTCTCATGCAAAGCATACTTTTACCCCTTTGGCCCCAGGTGGATATACCACTGTGTTATTCCTGTAGCTGAAATTGAAGAGCTGTATTGATGTCCTGAACATTCACTAAGAATCTGGGCACTGGTATTGTGTGTCAGGATTACAAAGGGATGGCGCCAACCATCCTGCTCTGTGCACCAGTAACTAGAATTAATTACAAACCAATCGAATCTGTTGCAGCCAATTGGTAAACTAATTGGTAATTTTAGCTGTACATCTATACATAGTTATCTGAATTCCTATAACATTACCTTCAGAGCCACTTTTGTTCTGTTTCATCCTGCTTGACAAAATGGCCTTCATAGCTTTAGGGAGAAAGATGTGCATCAGTGACTGTGAGTTTGCGCCAGCTGCTTGTCTTGTTTGTATTCCCTTGTTCATAAAACATGACTCAGGTTACAGCTGCACGGTACCAGTCAGATCTTTTTTGATAAAGTTGAGCTAAACATTCCTTAAAATAGACTGTTTAAATCACTAACTGTACTTTCTCTCTGCCAACTAGTATCAAAAACATGGCTGCTTATATTCTTTCTCTGTAGAATCTTTTTTTCAAGCACAAAAGGGAAATCAGTATAAAACCTTCAAAATAAATTAGTCTGAATTAAATCTTTCTGTGCCCTAATATAACTGGTTTAATTTGAATGAATTTAAACATTTAATTATATTAGTAGAATTGAGGGAAGGAAACCAACTAAGAATGTAAATTTGCTTTTTTCCTTACTATAGAAGATTTTATTACTAGTGACTTGGCACCAAGAATTACCTTTGAAGGAAATAAACAATACTTCTTTGTTCAGAATTGTTTAACAGTAGACTAAAACTTACGACTAGGAAGAGTGGTACCGTATTTTTCATGTGAATAACTTGGTGCATATATGTTAATAGTCTTAGGTCTGATTTCTAAAGTATATGTGTGTACTCTTGTGGGCTTTGTCACTGATTCTGCGAGGTTAAAACTTAGTTATGGAAAAGTAATCTATTATATAAATGGTTATATTTATAGTTGGTTGATGTTTTCTGATGGTTATTTTCTGCGACCATTGAAAATTTATTTTTATAGGAAGGTGAGGTTGGTATGTCTTTCTGATAAGGTGAGAATACTATGAGATGAAGTGAATACAATTGAAATTTCTTTGCTGTATGCATTTAAATGACAGCTTTGGGTGATGAACGAATTCTTTCACATGGTCACTTGATATAAGTTTCTCCTTCCTAAGCAAAGGATCTTAGTGACTTGTGCATTTATATTATTTTCTAACATAAAGTTTAAATTGCTATTTAGTTCCCAAGTTATTATTTTAAATTTGCCATTTGAATTACTTTTGATTAATTTTTAAAGAATGAAGGGTTCTATATATACACACTTTGAGTGTATATGTAACTCACAATCTATATTTTTCAGTAGCTAGTTTAGAGGTGAACATCTTCCCTGAATTTCAAGTTCACCTGTATCTTACGTTACTGGTAATACCCTTACATGAGATCACCAAATTTGTTATTCTTAAGAAATTGTGTATGTAGCAAAGATAAAAGTTTCTGCATTATATGGGTGGCTAGATGTCTTTTCTCCCTTTCCTCCCCTCCCTTTTCTTCCTATCTCCTCCTCTGTCTTCTCCCATTAGAGGCTCTTGCTCCTGACTAGGTCTGAACTTACTATTAGCCCAAGCTGGCCTCATATTTATAGGAATTTCAGTTGCATGTGTAGGTCACTGTCGGGATCTCCAGAGTCCTTGGCCACCATTGGCCACCAGTGATCAGGAGTCAGCAAAGTCTGAGGGAGCAGGATCTCGAGGGACCGTGAGTATGACGGATTAGCATCCGGGATCTGAATCGGTGTTCACAGCTTGCTGATTGTCCGAGGGGGCTGGGCTTATAAGCAGTTGAAGGGAGAAGGTTCAGCCAGGATAACAGGGCAAGGGTCATTCACTCATTGGAGGAAGTTTGGGGTTCTCAGCGTTGCCTAATTTGCTTGGTGGATTTCTTGAAACCTGATCACGTGATTTCTGGTAAGGGTCTTGGAGTAGGGGAAAATTGGGGATTTGAGTAGAGTGAAACCTGAGCTGCAGGTCTCCTGGGCCTGAGATTAGTGGAGGGGCTTCCACTTGGCCTAGTCAGGGTCCCGTAGCTGCCTCTCTGTTTTCACAAAGGGGTGATGTTGTCATAGGGTGTAGGGCCAATATATTTCTAAGTCAACACAGGTAAGGCCTGATAATGTACTAAGACCTGATTAGCTGTAATCTTTGTGATTTTGGTAATTTGTTGGCGCAGGAAATGGATCAGGCAAGGGGCTAAGAGTAGCAAAGTACCAGTAACAAGTAAGGCCCCTAAGAGAGGAAGGAGCCAAGTGATGATTGGGTAGAGAACCGGTGGGTAGGTATATCAGGTTGGTATGACTAATTAATTCCTTACGGAGATTTTTAAGGATTTTTTTTTCATATTGTTCTACTATATTGGACTCATTGACATAAAAGCAGCATTCTTCCCCCAAAACAACACAAGTCCCCTCATGTTCAGCTGTTATGAGATCTAATGCAGGCTGATTTTGGAGCACAATACTCTTTAGGGATGTCATTTGTCTCTGGAGGAATTCTAAGCTATTGGTGGTTGTCTCAGTTACTTTTTCATTGCTGTGACTCAATACCCGATATCCACAAATTTAGGAAAGGTTTATTTTAGCTCACAGTTTCAGAAGGTCACAGTCAATTCAGGGCAGCTGGCAGCACTCAAAGTACTTGGCAGAGGCAGAGGTGGAGGCAGCTTCTTACAACATCACAAACAGGAAGGCAAGTTGAAACTGGTTGAGACTAGTCCAAGTCCCCGTCCTAGTCCGCAAGGAAGGCAGGAAGCAGCTTATATGACCTTCCAGGTCTCCGCCCAGTGATCACCCCCTCCAGGATCCAGGTGTGGAAGGTGTGGCACTACATGCCATTAATCCTAACTTACACACTGTTAATGCACTTACACACTGTTAATCCTGTAGTTCACTCCTGCCTGTAGTCCGCCCCTCCAGACTAGGCCCCAACCTCCCAACAGCACATGGATCCATAGACAATCTGTAACATTTAAATACATGAGACTTTTGGGGAACATTTCAGATTCAAATCACAATAGTGGAAGACACCATGGCCCAATCGAGTCTGTCCCGAAAGTCACCAGCAAGGTGATGGGTTTTCATGAGTGCTTAGTGTTGCTCCTGAGGCACCAAGTGAGAGTGTCAGACTGAGGCCCACCAGTAAGGGATGAAGACTTTTCTTCATTGGTGGGGATGAAGCTGCTGGGGAGGGCAGTCTTTTTCTCTTTGCAGAGATATACCTGAAAAAGAGTCATTTTTAAGACAGTGGGAATATGTGAGTTGTGAGGCATGAAGATGTAGAGGAATACAGGGGATGGAGTCAAAAAGAGAAATGTCCAGAAGGTCAGGTTGAGTGAAGTTTGTTATGTCTGTTGGAGGAACCAAGGAAACGTTAACAAGGACTGTTGTAAGTAATGGGCGGGTGGTGGAAGCACAGAAAAATGTTGGAGGCATTAGGATGGATGGTGAGGGGGAGGATATCAGCTATGTATTGAATATATTGAGTCCAGGTGATGACAGCGTGTATTTTTTGGGCGACTTGTTTTTCCTGTGAAAGAATATGGTGATGGGTGAGTACAGGACAGGAGGTGGGAACAAGCTGCCGGGAGATATGTAAATCTGCAGCAGGGTGGCAGGGATAGCCATTAGGGTAAAGTTTTCCCATTACTCCGGACCACCATCTGTTGTGCTAGTGGTCAGATATGGTCATGGTAAAATGGGTGTTTTTATTTGTAAACATACTGTCTTGGTGGTCTGGTGTGGAGTCCTCTATCTGGCAAGACAATAATAGCATCTAGCATAGTGATCAGCATCTGTAAGGCAGCTGGTGCTTGTTTTCCTATGGAGGAAGCACATGTAAGGGCTGGGGTGGTAGAGGTAGAGTTAGGATAAATGGGGATAGGAACAGGGTGTTGGCATCCTTGATTGGGGTGATCGGGAGACCCAATAAGCTGATGAACTCCCTGGTAAGTCTCCCTGACCAAAAAACGCCATTGAAGGGTATCGGGAAGTGCTGGAAAAACAGTAGCTGTGGAGTACAGGAGCACAAAGACTGTCATCAGTATAGAAGAGATAGAAGTTCATGGAGGACGCATGGTACTGGCTGTTGTTACAAGATTATGGAGGTCCTTTCAAGAGATCCTGTGTTTTTGATGGAGAGATAGTGCCACTGAGGGTGACATTTCCTCTGTCTCCTCGAAGCCTGGTCGGATATCAGACAGGGTCATCTTCCTGGTCGTCAGGCTGGAATCTGACATTTCTGTCTGGAACCAAAAGGGGTTGTGGCTGATCCTGTGGGAAAACAGAAGTGAATTCCATTCTCACTATGAGGAAGGGGTTTGAGACCTTTCAGATTCCATCTAGTGGACCCCGCCAAAGGTTTTGTTTCTGGTGTATGCCAGTGGAGGTAAACAGGAGGGTGGGGAGAATGTTTGTAAATATTAAAAATGTTGAACGTGGCTAGGGCCATGGCCAATTGAATATTAGGAGGATAAGAATTGGGCTTTTGTTTTGGTGAGTTGTTTTTTAAGGGTTTGCTGGGCTCTTTCTACTATGTCTTGGCCTTGTGGATTATATGGGATTCCAGTACAGTGGGAAATACTCCATTAATCACAGAAGGATCTGAAGCAAGGACCAGTACAGGCTGGCCATTGTCAGTTTTGATTTGTTGAGAGAGGCCCATAATGGCAAAAGAGTAAAGCATATAATAAATGAGGTGTATGAAATTTTCTTTTGTCTAAGTTGTGGCCCAAGTGAAGTGAGAGTGTGTATGTATTGTGACAAAAACGTATTTTTGTTGGCCAAATTCATGGATATGGCACATCCATCAGCCGTAGTGTGTTGGCTTTGAGACCCTTAAGATTTGCCCCCGTATTTTGGAGGGCAGGTGTGGAGATAAGGGAGGCACATGATTTATAGCTTTTAATTATCCATTGTAATTGGCTTTTGGGAATTTGAGGGAAACATAATTGCATTTATCATAGTCATCAGTCTTGATGCATTTTTCCTCTACTGCACTAGTTATCACATCTAGGGCCTCAAGAATGTCCCTCCCTAGCCAGGTTAGTGGAGAGATTTGTTACTAGGGGTCTAATAAGATCTGCAGTTCCATCAGAATACTTCCACTGGTAGACCTCTCTTGTCACATAAGCTTGAGAGGGGCCTCCAACACCCATTAGTTGAGGTCCTGGTAAAAGTTCCCAATGGGAAGATACCTCAGATTGTCTTAGAATGGTTTTGTCTTCCCCAGTGTCAGTTAAGCATTTGAACATTTTATCTCTTTATTTCGAACGCTAATGTTGGGTGTACTCCCTCTAGGACACTTGTTACCCACAATGTGTCATGGGCTTTCTCTCTCAGTGGTGGGGCCGAGGGCTGCCCCTTTTTGAGTTTAAAGGCTCCAGGGGCTTGCCATCCTTACCGTTGGTGGAGCGGCAGACTCTTTTCCAATGAAAACAGTTGCCACAGTGTGGGCAGATAGTCCTAGGGGAAGTGGCACCTAAGCTCCTGTCGGTTTTGGCTTGGGGCATTTGCCCTTCCAGTGGCCTCCTTCTCCGCAGTTAAAACATTTTCCTCAGGGGTTAAGAGCAACAGTGAGTGCTTGTGCTAAAGAGTCTGTCTTATGGGAGGCTGTACCAATATCTTGAGTAGCAACTATCCACTTACAATGTAATTTCCTTAGGCCTTGACAGATGAGTCTGCTTTCTGAGGTCATGCCTTCCATACTTTTGAGAAGGATCCCTTGCTGTAGGGTCAGTATTTTTTCTCTCTAAATTGGTTTTGGTCCATATGTGAAATCTGAAAGGATTTCCTCAGTTTTTTGTTGGAGAAAAAGTAGGGAGGAATTATTATCCTTTGAATTTATGGGGAAGGGGTTGATCCTATCCCAGGGCTGCAGAGTACATAGGCGAACTTGGTCATAATATCCTGGAGGCTGTTGAGCCTTTTGTATGCCCATGGGGAAGTTGCTTGACCAAAAACTTATCAAAACCCCAAATCATCAGGTTGATTATGGTTTCTCCTGACCTCCTGGAGGCATTCTCCCTGATATAGAGCCTCCCATTGGAGCAATAAGAGAGTAGGAAGAGGAGTGGCAAATGTCTCGCCAAACTTGGCGGGTATTAAGGGAGCCCCTGAGGCTCTGTAAAAGGGATTTAGTCCATGGTGCATGAACTCTGTGTTAGCTTTTTCAAGTCATTAGCCTGATACAGATACCGAGCCCTGGGTCAAGGCTGAGTGGGCTGAAGGTTAACAGGGGAAGCTATCATTAGGGCCCTCAGGCTGGTGGTAAAAAACAGCATGGGCCTTATGGAGGGTGGCACACCTTTGCTAAGTTAGAGTTTAAAGGCAGGCTGTGGGGGAGCTGGTTCTGCAGGCTCAGGTAGGGACTCATAGTGGGGAAGGGGTAGGTAAAGGAACGGAGGGTAAGAGGAAGCCAGGGGTTATTTCCTGCCTTATTTTTTCTATTGCTTTCTCAAGGGCAGAGAGGTCAGCCACAGGGTGGTCCTCTGGGCTTCCTTCCTTAGAATCAGGGGGTGTTTCTGTTTTTGAACTAGAGTTTTCCCTTGGGGAACCTAAGCATTGTCGAATTGCCACTATGATGGAGAAAAGTAAGAGAGAGTGGTTTTCCTTCCTGATTTTTTCCCCCCCTACGGTCAAGGTAAGCTACGTGGGTCCAGACCTGTTCATAAGGGTCTGCAGAGGACATTCATGATGCTAACAGGAAAACTTCTTTCCAGAATGTTATCGCCTCCTTTACTGTTGTGCCCAGATTGGGAGACCCCCAGGAAGACCCCAGGAGCTGATACCAGTGCAAGCACACGAGAGTCTTTATTGCAAGCTGGAGCCTGGGCTTTCCCACTACAGCTCTGTGGAGACAAAGGGAGAAGCCCTGAGCACAATCCACACTCGAATTTTATTGGCAAAACCCACAAGATTGTAACAGAAACCATTCAAGTTATTTATCACAAAACTGATTGATTATCACATGGAAGGGGTGGGTGGGGGGGATTCTCTATCAGTTAAAGTTGACTGACTCTTTGTTTCACAAGAGACTGCATATCTGGTGATGTTTTCCAGAACCCAGGGACCCAGGTTTAGCCTTGAGCGACATACCTTTCTTTTCCCAATTCATAATTGTTAAACAGCTACCTAGCTTCGGGGAAACTGAAACCCAGACTTTTCCAGGAACTGAGACTTTAGGCCTGCCACTTGAAAGAGGGGTTTAAGGCCTGTCATGGAGTCTACCTGGCTTGGGTCTTTCATTACCACCCTGCAGCTTAAGCAGTGCCCTAAGGCCCCTTATCTAGGACTTCTTTTGATGTGGTAAGGTGTTTCCCATGATAGGAAAGGAAAGAAACGCCAAGGACAGAGGGCAACTTTCGTGGGTCCTGACAAGGCCTCAAGGGGACTTCCCAAAGCCTGGGACCATAAGCCTGTCTGCAAATTTCACAAAACCAGCGACCGCCCTATGGGCTTTTCTTCTGGTCGATGCGTTACCAGGTTTTGTTGAAGAGTGTACTAGATAGAAGGTTTTTGCCAATGCCCAGGCGGTCTGTCCTGGGTCGAGCCGAGGGCAGGGAGTCTTTAGTGAGTGCCGGAGAGTAGCTCTAGCCAAGAAATGTCAATTACGCCTGTGCCTTACTAGGTCCCTCGTGATGGCGCCAATGGAAAGAAAGGAAAAGAGGAAAAGAATCCGCCAGCCCTCGGGTCGGTAAGGCAAGGTAAATGCTGCCTTGTTAATCCACTGGACGCGGGGTACTCACTTTCCAAGCGCGGGTTCCCTGGCCACCATTGGCCATCAGTGATCAGAAATCAGCAAAGTCTGGGGGAGCAGGGTTTTGAGGGGCTGTGAGCAGGATAGATTAGCATCCCGGATCTGATTCATTGTTAACAGCTTGTTTATTTTCCCAGGGGGCCAGATTTATAAGCACTTGAAGGGAGGAGGTTCAGCAAGGATAACAGAGCAAGGGTCATTCACTGATAGGAGGAAGTTTGCAGTCTTAGAGTTGCCTAATTTGCACGGTTGGTCTCTCGAAACCTGATCATGTGATTTCTGGTAAGGCTTCTTGGGGTAGGGGAAAATTGGGGATTTGAGCAGAGTGAAACCTGAGCTGGGGGCTGTCCTGGGCCTGGGATAAGAGGGCAGGGTTCCACTCCAGATTATTGGAGTCTGAGCCCCCGCCTACTTTCCATTATCCCTGGGCCTAGTCAGGGTCCCACAGGTCACTTTTGGTAATATGGCCATATTAACAGTAGTCCACCAATCCATCAGCAAGGAAGGTCTTTCTGTTTCCTAGTCTCTCCTTCATTTTTTAAAAATATTCCGTAATTTTTGTTGTAGATACTTTTCTTTGATTAGATTGATTAGGTTGATTCCTAGGTATTTAATTATTTTGAAGGTATTGTGAATGGAGTAGTTATTCTGATTTCTTTCTCAGTGGGCTCATTATTGGTGTACAGGAATGCTACTGATTTTTGTGTGTTAGTTTTTTTTATCCTGTCCTTTTGCTGAATTTGTTTAGAAGATCTAAAGTTTTCTGTGGAGTTTCTTGAATCTTACATATAAAGAGTCACATCTGTAATTTGGGAGAGTTTGAATCTTGACTTTCCTATTCTTGTCCTTTTTCTTTCTCTTGCTTGACATCTCTGGATAAAATTTCAAGGACCACATTAAAAAAGAGTGGTGAGAGTAGGCATCCTTGTCTCATTATTGATTTTAGAATATATGCTTTCTCTTTAGCCCCATTCATGCCGACTCAGGTAGGGATGCATTCACGATAATACTGGTGGCTTTTCTATAATGGTCTGGTAAAAATTCAGCAGTAAATGCTTTGGATCTTGGGCTTTTCTAAGTTGGTTGACTCTTACTGCATTAATTTCACTGTGTGGGATTTTTTTGGTGTCTTTTTTGGTTCGATTTTGGTAGGAATTTATACATTTCTTCAGGATTTTCTGTTTTGATGAAGAATAAAATTTCAAAATAATTTCTAATAGTCTTGATTCTTTTTTACAACCTATTTTTTTCATAAACTATCTTTCTAGTGAGGTGAGCTTTCATATCCTGCACTATCTTGTTTGATTCATCCAGTTACTTAATTTGACTTCAGTTTCGTGGCAGTTCAGAATTTTTGAAGTCATCTTGTTGCCTCATTTATTCTAATTGTAGTTGTGTTTCTGTATTAGAGTTTTCAGATCAAATGGCAAGGCTGTTTCTTCCACTTCTCACAAGTAGCTTCAACAATGTGTGGTAAATTCTTTCATTCCAACCCATATTTCAGTATTGGTTTGAGAGTAAGAACTCAGAATAGAAGCTTAATACATGTGTGAGCCCACCCAGTGACATGACACTACCCTAGCACATTTGTTATAATTGATGAGCCTACACAACATCATTATCCGTAAATAGTTTATATTGTGTATAATATAGACTTAGACACATGTACTTTAACATTTATTTAGTGTTACAGTATGAGACAGAATAGTGTTGTTCCTAAAAATTCTCTGTGCTGTCTGTTCTCCCCTCCCTACTTCTTCACCTCCAACTCATGGCAGCCACAGTTTATTTTACTGTCTCCATACATTGCATTTTCCATCATGTTTATATCAGTGGTTAGAACCACACATTACGTTGTCTTTACATATTGGCTTCTTACACTTAGTTAAATACTTTCAAGATTCTTCCATGTCCTTTTATGACTTGATAGCTCATTCCTTTTTAGCATTAAGTAATACTCTATTGTCTTGATGTACTGTAGTTTATCTCTCATCTATTGAAGGATATCTTGATGGCTTTCAAATTTTGACTGTCATAAGTAAAGACATATTATACACTTTCATGTCCAAGTTTTTGTGTAGACATAAGCTTTCATTTCACTTGGCTAAATACCCACAATTTCATTGGCCAGGACAATGGATAAAACTGTTACATTTTATTAGAAGCTGCCAGACTGTCTTTCAAAGTAACTATACCTTTTTTTTTTATTTCTACCAGAAATGACCAAGTATTCTTGTTATTCTCCACCCCCCAACATTTGGTGTATTCAATTTTACTAACGTTTTTATGCAGCTAATTAAATACATAGAGAGAACTTTACATTTTTAATTCCAGTTTTCAATTTGTTTTAAATTGCATTTTCCTGATGATACATGATTTAGAGCATCTTTGTTCAAGTGTTAGGCTTATTTTAAAATTTGATTGTTTTTCCTCTTATTGTTGAGGTTTCAGAGGTCTTGGGTATTTCGGGTAACAGTCTCTCATATATGTATGTCTTTTGCAAATTTTTTTTCCATTTTCACATTATGGAAGTTTTTAATTTTAGTGAAGTCCACTGGTCACTTTCTTCTTTCATATTTTGTGCCTTAGGTATTGTATCTATCAAGTCACCATCATACCAAGATTATCTAGTGTTTTTCCCTATGTTGTATTTTAGAAGTTTCATAGTTTTTCATTTAACAGGACTAACGTCCATTCTGAGTTAATCTTTCTGAAAGATAATGATGTCACGTGTCTAGATTATTAACTATTTTTGTGTGAGGATGTGTTGGTTAGTTTTTTTTTCTTTCTTTCATTGGGACAAAATACTCTATACCTACAAACTAAAGGAAGAGAAATTTAATTTGGCTTAATGGTTTCCAAGGATACAGTGCATGGTAAGTTATCTCCAAGGCAGGAACATCATGGCAGAAGGCATGGTGAGACAAGACTACTCACTTTATAATGTCTGAGAAAAAGATTCAGTTAGAAACAAGTCCCAGAGAGGAAAGGTCCAGAAATAGATTTCTATGTTACTGGTCCATCATATACATATGTAAAAGTGTGCTTTGTGACTTTATGACTCCCCTAGGTAGATCCCAACCAATCGAGTTGACAGTTAAACTTACCTCACTCAGTAAATGTCCTGTTGTTTAGGAACCCTTTGTTTACAGTGATTTGTCTTTCCTCTAATGTACTGGCCTACCTCCCTTGAAAAGATCTATATTTGTGTGGCTCTATTTTGGGTCTCTATTATGCTCCATTCATCTATTTGTTCTTTTGCCAATACCACAGTGTCTTAATTACTGTTAATTACAGTTTTAACATTTATCTTCATGATGTGTTGTGTAGGTATATAGCTCACTGGTAGAGCATTTGACTGTGTCATGGGTTGTATATATTCATGAATTCCGTTCTTTTTCAAAATAACATTGACTAATCTAGGTCTTTTGCATATTCATATGCATTTTAGAATCAGTTTATTGATGTCTACAAAATAGCTTTCTGAGATTTTGATTGAGGTTTCATTGAATTGCTATATCAAATTGAGAGGAACTGATGTGCTTGGGCTGTAATCCTGGAAGACAGTTTCAGATCCCATAATCTTGAATATTGAAATCACTAAAAATCAAAATTTTCTAAAGTCTAAAATTCTGAAATACGAAAATTATGTCAGTGTAATTCTGGAAAAAATTTAAAATATTCTTCAAACAACATTTATTTACATTTTAAAAGGAGGATTATTTGAGAAACAAATATGTGAAAGGACAGTTCATGGACCACTTTATAGAATAAGAAAGACAGTAATGAAATACATATTTTCTAAGTGTAAGTAATCCAGGATATTGTAATAGTGTTTGTATAGGTGTAACAGTTAGAAGCTGATGAATGGAATTTCCAAAGACATAATTAACCCAAATATGTAAGCATATATCATTGTGGTGGTAATTGTGTACATCCAGCTTTCTTGTTGTAGTTGTCTGAAATCTTGTGATGGACAAACTTAGTCTTTTGATTAGACCGACCAAAAAACAGTACAAGTCATCACCATGTGTGTAGTTGCCCATGGTGTTCACACCATGTGTATAGTTTAAGATCTTGAGACATTTTATCTTTCACAAATGCAGGTCAACAGAGAAGTTAATATCTTCATTTATATTTTTATATAAACAAAGCCAACATTGTGTTGTATGGATGAATTTGAAGAAAATACATCAGGTGAATTAAAACTCTCGAAATGTCTTTACACATTTAGAAATATTGTAAGGGGAAAAATATATACTATAGTGAATCGTAAAAGGTAATGTTATTTAAAATAATAGTAACAAAACAAAAACAAAAAACTCAAAAGAAAATTTAATGTGAAAGAGAATATTTCAAGAATGTAAATATTACAGGCACTAAGAGCTGATCATTAACCATAGTTTGAAGTTTTGAATGAATAGCTCTTCTTTCTTTTCTTCTGTTCTATTAGTCCAGGGCAGGACACTTGTCAGTATGTTTGCACTCATTTTCTGTGTTGTGCTGCTTTTTTTTGCATTTCTTCTGTGATTCAACATACAGAGACATCAACACCTCCTATTAAAATTTCCTATATTCTCTGCCATGCTTTTGGGTTGATTTGGATACTGTGTAAATTTGTTCTGCATGTAGTCATATATATTCCATGTTTTGGCAGAAATGATGTTGCTGACTAAACAGCAACACCATTGCATTGTAACTTCCTCTACTATGTGCTTGGTTTTCTTAAGCAGTCAGTAACTTTCCTGGTTTCTTCAGGCAATGTGGCTAAATAACTCATTAAAAGGTTTTGGGATTTTATCAAATGGAAGGACTACTCATGCAGACAAATTATGCATTTCAAGACAGCAGTTTTCTTGTTAATTTACCCTGTGGTCTGTCCTTTGCTCATGTGGTCTTTCTGTTGCCTAGAGTTCAACTTTGTACCTCTTTTTTACAGATTGCCTTTTAAAAATGGGGATTTGATCCTCAAGATTTTGGGTTCAGAATTTTAGCATTTGGGATTTTTAAATGTTCAGGATTGTGATTTGGGGGACTTTATTTAGGGATTTTCATCCTTTATTTATTAATTTTGAGACAGGATTTTACTCTATAGCCCAGGCTGGTTTTGAACTCAATATATAACCCAGGCTGGCCTTGAACTCACGATACTCCTCCTGCGTTAGCCTCCTAAGTGCTGGGATTACAGGTGTGCACCACCATACCCAGCCTATGTGATGCTGGGGAATGAAACTCAGGGCTGTATGCTTGGTAGGTAAGCACTTTAACCACTGTGCCCTTCCTCCAGCCCCAGGATTTTCATCTTTGGAATGGTCAGCATTCCAGATTATGATGACATTTGGGTTTATGATGTTCAGGGTTTTGTCTTTCAGAATTATGATTAACAATGAGAACTGTAATCTTGATTGCATGATCTTATTTTCCATGAAAATGGAACATCTCTATTTGTTAGCTTCTTCAGCATTTTGTCTTCCTCTTACAGTTCTTATGTATCTTTTGCTTGACTTATACCTGATTATTTTATATTTTTTTATCTTAATATGGGTAGCATTGTTTTTTAAAATTTATGGATATTGTCTTAGTCACTTTCATATTGCTGGGATAAAAACCCAACTCTTGCAACCTAAAAAAACGTTTTATTTGGCTCACAACTTCCATAGTGAGTGGATAACCACACTCTTCTGGAGAAGTGGTGTTGTGGAAGGGCTTACTGAAGGTCAGTATTCCCACTGCAAAAGGATTGAATAGGAAAGTAGAAAGAAATGGGACCAAAGCAAGACTGAAGCCCAGTAGGGCAAACATTAAATTCGGTATCGTCACGTATAATCCCCCTGGAGCGTTTTTGTGTTTTTTGAGCTTTAAAAGATTTGGGCATCTGGGGGCCCGTGGTGGAACCCGGGCTTGGCTAGCACCAGGCAGGGCTGCTCTGGAAGAGGTAGGTAGGACTCAGGGACATCTTCCCTGCTGCCTCTTGCCTTGGGCCTATTGCGGAGCCTGGGCTTGTGCCTAGTGCCAGGCAGGGCCACTTCAGAGGAGGCTGGCAGGCCTCTGGACATCTTCCCCACCGCCCCTCGCCTCAGGGGCCTGTGGTGGAACCTGTGCTCAGCTAGCACCAGGCAGGGCCACGTGGGAGGAGGCTGGTAGGCCTTCTGGACATCTTCCCCACCACCCCTCACAGCGAGGGCCTGCGGAGTAACCTGGGCTCAGCTGGTGCCGGGCAGGGCTGCTTCGGAATAGATTGGTAGGACTCCCGGCCATCTTCCCCGCCACCCCTCACAGGAGAGACGTATGGTAGATCCTGGGCTCGGGAGTAGGTCTCCTTGCCATCTTCCCTGCTACCCCTCACAGCAGAGGCTGGCGCAGACACTGGGATTTGCTAGCAGTGGGTAGAGTCTCTCTGGAATAGACCTGTAGGACTCCCCTCCACTTTCCCTGCCACCCCTCACAATGGAGGCCTGCGTGGAGACTGGGCTTTCCAAGCACCAGGTAGAGCCGCATTGGACTAGATCGGGGTGGGGGTAGAGTGATTTGCTGCCATTTACCCCGCTCCTCTCAGTAGTGGTCAGCGTGGAGGCTGTGATTACCGAGCAGCGGGAAGAGCCATGTTGGGGTGAGTCCCTAGGGGAAACCCAGGGACAGACAACCAGAGAGAGACAACCAAAGACAACAGAACCATGAGGAAACATTCCTTCAGAAAGTCTTGACACGCCAAAAGAGCATACTAGAAATCCTGAAAATGCAAAATCTAAAGATGAAAATGTAAAAAACTAGGATAACTTCTGGATCCGGAAATATACTGAATTAAAACAGGAATTATTGCAGGAAATGAAGCAGGAAATAAAAGTCATAGAGCAAGAGCTACACCAAGACCTAGCTAAGCTAAAAGCAAGCTTTGAGAAGCAAGTAGAGGAGATCAAAGAAGAAATGAATCAGAGGTAATGAAGGCAGTGTAAGAAATGAGAGAAGAACACAACAGAAACATAAAAAAAATGCAAATATCCAGGAAGTGAAAAACACACAGGCCACAATAAGCAATGATATCGAATAATTTCCAAATAGATTATCAGACCTAGAAGACAAAATGATGGAGTGGGAACAGAAAGACCATAAAGACTGCAAAGTAAAAAAAGAAGAAAGTGAATCATTATAAGGACTGATAGATGATCCAAGGAGAAACAACCTGAGAATTATGGGAGTCCAAGAGAAGACCGAGGACAAAAGAAAAGGCTTGAACATCATACTCAAGGAAATTATGGAAGAAACTTTCTGAAATCTAAGAAGAGAAATGAACATTGAACTACTGAAGGCATATAGAACGCCAAATAATATCGATCAGAAGAGAGGCTCATCACGACACATCGTAATTAAAGTACTAGAAACCCAACACAAAGAGAGAATATTGAAAGCGGTAAGAGAAAAGCAGAAGGTGACCTACAAAGATAAGCCTATCAGGATAATTGCAGATTTCTCAACCCAGACTCTAGAAGCCAGAAGATCATGGAGCAATGTCATTCAAACACTAAAAGAACCCAAATTCGAACCAAGACTGCTATATCCAGCAAAACTATCTTTTAAACTAGAGGGAGAAATTAAAAATTTCCATGATATAGAAAGCTTAAAAAAATTTGCAGCCATTAAGCCATCACTGCACAGAATTCTCAAAGGAAACTTAGATAGCGAAAGAGAGGCCAACAACACAAGTGAACCCACAGAAGAAAACTAAAGGTAGAGGAGAAGGAGTTAAGAAAAAAGTAAAGCCAGTAAACAATGTAGAAAAACTACAATGATGGCAGAACACACCAAACATACCCCACCCGAAATGTGAACGGCCTCAACTCATCTATCAAAAGACATAGACTAGCTGACTGGATCAAAAAACAGAAACCCACAATATGCTGCCTGCAACAGATACACTTCATCCACAAGGAAACTCATAGACTGAAAATAAAAGGTTGGAGTTCAATATTTCATGCAACAGGTCCCAGAAAACAAGCAGAGGTAGCTATATTAATCTCAGACTCATCGGATTACAAAACAAAACAGGTGAAGAGAGACAAAGATGGCCACTACATACTAATTAGAGGAACACTAGAGCAGGAAGAAATCACAATTATCAATATATATGCCCCCCACTCTGGAGCACCCAATTATGTAAATCAAAAATTACTAGATCTCAAGGGACACATGGGCCCCAATACAATTATAGTAGGGGACTTTAATACTCCACTATCACAAATAGGTAGATCAACCAGACAAAAAATCTACAAAGATATGCAACTGCTGAAAGACTATAGAAAACTTGGACATGACAGATGTTTACAGAGTCTTCCACCCAACATCAGCTGACTACACGTTTTTTTCAGCAGCACATGCAACATTTTCTAAAATAGACCACGTCCTATGACATAAGTCATTCTTAAACAAGTACAAGGGGAGAGATATAATTTCCTGCATACTCTCAGACCATAGTGGAATAAGACTGGAACTTAACAACAGCAGAAATAGAAGAAAATGCACAAATATGTGGATACTTAACAACTTACTACTGACCAAATAATGGATCATGGAAAAAATCAGAGAAGAAATCAAAAGCTTCATAGAGGTAAATGATGATGGAAGTACATCATATCAAAATCTGTGGGACACAATGAAAGAAGTCCTTAGAGGAAAATTCATAGCCATAAATGCACAGATCCAAAGAACAGAACAGTCAGAAATAAGTTCGCTAATGATGCACCTTAAGGACCTAGAAAAACAAGAATAACTTAACCCAAAAGGCAGTAGAAGAGAAGAAATTATAAAGATCAGATCTGAAATAAATGAATTTGAAATTAAAAAGACAATAAAAAAGATTAATGAGTCAAAGAGCTGGTTCTTTGAAAGAATTAACAAAATTGACAAACCTCTTGCTAATTTCATCAAGAAAAGGAAAGAAAAGGCACAGAGTAGCACATTTAGAAAAGGGTGAAATTACAACAGACTTCAGAAATCCAGAGTATTTTAAGAAATTACATTGAACACCTATATTCTAACAAATTTGAGAACGGGGAAGAAATGGATGACTTCCTAGATACATATGAAATACCAAAATTAAATAAGGAAGATACAAAAATCTTGAACAACCCCCGCAAACACACAAAAATTAAAGCAGTAATAAAAGCTCTAACTACAAATAAAAGTCCAGGCCCAGATGGACTCACAGCAGAATTTTTTCAGTACTTTAGGGAAGAACTAACTTCAGTCCTCCTCAAACTATTTCATAAGGTAGAAAGTGAAGAAATACTAACCAAACGCATTTCTTGAGGCTAGCATCACACTAGTCCCAAAACCAGACAAAGACTCAAGCAGGAAGGAAAATTATAGACCAATATCCTTAATGAATATAGATACAGAAATCCTCAATAAGATTCTGGCAAACAGAATCCAACAAGTAATCAGAAAGATCATACACCATGATGAAGTGGGCTTCATCCCTGAGATGCATGGTTGGTTCAACATACGTAAATCAATCAATGTAATATATCATATCAGCAAAAGCGAAAACAAAAGCTACATGATCATTTCTGTTGATGCAGAAAAAGCCTTTAACCGAATCCAGCACCCCTTCATGATAAAAACACTGACAAAAATAGTTATAGAAGGGCCCTACTTAAAACTCAGAGAAGCCATATATGCCAAGCCTACTGCAGATATCATAGTAGATGGAGAAAAGTTGGAATCGTTTCCTCTCAAATCAGGAACAAGACAAGGCTGCCCACCTTCACCACTCTTATTCAACATAGTCCTTGCAACACTCGCCATAGCAGACAAAAAATGAAATGAAGGGAATATGCATTGGAAAGGAGGAGGTCAAACTTTCCTTATTTGCAGATGATATGATTATCTACATGGAAGACCCTAAAAACTCCACTACGAAACTCCTGGAAATAATAAAAAAAAATTAGCCAAGTCTCAGGCTACGAAATTAACACTAAAAAATAAGTAGTTTTTTCTACACTAACAATAAAGTTATTGAGCAAGAACTAAGAAAAACAATTCCATTCTCAGTAGCTCAGTAAAAAATTAAATGCCTAGGAGTATACCTAATCAAGGAAGTGAAAGACCTATATTAGGAAAACTACATTACATAGAAGAAATAATTTATAGGAGACATTAGAAAATGCAAGGGCGTCCCCTATTCTTGGATAGGCAAAATAAATATAGTCAAAATGACTATACTACCTAAAGTGATATATAGATTCAATGCAATTCCTATCGAAATACAGGTTTTTTCAAAGAAATTGAAACAACAATTCTTAAATTCATATGGAACCAAAAGAGACTAAGAATAGCCAAAGCAATCCTGAGCAACAAGACCAAGGCAGGAGTCCTTACAGTTCTAGACATCAGGCTGTACTATAAAGCACTAGTTGTAAAAACAATTTGGTACTGGCACAAAAACAGACCAGTGGAAGAGAATTGAAATTGCAGAGACAAGCCCAAATACCCTCAGTTACTTAATCCTGGACAAAGGGGCCAAATGCATACAATGGAAAAAGGACAGCCTGTTCAACAAATGGTGCTGGGAAAACTAGGCATCCACATACAGAAGAATGAATCTAGTCACACACCTATCCCCATTCACAGAAATCAAATCAAAGTGGGCCAAAGACCTAGACATTAAAAGGGAAACACTGAACCTCCTAGAAGACAAATCAGTCAAATGTCTAAAAGACATAGGGTCAGGCAAAGACTTCCTTGACAAGACACCAAGAGAACAAGAAATTATCCCCATTATGAACAAATGGGATCTTGTCAAATTAAAAAGTTTCTGCACAGCAAAGGAAACTATCAGCATTGTAAAATGAGAACCAACAGACTGGGAAAAAATATTCACCACAAACATCTCAGATAGGAAGCTCATAACTAGAATATACAGGGAGCTGAAGAAAAGTAAGCCTACCAAAATAAAGGATCCTCTTGAAAAGTGGGCAAATAAAATGAAGAGGCAGTTCACTCATTAAGAAGTTACAGTGGCCAGTAGATACATGAAAAGATGTTCAACATCTCTAGCCATAAGAGAAATGCAAATAAAAACAACACTTAGATACCATCTCACTCCAGAGAGAATGGCCTATATTAACAAGTCAAATAGTAATCAGTGCTGGCAAGGCTGTGGGGAGAAAGGAACCCTCCTGCACTGCTGGTGGGAATGTAAATTTGTACAACCCCTTTGGAAAGCAGTATGGAGATCTCTCAAAAGACTAGAAATGTCCTCTTCGATCAGCAACACCCCTCTTGGGAATATATCCAAAAGAGGCCAGCACAACACATTACAGATATATATGTACACCCATGTTCATAGCAGCACAACTAACAATCGCTAAAATATGGAAGTCACCAAAATACTCGTCAACAGACCAATGGATACAGAAACTGTGGTATTTATACACAGTGGAATACTGTGCATCTAAAAAGACCAACAGCATGGAGGCTTTTGCAGGCAAACTGAAGAAACTTGAGAACATCGTGCTTAGTGAAGTGAGTCAGAAGCAGAAGGTGAAACATCGAATGGTCTCTCTGATAGGAGAGTCCCAGATCACAGCTCTTATGGAACTTAAAATGAAAATCAGAGTGAAACAGGGGCTTAGGATGCAGAGGGAGGGAGGGGTGTGTAGGGGTAGGGACAAAAGGAGAGTGGGAAAGTACTTGTCACCTTGACAAGATATGTAGGTGCACAAAGTGCTCAACTTCATTGTGAGCCTTAAATTTTGCACTTACACATATCAATAAAATGGAGGAAAAAAAAAGATTTGGGCATCTGGCTCTTACCACCTTCCATTCATAGCCTTTAAAATGGGCTTACTCTACTTGCAGTCTGTGGTTTTCCTCAACAGACATTCCAGATTCTTGGCATTTGCCACTTCCTAGGGTTTTCACTGGACCTTTGTTTTCACTTTCACAGCTTCATGCATCAGTTTCTTGGGACCATGACCCTGTCAAATATTTGCGCTTGCCCCCCCGGCCTTCTGAAATCTAGGTGGAAGTCTTGGTGACTTCCAAACTCTTATATTCTGTGTTGCTGGAAGACCAGGTCCATGTTTATCATGGCAAAGCCTGCCATCACCTTTAGGAGTAACCTAATTTGGTTGAACTGTGACTTATAGCAGTCCCATTAGTGCCTGGATGGCTGAACTAGGGGAAGGATATACTCCTCTGGGCCTATCTAGCTTTGATTGAGTTACACATCCTGGAACTCTTCTTACAGCAAAGACTTTCAAATGAGTTTACTCTTTTCCAGACCTTAGGCTGTGATGGTGGGGTCTGAGAAGCCTTCAGCCCATCTTTCCCATTACTGTGATGCATAGTGTTGGCTTTGTTTAAGGCTGTTCTTTTCAGCAACCATAGTCTCCTTTGCCCTAATTTTACAGGCACTCCCTTTCTGGCCAACTTTCTCATCACTCAGCTGTTCTTTTTGCTCCTCCCTGTCACTACAAATCTGGCTGCAAGCAACTACCGATGTTCACGTCACAGACTGAATGTTTTGCTGCCTCGAAATTTCCTCCATGAGGTTAGTCCACTGCCCCCAGTCTCAGTCTCCAACACAGTCTCAGGACATGAGCAAAATACAGACAGATTTGCTGACGGAGTAGGATATACATGACCTCTGGTTCCACTGCCATTGGAGTTCTTATTCCATATGGGAACCTCCCAAACGGTCTTTTATTGTCTTTATGCCTCTGAACATCCTGGTCCTCTGAGTTTTGATCAGCATGGCTTATCATTGTTTACTCTTTTTTAATTTAAAAATCCCTCCCCCATTTTATATGTATATGCAATATGTGTATATGCAATACATAATGTTTACAGTGAACTTGAGTATTTTATGTACATATATATAAAACGTCAAAATTACAATCCCTTCCCTTTTCCTTTTTTGACCATTTACATCTTCCTTCTTTCCCCCAACTCCCTTATTGGTTCTGTGGATTGACTGTATTCTGGGTTTCTCTTGTTTGTAAAACCATTTGATATTTAACCTTCTGTGTCTGACTTCATTGAGGATGATGGTGTCAAGTTGTCTCCACGTACCTACAAAAGCCTCAAATCTGTCTTTATAGATGAAAGTAGTACTAGTAGTACTCCATTGTGTATGTATACCACAGTTTTTGTGTCTGTTGGTCTGTTGATGATTATTTTGATGTCTTCCAGATTTTAGCTATTGTTATCAAGCAGTGTTTATACCATTGTGGCTTATGCAACCTGCAGCTTGTGGATTACTGGCTCTTTTTTTTTTTTTTTTTTTGATTGAGAAGAAATTATCTTGGGCCATATATAAAATACATAATAGGAATAATGTATATGAGTGATAAAACTTCCTTTAACATTTTTTATTATATCATTAAGGGAAAAAATTAAAACTGCTGCCCTCAGGTTAGACATATCTGTGCAGCCAGCATCTCAGCTTCTAAACTCCTCATGCAAACCAGTTCAAAAGGATTCTGAACCACATGATCAAATATAGTCCTGGCAAAGACTCCACTCCTGCTACCAGTTTCCTGTAGTAGTCAACTGTTTCTTTGCTGAGACACAATACCAGATAGCCACAACTTAAAGGAAGAGGGCATAGGGCTTCGTAGTTTGAGGTTAGTCCAAGATCAGCAAGCTCCAAAGCAGGAAGAGACATGTTAAAGGAAAGCTGTTAATGCGGTGGTTGCAGGGATGGGGGGGGGGGGGTAGAAAGGGAGAGGGAAGGGAGGATCTGGGGACAAACATATACCTTACCAGGCCACCACTCCAGTGTTCTACCTTCCACCAGGCTCCATGTTCTACCAGTACATTCAGACATAGACTCATTAATGGATTAATCCATTGATGAGTATAGTGCCTTCGTGATTGATTGACTTTCCAAAGTCTTAGCTCTGAATACATAGGACTTTTGAGGGATCATATTTTGGTACACATATATGCAATAGAATGTTAAGCAGACTTACTTATTTGTTGCCTTGTATTGTTAACTTAATGTGTGCTTGGCTATGTTAATAACACCAAAATCAGTCAGGCCTGGAGGCACAATCCTGTAATCCCAGCACTTCAGGAGGTGGTGCCAGAATGATCTAAGATTTGATCTCAGCCTGGGATACTTAGCGAGACTCTGTCTTAAAAGTTAAAAAAAGGGGGGGCGGGCGGCTGGAGATGTAGTATGGTGCAAAGCATGAAAAAAGAAAACACTAAAATCTACTCACTTAGTCTACTGTCAGCATATAATACCTTATTTTTATAGTTAATTAGTCTTCATGCCTTACATTATAGATCTCTAATCTTATCTATATTACATAACTACACATTTGTGCCATTTGACTTACAACCATCCCTTTCCTCTGTTTCTCTGCCTGTTTTAACCACAATAGATGTGATTCTGTATATTTTACTTTAAAAATTTTTATTCCTCCCAAGTTTTTTTTTATTGGTATGCTTTTGTAATTCGTAACAGTTACATTCAACTTGAGGAATTGGTTTATGTATTAGTTTGGGTTCTTTCAAAAGACAGAATGTACAGATTTTATCACAAAAGGGTCTATTAGGAAGGCTTACAAATCCAAGGATAGAGATGGTCCAAGATGGCTGCTCAGCCGTAAAGTAGATATCCCATCCAGAACTGCAGAACAGCTGGTGAGGTGAGAGACTGCTGTAGATCTCAGTTGAAGACCAAAGCCTGAAGATCGGTGACTAAAGAGCAGCAACAGGCAGACAGGCCCAAGTCGAGACTGGAGCGAATCTGTGCTGAGGATCTGCAATGTTTAGCTTAAAGTCGGTGTCCCTAGAAAATTTCAAAGGTGAGAGCTTTCCCAGAGGAAGAAGCTGTAACAATCTTCCCTCTTCCTTCCTTTTATTCTTTTGGAGTTCAAGTTGGCCCTCCCGCATCTGGGTGGGTGCTGTTCTCTCATTGGCCAGCCCACAAATGACTCACACTGGAATTCCGACCAGTTCTTGACCCCCTATTTAGGGTGGTTGACAAATTCTAATCCTAACGGAGGTGTGGTCCTAATTCCGTCAAGTTGACATAATCCGTCTAACGGACACAGTGTACATGCATATTGTGCCTTCATTATTTGTACTTCCCTTCCCCTTTAAAAATTTGAAATATAAACCAGATCATGTATTGTTTTTCTTTCATCAAGCATATCTTCCACATTCCCCTTGTTATTGCCCATATCACAGTCTTTTTTTTTTTTTTTGAGACAGGGTCTCACTCTGTAGTCCAGGCTGGCCCAGAACTCACTATGGAGCCCAGGCTAGCCTTGGACTCATGGCAGTCCTCCTGCCTCAGCCTCTCCAGTGCTGGTATTATAGGCATGTGCCACCACACCTGGCTTATGTGGTGCTGGGGAATCGAAATCGAGTACTTAGCGTTTGACTTAATGCTTGCTAGGCAAGCGCTTTAACCACTGAGCTATTTCTCCAGCCCACAATCCTTTTGTGTAAGGCTAAATATTATTCCCACTCTTTATTTCTGTCCTTCTGTATATCACAATTTCTTTATCTATTCATGCATCTATAAATACTTAGAATTGTTTTTCTGTCTTAACCTATATGAACAGTTCTGCAGTGAATGCAGAATTATGGAAATGAAATGTTGTAAAATGATGACTGTTTTATTTGGATATACACATAGAGTACTGGATCAGTAATTTTTGGTAGCTCCATATTTAGTGTTTTTGAGAAACCTGCATACTGTTTTCTGTAATGGCTGTGCTAATGTACATTCTCACCAGCTAGTACAATGTCCATTTTTTCTGTACTTTGGCCAGCGCTTGTTTGTTATCTTGTCTTCTTGATAATAGGCATCCTGACTTGTGTGAGAGGTGGTATTTCATTGTGGTTTTATTTATGTTTCTCAGTACTTACTGATGTTGAATACTTCTTCATGTGCATATTTGTCAGGTATATCGATCCGCTTTTGTAGTGATTTGCTTTGTGTTGGTCAGGGTGATTCAGGTGCCATATGTGAGTTTGGAAATATTTTACTGTAAAAAATACAAATTGTATTCCCTTATCTGTGGTTATTTCTTTTGCTTATTTTTAATTTAGTTTTTGAAAGAAGTTTTCCTAGGTGAAAACTTACATGATAAATTTTAGTTCAAGTTGCCAGTTGGGCCACCCACACCCAGGGTGGGTGCCCCTCTTATTTTCTTACCCACCTATCCAGTGACACAGACTCAGAAGCTGTGCCCTGGGAACCCCCTGCCACAGTCTCAGCAGATTGATAAAATCCCCCCAGGTGAAGTGCCAAGCATCCATCCCTTCCAGCCGGGCCCTGCCTTCCAGTAGCACATGGTTCCACAGATATCCCACTAAATCCAAAATGCATGAGGATTTTTGCAAGATACTCTAGATCCAAACCATATTATCGTTATTGAACCTATGATCTTTGCACTGAGCTACATCCTTAGCTCTTTTTAAGTATGTTATTTGAGTCATATTTTTGCTCAGTCACTGAGATGACCAGACTGTCCTTGAATTTGTGATCCTCCTTCCTTAGCCTCTTAGAGTGCTGGGATTGCAAGTGTGCACCATCATATTTTGCTGATTTTTATTCTTTAAAATTTTTAAGGTGTGATTTCCATTCCAGAATGTGGTCTGCCTTGGTGAATGTTCTGTGTGAGTTCAAGAAGAATGTGTATTTTGCTGTCAATAGATGTGTCTTAGTTACTTTTTCATTGCTGAGCCAGAATACTTGACATGCACAACTTTAGGGAGGAAAGATTTATCTTTAGCTCACAGTTCAAAAGGTCTCAGTCTGTTCATGGATGGGTGGCTGGAAAATGGTGGAATCTCATGGCAGGGTTGGAGCCAGGTCCTGGGCCAGAGTGGTAGCTCAGAAAGCAGAGATCCTCACAGCACTGGGAAGTGGAGAAGTCTAGAGAAGAAGGGTAGAACCAGCACGTGCCCTTCCAGGTCAAGTCCTAAGGATCTGGCTCTTCTAGCCAGGCCCCAACACTATACAGTATCCATAGGTACATGAGGCTTTTGGGGGACACTTCAGATTCAAACCATCACAAGACGAAAGTATATGGATATCATTTATGTCCAGTTAATTGATGAGTTCAACTGTGTACTTATTGTTTGGTTGAACATTTCTGATACAGAGATGTTGAACTCTTTGAGTAGTGGATTTATCTATTTTTCCCTGCAGTTTTATCAGTTTTTGCCTCATATAATTTGACAATCCCTTGTTACAGCATATATTATGAATTAGTGCATTTCCTGAGAATTTACCCTTTTGTGATTATATATGACCTCTTTATCCCTGATAACTTCTTTTACTTTCAGTCTGTTGTATTTGAGATTAATAAAGTTATTCATGCATTCTTTTCATTAGTGTAAGCATGGTATGTTTTTCTTTATTTACTTTTAAGCTACTAAATTTTGGTTTCTTATACACATCTAGTTGGGTCTTGTTTTCATTTTTTAAATTAAAATTGCATTTATTTGTTACATAGATATTGTTTAGAACTATGTATAAAGTATGAAATGGCTAAATCAAGTAAATCCATATATATGTCACCTTATGTTTTTATCATGTTTTTGGTTTGATAGCACCTAGAATCTGTTCACAACAAATTTCCAGAATCAAATACATTTTTATTAACAATAGTCATCATTTTGTTATTAATAATAGTAACTATGCTCTGCAATAAATTTGAATTTACTCATCCCATTTGTATCAGTTACTTTTTCATTGATTTGACTCAATACCCCAAATCCACAAAATTAGGGGAATGAAAAGTTTATTAAAGTTAGCTCACAGTTTCAGAAGGTCACAGTCTATTCAGGGGAGGCTAGAAACAATGGAAATACATGGCAGAGGCAGAGGTGTAGGCAGCTTCTCACGACATCACAAACAGGAAGCCAAGTCATGGCAAGTTGAGTCTAGCCCTCTAAGGAAGGCAGGAAGAAGCTTACACATCCTTCCAGGTCTCATCCCGGTGATCAGCTCCTCCTGGATCCAGGTGTGGAAGGTGTGGTAAGCTGCCACTACATGCCTCTAATCGAATTTATATGTCTGTAATCCACCCCTCCAGACTAGGCCCCAATCTCCCAACAGTACATGATTTCACAGACATTCCACAATAAACAAATACATGAGACTTTCAGGTGACATTCCAGATCCAAACTACAATACCGTTTAAATTAGACCTTGTATCTTTTGACCAACCCCTTCTCTCCCACCTCATACCCCTATTAACTGCTGTTCTATTCTCTACTTTCTAAGCTAAACTTGCTTTAAAGTATAGTGTGAGATGTTTTTCTCTGTGTGGCTTATTTCCCTCCACATAGTGTCTTCCAGGTTTATTCATGTTGTTGCAAATGATACAGTTTCTTTCTTTTAAGACTGAATAATATTCTCCTGTATATTTGCATCCATATTTTCTTCATTCATGCTTTTTTGACAAATTAAGTCCATATATTGGCTATTGTATAAAATTGTGCAAATATACATAGAATTGTAGATACTTTTTGGTATATCAATTTTATTTCCTTAAATAAGTACTTAGTAATAGCATGACTGAATCATATGATCTTTTCGTTTTTAATTTCTTAGGCATTTCCAAACTTTTTCTATAATGGTTATATTAATTTACATTTCTGCCAGCAGTATTCAAAGTTTGCTTTATTCTATTTTTTTGTGAACATTATCTTTCAGCTTTTAGCAAAGTATAATAACCATTCAAGTAAATATAAGGTGATATCTCATAGTAGTTTTACTTTGCAATTGATGATCAGTGATGATGGGCACCTTTGCGTTTACAGGTTAGCCATTTGTATATTATCATTTAAGAATTACCTATTTATGATGTACATCCTTTACCTGTTTTTCCTTTTATGATTAATGCCTGTTAATTTTACAGAATACTAGATTTCAGTGTGAAATATCTGTCTGTTTTTCTCTCCCCTCATTGTTGGTACCTGGGATTAATCTAGGGGCTTGGCATTGAGCTGCATCTTCAGCCTTTTTAATTTTTTCAAAATTTATTTTGAGACAGTTTTATTGCTTGACTAAATTCCTCAGTCTGGGCTGGCTTGCATTTGGGATTCTCCTGCTTCAGCATCTCTGATTGCTGGGGCTACAGACATGTGCCACCTCATCTAGCTTAAACTAACTTAACTTTTTTTTTTTTTGAGGTAGGGTCTCACTCTACATCCAGGCTGGTCCTGAACTCAGTATGTAGTCCAGGCTGGCCTTTGACTCAAAGCAATCCTCATGTCTTAGCCTTCCAAGAGCAGGGAGTATAGATGTGCAACACCACGCCCAGCTTATGTGGTACTAGGGAATCAAACTCAGGCAGTTAGTGCTTGCTAGGCAAGCACTTTAACCTGCTGAGCCATTCCTCCAGCCCCTAGCTTAAACTTTCTATTAGATATATTAAAAAGTAAAAAGAGGAAGGTGTAATTAATTTTAATATTTATTAAACCTATTATATAATAACCTTTCTATATTTAATAAATATTGACATTAGTAATACATATATTGATAAGTATAAGTGAATATATATATACATGGTCAAAGTTAAGTCACTTCCATCTAGCCACACTTCAGGAACTTGATTAAGAACACTTGTGGGGAAATGATTGCCATGGTGAGTAGTACCGGTTTATACATTCTATTAGTTTAGATTCTTAAAAAAGGCAGAATTTATAGAAATTATAACAAAAAAGATCTATTTGGAAGGCTCACATGTCTGAGGACAGAGATAGTCCAAGATGGTGGCCTGAACGAGTGAGAGATGGTGGAGGGTCCGATGGCTGCTCCACCAGGAGTTAGAACTCCTGTCTGGGACTGCAGGATAGCTGGTTAGAGTCTGCTGTGGATCTTGGTTGTTCAGAGAACAATGGCGAAGACCAGAGACTGGAGATCGATGACTGACAGACAGGTGCAAGTTGAGACTGGGGTGAAACTGTGATGAAGAAGAAAATTGCTAAGGGAGAGCTTTTCCAGAGGAAAAAGCTGTAACAATTTTTCTTCTTTTATACAGTTTGAGTTCCCAGTTGGGCCTCCCACATCTGGGAGGGTGTTCTTCCCTCATTAGCTGGCTTACAAATCACTTACAGTCTAATCCAGGCTGGTTCCTAATTGCATCAGGTAGGTTTCTAAACCCTAATCCAGGCGTGGTGCCTGATTGCCTCAAGTTGACATAATCTCTCCAAGGGTTACATACATTTTTGGGATTTGATTCTGTTGTCTACCATAGGTTCTTCTCTTTTTTATGTTCGTTGCACATCCTGAGTATTTTCTTACCTGAATCAGTAGTGATGAAAAATCTTTGAGTGCAGCAGTTTCTACTTTCTGTAGTGGAATAGGCAACTCTGGCAAATTTTCTCATTGAGCTAAAAAACTGAAATGATTTATAACAAATCTTCCAAAATCTTAGTATAATGACAAATTCTTAAGCATTCAAGAACTATGGGGGCCTAATCCAGGAAAAGATAAGACCATTAAAAAACTTGTAAAGACTTTTCAATAGTTCATTTGTTGAGAACAAATTTCAATAAAAATTGGAAAAATATTTGAACTGAATGATGTACAAACACTAAATGTGAGGGAGACTAGTGCTTTATGAGAGCTTTATTGATTTAAAATTAACATCACTGCCGCTAATAGCATGAAGAGTCTGGAAACCAGTCATCTACAGTAAGGAATTTTCTCGGCTTGATAAAGGATATGGATGAGAAACACTTGGCTATCATCATACTTAATGTTGAAAAACTGAAAACTTTTCCTTCTATGACCAGGAAAAAGTGATACTTTCTCTTGTCTCTTATACTCAGTATTATACTAGAGGCTGTTGATTGATAGGCCAGTTAGACAAGAAAACATGTTTGAAATCAAAGCAGTGGTTTGCCCTGGAAGAAGCATGGGGAAGAGGTTGGGAGAGGATACTACGGAACTTTTAAACTAGTGTTGTTACTTTTTCATTGATGATGTTTACATGGGTCTTTGATTTGTGACAGTTTATCTGTTTGTGTTATGTGTACCTTGTGGGGTTTCTGTTTTTTCTTTTTAATAATTTGTGTACATTATGTTTTATGCACTATCTTGTATATTGATGTCACAATAAAAAAGGTTGAAAGTTCTTAAAAAGGGTTATATCAGCATCATCTCTTGATCTGTAGACTCTCAACTCCAAATACTTTTCATGTTCTTACCAGACAGTGAGAATGTAAAAATCTAAAAGAGCAAAAACTAGATCAGTATTTTAGGTAACTTCTGTTATGAGAATAATGTATGATTTATTGATATATAACATTTTCACTGTAGTAAAACTTCTTGAAACTTGATATTTTCAGAATGTCATTTTTGATTGTTTACATTAGGAAGTGTTAATGATGCTGGATAACTATGTGAGAGATTTCAAAGCACTGATAGATTGGATTCAACTTCAGGAAAAGCTAGAGAAGACAGATGCTCAAAGCAGGTAACGAATTCTGGTATTTGTATTTGTATAGCCATTCAGTAATAGTGAAACTGACAGTGGATTTAGCCTCTGATTATCTTGAAACATGTAAAAACCTAAAAGTTGTCTGCTGCATTTCTCATTTGATTCAGTAACATATGTTTATCATATATCTATCAGTGCAAGATACATTGTGCGGCTCAGAAATCTAATTGTTGTATGTAACTTTTACAGAATTTGTTATTTAGGGGTATAATGAAATAGAATGTATTACTACATAGGACTGTTACGGGTGTTCAGAGAAGGATATTTCTCTTTTGGAGGTTAGATTAGGAAAGATTTTATGGAGGAAAAATTGCTCCAGTGATGTCATGGATTGTATCAAGTTTTTGGTCCTTCAGATAAAGGGAGTAAGTTAAAATAGCTACCTAAGTGCAAGAATGGGTGAAATACAAGTAATAAAGGGAAAAGTTTAGTATATTTTGTCACTGCGGTAGGTACTTAGGAAAAACGATCATTTTTGATTAGGAGAGTAATGAAAGGTCAAAACTCCATTAGAAAGATTCATTTGGCGTCAGTACATTGTATTGGTGTATTCTGCATCAGAGTCAGGGATCGGGGTGAAGAAGACAGACCTAGTCCCCGACCTTGTGAAGTATGTAGTCCCTGTGCTGTTGTTTGCTTATGTCTCCCTTACCAACTCATGTTGATTCTTAATCACTAGTGTGACAGTATGAAGAGGTGGGGCCTTTAGGAGTTGATTAAATCACAGGAGTGCTCTCACAGATGGGATGGTTTTCTGTCCTCAGAAGATAGGTATAAGCTGCTCTCTCTCTCTCTCTTTTTTAATGTAACTTTGATTGAGTCTCAGTGGGTCCAGCCATCTAATAGAGAAGGAATCTTTTGTCTTACCTTAATTTTAGTCCAATGATGGAACCAAGAGGGTTAAAGGATTCCCAAGAGAAATCCAAGGAAGATGGGAGCCCCAGAAAATGAAATCTAGGGAAACTCTTACATGCTGATCTTTGGAACATTTTGTTCTCATAATAAAAATTTTTTGAGTTTTTAATATTGCCTGCTTTATTCATAGTTGATGTGTAGCTTAGGCTAGGTGGCTAAACTAGGGATGCAGTTTTTCACTGCATCCATGTAAATTGTTGCCTGCCTGTTGAGGGTTCTTTTGCTTGACTCAGACAGAAATCGTGAACCAGCAAAGTGCAGCTCTGCTAGGGGCCGCTTTCCACTGGTCAACATCATTAGTGCTAGGTGTTCTGGGTTGACACTGGATTGTTGGCCTGTGCACTGCTGTCCACTGTCACTGAGCACGATTCCAGCCCCTGATGGAAGCTGTCAGTGGACTTTGCTGTTTGCTGATCTCTCTCGGCTACTGGCTTCTGGAGCTCTTTATGGCTAACAGCCCTTAGTGTTTTTTTTTTTTTTTTAAACCTATTTCTTTTAAAGCAATTGTTCTGTTCACGTAATTCAAGATAAGAATCCTGGTTTTATAGGACTTTCCAAGCCCATTCTGCCTGAGTAATGAATCATGAGCAGGCTTATAGGGGACCACTGGACAGAGGCTTTCTTTAAACAAGATCTGTACCGGAGCCCAAGACTATCAGTACACAAGAGAGTGCCTTCCTAGGCCTACTAGAGGAATGTGAGAGGGGTGCTGCCTACATTCATATAGCCACCACAGGCGTGTGACTGATCCAGATTTAAGTCTGCTGACTGGTCCAACTTCATTCTGTTACAAACTTAAAATTCAAGCTAGGTAGTGTCTGCTGAGAGTCTAGGATGATGGCAGCTGTCCCTGGTTGCTGGTAGGCTATTTGATTGAGAAGTGTGATGTTCAGGCAGAAAATGGCAGCCTAAACCAGGACTCTTCAGGAAGGGCAGTTGTGTTAATCACAGCTTAGTGAGGTTTGCAGAGGTTGAAGATTTAAACAGAGGACTCAGATTGGTTCCTCCCTGGTCTTACGCAGTTAAGGTGGTTCTCACTCCCCTGAAACTGAGAGCTGAGAGTCAGGAGTGGTGAGAATGGGAGATGGTTGCTGTTGCTGAAAATTGTTTTGCATCTTCTGTTGCAGTAGCCCAGAGAGTAGATAAAAGACAACCTTAGGTGGGTGGTAGGCAGACACTGAGGCATACTGTCTTAATCTTTTCTTGGGGGGAGGATGATCAAGGGATAGCAAAGGAAAGTGAGGGAAGGGTGGGACACCATAGGTGCACATTCTACCCCTTCAGCTGAAGGAGGAAAAGAGGAGGTAAGAGACAGGTGGTTCTTTGTTGCAATTCTGAGAGATCAGTGTGCTTACTTGTGATTGGTAGCTGTGTTGTCCTTATGAAGATATGTAGAGGAAAACAGGTTATAAGAAAATGAAATAGAGATGAGAGACATCATGTTATAAAGATCTGAAGGGTATTGTCTTAAAGCCTGTCTATTAATGGTCTAATCCCCATGATCCCTGATTCTAATTTATCCTTTTCCTTTGGAAACCTTTGATTTTGAGTAGTTTATATCCTTAAAATAAACCTTTCCCCTTTTTATTTTCATTTTAAAATTTTGCTTAGAAAGGGTCTAGAATATAACTACTAGTGTATTTAGAAAAAAATCTGTGTGCTACTAATTATGGCACCATGGTTCAAAAATATACCTGAGGCATCTTATTTATTAACAGTTGCTAGCATTTCTTCTCTTTGATTCACGATGCAGCTCCCACATAAGGAATGCAACCTTAAATTTCCTGTAGGAGGCGTTATTCACTTTATATTCTTCAGATTGTGTACTATAATTCATTTCATCTCAAATTGAGATATAAAGTCAAAATCTAAAACTACATCTTTAAGGAAGTAATTATTAATAAATTTATATATATTTGCATTATGGGTAAAGACTTTCTGAAATAAAGGTAAACTAGAAAAGAAATATTGATCCAGCTGATTTAACAAGAAGGAATAAGCTTTTCTATAAAGAAACAATTAAAAGCAAAATAATGGTAATACCAGTGCCAATGGGTTTGTAGACATAATAGTAATTGTAACAGTACTGTTAAAGTATTTTAAGACGATTAGAAAGTGATACAGATCCCGAAGGAAAAGTGCTAAGACAAAATTTAAAGGCAAAATTTAAATAGCTGGTAATAGTGTTTAATTTTATGATAATAAACATATGTGTAATTAAAAAGAATACAATGAAATGTCATTTTGACATTGAAAACTTTAGAAGTAGATACAGTTTTTGACATAGTTGAAGATGCATGGATGTTCTTCATCTGGAAGGAATATAATTTCTTATATTTCTGAAAGGTGATTTGGCATTGAATTGTCAAAAGCTTCAGACTTTTGAATAATATTTTATACAAATTTTATTGTCTAACAATATCACTTTTAAAATGTTAAGCAAAAAATAAAAAATCCAAACACTAGATTGAAAAGAGAGTAAGCTGCAGGGGTTGAGGGGGAGGGAGTAGTGATGGGATCTGATTGAGAGTGTAGGGATAGAGAAAATACTGCTTAGGAACACATCTCAGTAGGGATGTCCATTCTGTCAAGTGGTTATAGGACCAGTGAAGGAGGAGGAATAGGAGTTAAGTTATATTTCTTTGCTTCTCAGTGAAAGCAGTAGTCACTGTAAGAAGAATTAATATTTTCCTGTATATCCTTCATTTTACTCTCACCATTTTCTGCCTTAATCCTTGGTGCAAAACTTTTTCAGTGCATCAGACAAAGTAGCCTGATTTACTGTTATTGCCTTTTAATGCATGCTTAACTTGGAGGCTTGTGTACCTCAAATCCCTGTAACCTTTTTGAGATAAGTAGAGCCTTGTAACTGCCGCTCTTTGTGGAAAATCCTGGGCCATTTCCCGTCTGTGATTTTTCATGGTAGTATGTTATTTTTCTGGTAAGCAGTGTTGTAGGAGAAATTGTGACTTGATTATGTTTTCACTTACTAATAACTAAGAGAAATTATTAGTGTGTTTCTTGTTTTTTGGTTAATCTGAATTGAATTGGCAGACCAACATCTCTTGCATGGGAAGTAAAGAAGATGTCTCCAGGCCGTCATGTGATTCCAAGTCCATCAACAGACAGAATAAATGTAACATCAAATGCTCGAAGAAGCTTAAATTTTGGGTGAGCTGAACTCAAAAAAGTCTACCCTATTTTTACTTGCTGTACATACTGGATTTATGATAAGTGTTGTGTTTCACCATACAAATGCTCACGCATGTGTTAGTGTATTAAGCAGAATGCTGGCCACAGTTCTCATTCTCTGGGAAAGGAGAGACACTGTGTACCTGTTTGTGCTAAGATGTGTAGATCTGGCAGCAGGTTTTGTATCAATGCAGTTACCCAAATACAAGACTAGTACAACAGAACACTTGGACAACGAGTTGCACGGTAAAATAACAGTTGTACAATAAAGCTGTGTTATTACTTGCAAATAGGGAGCAAAGATCAGCAGAAGTCTAGTTCTCTGTGACTCAAGAAAGTTGTTCAGGTCAGATGAGTATTTTTTGCATGTGCCTCATTGTTAACATAGTTGAAGGACCCTAAAAGCACTCCAGTTTTAGTTTAGTATTTTTTTTTTTTTTTTGAGACAGGTCTCACTCTGTAGTCCAGGCTTATCCTGAAGTTACTATGTAGGTAAGCTCAAACTCAGGGCAGTCCTCCTTCCTCAGTCTCCCAGAGTGCTGCTATTACAGGTGTGTACTACCACGTCTGGCTGAGTTTTCTGTGATGCTGGGGAATTGAACCTAGAGCCTTACATATGCTGGTCAAGTGCTCCAGCTACTGAGTCACATCCCAGCCCCACTCCAAGTTTTGTAATATATGTTGAATATGGAGCCCAAGTGTTGCAGGACATACTTTTTAGGGGGACAAGGATAAAGACTGGGCCATTATGAACAGTTCTTTTTTATCTCAGAATATTACATTCTTGATTCTTTATTTCTGACAGTTGCAAATTGGAGAAGATAAAGCTGGTTGACTCAGACCATTTGGGGATTTTTTTCTGCATTGTATATATGTTTGAAATTGAATAAAATAGCAAAATAAAAGAGAGAAATGGGTAGCTTTTAGGATGTGTAATATATTCAGAGATAATTATAGTGATCAGAAGATAAAAGCCATTAGCATATTTCCTGCTAAATTATTGACATCTTTCCTGCTAAATTATTAGCATATTTCCCATTGAGCAGGTCAGATAAATTTTCTGAAGTTTTATCTAGGAAAATCTCAATTTTTATCTTTCAGTTTTGGAAAGAAAGTTTGCAATACAAAGAATTCTTCTTTGACAGATTTTTTTCCTTGATTCTGGTATCTTACTGCCATCTGGCTTTCAGGGTTTCTAGTTAGGAATGAGCTGTTCTTATTCAGGAGCCTTTAATGTAATCTGTTACTTTTCTGTCGATACTTTCAAGATTCTTTGTTTTTTTGGCTTTCAGTTGTGTGAGTAAAATATGTCTAGGTATAGATTCCTGAGATTATCCTACATAGAGTTAGCTGAGTTTGTTGGATATATAGATTAGTGTTTTTCATAAAATTTGGGAGGATTTTGCCCATTTAAAAAAATGCTTTCTGCTCTTCTCTCTCTGCCCTCTTCTCTGGGAATCCTATTTGTGTATTCTTATTCATATTACAGGACTTTAGGCTGTGTTTATTTTTCATTTTAAAAATTCTTTTTCATTATTTTATATTTATAACACTCAGCTTCAGAAATTGGTGCATATACATATATCATATCTTGATCATTTTTATGTACCTTCTTCTCCCTGACTTACACTTTCTTTTTCCACAAAATTTTTTCTTCCATTTCTCTTTTACTTTCTGTAGTTCAGTTTTCTCATGTTAAAGAAACCATGTGATACTTAACCTCTGTGTCTGATTCCATTCAGTAAGCATGATGATCTTAAGGTGCATCCATTTTCCTCCAAATGACTCAACTTTATCTTTAATTTTTGCAGAATAGTACTCTATTGTGTAAATGGATCACATATTTATCTACCCATCTGTTGGTAGAAATAGTGGCTGTTTCTCAGGGTTTAGTTATTTAAGTTGTGTTCCTATAGCTGGGTCAAAAGGGATGTTTATTTTTAGTCTCTAGAGAAATCTCTATAGTGTGTTCCCTAATGGTTGTAACCAGTTTATAGTGCCACTGATAATGTAGGAGTAAGGGTTCCTTTTTCTCTACAACCTTGCCAGCATTTTTTTTTTTCTTTTTGAGTTCTTGATACTGGCCATTCTTACTGGAATTAGATGGAACTTCAGTGTTGTTTAGATTTCTGTTTCTCAGATGGTTAAAATGCTGAACATTTTTAATGTATTTATCAGTCGTTCATATTTTTGACAACTGTTAATTTCAGTTGTCCAGTTTTTGAGCAGGTATTTTTTGGGGAGGGAGTCTTTTTTTTCAGTTCTTTATATATCCTAGATGACAGCAGTCTGTCCATGGAGTAGCTGGCAAAATTTTTTCCCCCATTCCATAGGCTCTGTCTTTACTTTGTTGATTTTTTCCAATGGTGTACAGAAGGTTTTAATTTGGTTAAATCCCATTTGTTGATTCTTGGTATTATCGCATGTGTGTTAGGTGTTACGTTGTGAAGGTTGTTGCCTGTTTTCTGTGTTTTCAAGGATACTAACCTATTTTGTCTCCCAGCAGATTTAGTGTTTCTGGCTTAGTACCTAGGTCTTTGATTCATTCTGATTTGGTTTAGGTGAAAAATGTAAGTCTAGTTTTATTTTTGTGCATGTGAATAATCAGTTTTCCTGGCACCATTTGTTAATACGCTGTCTTTTCCCCAATGTATATTTTTGTGCTCTTGGTTGAAGATCAGATGTCTGAAAGTGCGTGGTGTTGTCTCTGAACCCTAAATTTTCCATTGGTTCTCCTGTCAGTTTTTGTATCAGTACCATGTAGGTTTATTATTTTTTAACCATTGTTGCTTTGTAATGTAACTTAATATCTGGTATTGTGATGCCTGCTACTTTTGTTTTGTTGCTTGGTGTTGTTTTGGCTCTTCCAGGCCTCTTCTGTTTCCATAGAAATTTTTGTTTGTTTCCTTTGGTTCTGTGAAAAATGCTGTTGTTATTTTGATTGGAATTTTGTTGAATCTGTATGTCAGTTTTGGTAGTGTGGACATTTGGACAGTATTGGTTCAGCCTGTCAAAAATGCTTTTCCATTTTCTGATATTCTCTTCAGTTTCTTTTTTCAAAGTACTGTACTTCTCATTGTAGAGGTTCTTCAGTTCCATAGGTATTTAATTTTCTTTGAGGCAATTGAATGAAATAGTTTTTCTGATGTTGATTTTTGTGTGTTGCTTTTGTAACCTGCAACATGGCTCAGTTTATTAATTCTAAGTGTCTTCTGGTGGAATTGTTGGGTTTTCTATGAAAAGAATATTATCAATAGAAAATAAGCATAGTTTGATTTCTTTCTTTTCTATGTGTATTCCTTTAATTTCATTTCTTCTCTTTTTGCTCTGGCCAAGGTTTCAAGTAATATGTTGGATACAAGTCATTAGAGTGGACACCCTCATTTTAGGGGAAATAGTTTGTTTTTCCCCATTTATAATGATATTAGTGGTAAGATTGTCATAAATTATTTTTATCACCTTGAGGTAAGGTCTTTCTACACTTATTTTCATCAGAATATTTATGGTAAAAGAATGTTAGATTTTGTCAGAGGCTTTTTCTGCCTCTATTGAGGTTAGTCATGTAATTTTTGTCTTCCTTTTGTTTACGTGATATGTCAGCATTAATTGAACTTGGTTGTGGTGTATGGTCCTTTTAATGATTTGTTGCATTCTATTGAAAGATCCTTGTTAAGGATTTTTACATCAACATTCCATAAGGGAATTTGCCAATAGTTTTCTTTCTTTGTTAGCTCTTTTGCTAATTTTGAGATCAAGGTTGTGCTAGCTTCCAGGAAGAAGTTTGGCAGCGTTCTTTGTCTTTCAGCTTCATGGTAAAGTTTGAAAAGGATTCCCATTAGCTCTCTCTGAAGTTCTGATAAAGGTCTATGGTTGATTCATCAGGTCCTGAGCTTTTGTTTGTTCGTAGAGGGCTTTATTACTGACTCAGTTTCATCTCTGTTTATTGGTCTTGAGTGCTTTTGTATCTTTTTGGTTCAATTTCAGTTTTGGTCATATGTATCTAGGCTATTACCTATTTTTTCTGGTTTCTTGGATTTATTGGAATACAAGTTTTCAAAATAATTTCTAGTAATTTTCTGGATATGAGCATCATCTTACGGTGAATTTGGCTACAGTATTTTATCAGTTTTATTTGTCCTTTCCAAGAATTAACCCTTTGATTCTTTGGTTTTTATATTGTTTTGTTTTTGTTAATCAGTTTTATTAATAACCACTGATTCTCATAATTTCTGCTGCTTTCGGATGTGGATTGTTTTTGTTTCTCTAGGACTTTCACCTGTGTTATTAGGTTACTTATTTGAGATTGCTATGTATTTGTTTATATGTGCATACAAGCTATGAATTTCTTTTTACTATTGCTTTCATTGTGTCCTGTGTGTTCCAGTATGATGTATTTCCATTGTCATTTGATTCTAGGAAGTTTCTGATTCCTTCTTTGGTATCTTCTGTGATTCATTGCTTATTAAATAATGTATTATTCAATCTCCTTCAATATGTATGGTTTCTTAGTTTCTTATGCTGTTGATTTCTAGTTTCATTCCACTGTGATCTCAAAAGTATGTTGGAATTATTTCAATTCTTTTTTATCTATTTAAGTATGTCCTGTGGCCAAAGCTATAGTGTATTTTGGAAAACATCCTATGTGCTACTGAGAAAAGAGTTCTGTTTGTGTTGGATGGAGCGCTCTGTAGATATCTGCTAAGTCCATTTGTTCCATTGTATAGTTTCCTCTGAAATTTCTTTGTGGATTTTTTTTTGATCTGGTTGACATGTCTATTTGTGACGGTGGGGTGTTGAAGTCTTCTCGTATACTGGTTAGGGTTCTAGGAGAGGCAGAACAGAAATTATAAAGAAAGGGAATTTATTTGGAAGACTTACAGGTCTGAGGAGATAGTTCAAATTGTTGCCTGCATGTATGAGAGCTGGAGGGTCTGGTGGTTGCTCAGGCATGAGGTAGCAAAACACCTGTCTCACACTGCAGGATAGTCAGTGAGAGTTTGCCGTGAATTGTTGTTCAAAGATCAGTGGCTAAAACTAGAGACTGGAGTGAATCTGTGATGGAATTTGTTCGTTTGTCGACAGAAGAAAGTAGATTTCTGTAGATAGTCATGAAGGCCAGAGCTTTTCCAGGAAAAGCTGAAATAATCTTCCTTCTTCCTTCCTTTCTCTTTAGTTCAAGTTGCTCATTGGGCCACCAACTTGTGGGGTAGATGTTCATCTCTCATTTGTTGCCCACAAATATACTCACCCACCCTGGGTGCTTTCTTAATCTCAAATTGACATCTTTTCAATGGTCACACTTAGTATGATTGTATTGGGCTCTTCATGTCCAGTAGTTTGTTTTATTAAATTGGGTTAGCCATTATTAGGTGCATATATGTTGATCATTTTGAGTTCTTCCTGTTGGAGTGTTCCTTTTACCAGTACACAATGCCATCTTTGTCTCTTCTGATATGTTTCAATTTGAAAACTTCTGTATCCAAGAATAGTATAGCTATTCCTGCTTATTTCTGCACTCCAGTAGCATGGTGTGTTAGTTTCCATCCTTTCACCTTCTGTGCATGCTTCTTTGTGGGTGAAGTGTTTCTCTTTCAGGCAGCAAATGGTTGGGCTTTGTTTTGTTTTGTTTTGTTTTTGCTCCAATTGCCAGTCTCTCTTTTGATTGAAGAGTTAATACTGTCAGCATTCAGAGTTTTACTGTAGGATGCTTGCTGAATTGTGTCTTATTATTTTCAGTTTTGCTTCTTTTTTCTGTTATTGTTACACTTTCCCTTTTGATATTTCCTTCCTTCTGAGTTCTTTGGTGCTACTCTTTGTCTCTGTTTTAGATTTTCCCAAGTATTTTCTGCAGTGCTGGTCGAGTGGCTGTAAATTTCTTTAGGGTTTCTTTATTGTATACAACTTTTACTTTTTTGATTTTCAGGGTTAATTTTGCTTGATTCAATAACATCCTAAGTTGACATTTGGTATCCTTTATTTTTTTATTTATTTATTTGTTTATTTGAAGACCGAGTCTTACTGTGTAGCCCAGGCTAGCCTTGGACTCATGGCAATCCTCCTACTTCTGCCTCCCAAATGCTGGTATTACAGGCATGTGCCACCATGCCCAGCTTATGTGACACTGAGGAGTAGAACACAGGGTTTTGTACTTGCTAGGCAAGTGCTTTAACCACTGTATCATTCTTCTAGCCTAACACTTGCTGTCTTTTAAACCTTGAAAGATTTCATTCCAGGCTCTTCTGGCCGTTAAGATTTGTATTGAGAAATCTGCAGTTATTTACATGGGCTGCCTTGGTACAATAATACCTGCTTCTTTCTTTCTTTTTGAGAGAAAAAGTTGGATACAGCAGCTGTTGTATCCAACCACCTTGTTTTCTTCTTTTGAGATTATTCCCGAACACATCATTTAACTCATCGATCTTGTTGTCAGCATCTAATACTCTTTCCCCATAGTACTCAAGCCAACTTCTTTTCCCTTCTGTTGAATTTTTAATATCTCCAAATTCAGCTTGATTTCTATTCAGGTTTTTCTTTTCCATACCAAAATATTTCTTCATATCTTACATTGCCTTATTTACCTCAGTAAGCTTTTGTCTGTGTCTTCTATAAACTCACTAAGCATTTTATCAGTTAAGACCATTATTTAGAAAAATTTCTTTAAGCTTGCTAGTCATCTCTTTGAATTGTTTAAGTATATTTCATTTTAACTGATTGACCTTTGGTCCACTTATTTGTTTTTTAAATCTTTTCCTTGAAGTTTCACTATTTCAGTCCTCTGATAATAGGTTTGGGGGAGTCAGGCATTTTTGCAGGTGTTTTATTGCCTTGTTTTCTCATGATTCTGTTGCTAAGGATTGTAGATTAGTTTGGGTCAAAAAAATCCCCGTCTCTCTCTGAATAGTTGAGTCCGTAAATTTTCGCTGTGTTGAATTATTTTGACAAGTAGTCTTTGTCTTGTGGTATTGGTTGCCATTGTCCACCAGGTATGAGGGAGAAAAGAGTAGAAGTTGGTTGTCCTGCTGTGGTTCACTCCTCAGTCTTTGCTGTGTCTGTTGATAAGATTTGCCTTGCTGTTCCCTGCCTTCATCTGCTGGAAGGTATTTTGTTTGAGGGACTTTACGCTAATCACTAAGTCCAGGAATTTCTCTAAACACATACATGTGTGGTGAGTAGGGGGAGAGCTGAAAGTTCACTGAGCTCTGTGCTTGGAGGTTGGTTATTAAGGGTCTTAACAATCTGATGACCTGTAACATGTCTTGTTCATACCTAGCCCCTTTCTGTCCTGGCTTCTCTCTCTCATGGATAGGACTCTACCCTCTGACCTGCTTTTGATACCACCAGTTCAGACTGTGACTGTCCTTTGTTCCAGTTCCTTCCCATGCCCTGGTTAGAAGTGTCCCCAGAGTCCCTGGTAGGCTACTCATCTGTAGGTTCTTTTACTCAGAACAGCTCTTTCCATAATAATTCCTGACTATATCATCTCCTAGCAGCATGCTACTGAGAACTGCTTCTCCTGAGCTGATCTGCTGAGCTCCAGGGATACCCTTTCAAGGGGGAAGCTTGCAGTGTTTTCAGTTTACACTACCAACAGGCTTGTTTTCTCTGGAGCCTGGTATGCCTGGCCGCTGTTTATTTTTGCATGTATGGACTCTCTAGATTTACCTGGTGTCTACAGCTCCTGGCCCTTCCCAGGCAGCCTGGGGTGGCTTCCCAGGGTGATGTGTTCTTCAGCTCTGAGACTTCCTGGAGATTTCTGACTTTCCTGTGGCTTCCTTTAATTCCTGGAGTTCTAAGCTCTGTTTCTCTATACTGAGTTGAACACATAGATTTTTAACTATTTCTTAAATGTTTGGATGAGTGAGTCTGTGAGGAGCTTCTGAGTGGGTGATCCTTCTTGGCCTGTATCTTGTCCTGAAGTTTATTGTTCTTTTTCATAGTTTGGATAATTGCAATTTATCCTTTTTCAAATTGGCTAATATTTTATTCTGCCATCTCAACTCTGCTGACTTACCCACTCTGGAAAATTTTAATTTCAGTTACTATACATTTCAACTCCATGTGTGTGTGTATTTTTAAGTATATACTCACTTTTTATTGATGATCATCCTTTATTAACATATTTTCTGTTAGTTTTATAGATGTAGCCCCTTTTATTTAATCATTCTTTAGGCATACTTACACTAACTAGTTTAAAGTAAGTAACTAGTTTTTGTAGCCATTACTGATGGTGCCTGGGATGGTGAGGCGTCACCCACTATCCAAGTTAGAGCCAAGTTTAGGTAACCAACTTTTCAGCTTAATAACACCCAGTCTCAAAATTAAAAAAAAAAAGAGGGTGTGGGTTGTAGTCTAGTACAAAGTTCCTGGTTTCAGTCTGCAGTACTGCCATAAAGCTTTTGCCATTTAAGTCTAATTTTAGTCTTCCTATTACTGCGATTCTTATAGACATGGGTCATAGTTTTTTGGTCTTATTTTGATGTTCTGCAATTTTTTTAAAAACTGAAAACTATATATTTAAAATGCAGCAGTTCTGGAGGTCAGTGGTGCCCTCTCTGGAATTGGTATTGTGACTATTTTGTTATTGTTGTTGCTCTCAGTTGTATGAATTTCTTGAGATAGTTCCATGAGGTATTTTGTCATGTGACCACTATATTTTTGCACTGCTAACGTATTTTTCAGCTAATGATTTAGCAGAACTTTTCTGAACCATCTTGAGCCAATATATTTCTTTTTCTTAGTCCTTGCCTGTTTTTTTTTTTTTTTTTTTTTTTTTTTTTTTTTTTTTTTTTTTTTTTTTTTTTTTTTTTTTTTTTTTTTTTTTTTTTTTTTTTTTTTTTTTTTTTTTTTTTTTTTTTTTTTGGTCTGTTGCAGCTGATTTTTCGGGCTTTGGCAATTAACATCTTTGTCTTTGGCATCATTTCCTACTTAAGGCCAGTATGAAGTATGAGAATAGGCCTCTGTGAGGTCTTTCCCAGATGTACCTGTAACTTATCCATGTGTGTGACCTTTTTGATTTCTAGTGTTATTTTGAAGATTTTTTTAAAGCCTTCTATGGAGATCTGTTGTCTAGCTTTTCCTTTTAAGGTTTTTGCTCATTTACTTGCCTCAAAAGTTTACTTACTGCCTCTTACATAAAAAAATTGTCATCCTTGTTTTTCATTAGTGTCCCAGGGGAAATTAGTTTTTAAGAGAGATAAGTTATTTGAGCTCTTAATTCTTTAGAGTAAGTCTTGACATGAGCTATTTAATGCAATGGCTGGTAAGTTCTTTGCTTGGCCAATTCTATTTTCTCTGTTAAAACCTAAACTTTACTGATTTGGTCTCCTACCTATATTATTTCACAGTTCAACTTTAACCCCTTATTATTGCTAAACTTTGGATTTAGGTGTATTGTTACTACATTTGCAGTGTCTATTTATTCTACTGGGACCATCTTTGAGGCAAGATCTTTGCCTTGTCTTTGTATTCTAAGCATTATATGATAGTATAGTTGACACTTAATGCTTAGCTTAGTTACTTTCTCGTTTGTGGGACAGAATATCCAACATCCTCAACTTTAGGAAGGACGGATTTATTTTAGCTCACAGTTTCAGAACTACATTCACAGACAGATGGCTAGAAATTGGTAGAACCACATAATGGTGCGGAAGCTGAGAGCTTCTCACTGCCGGGCAGATGGAGAAGCCAGGTCATGAAGGAAGAGTGGAGTTAGCACGACCTACCCCTCTAGGTAAAGCCCCAGGCATCCTTTCCCTTCCAGCCAGGCTCCACCATCCAACAGTATACAGTATTCATTGGTATATGAGTCTTTTGAGGGACCCTTCAAATCCAAACCACAACAGTGCTGGTCAAGTGTTTGTTTACTATAATTGGACTTCTGCTTTCAATCTTTTGTATGGAGTTAACAGATAATAAATGCCTTTAATGAGTGTTGATGGGCATTAGAATTGTGTAATAATTGGACGTAAGTCAAAAGAGGAAAAGATTTAAGCAAACAAAAAGAAATATTTGTATATTTAGGCATGTTTTTAAGGGAAATTGCTCTTTCATTTGAATTTCACTGGTATGTAGTTCAAAGCATTGCGTATTATGTGTGCATTTTAGCACTTTGGGTCATACGTGAGTAAAGGATTTCTTATACTGTTCTTCATGCTAATAATATGTTATTAGGCTTACAATCATCATCATTATTGTAAGATATGTTATTTTCTTTAGCTTGCTGAACAGTTGTGGTTCGCAGGCTGCCCTTAGATATGCTGTCTGCTCACTTTTCATTCTGGCTAAGTTTTGTTTACTCTGAACATGTTGATAGTCACTTATCATGGTTTATGCAAATTGTGTTCATTATTTTAACTCATAATTTATGTTCTAAGTAAACCAACCAATGACTTATCTGTACAAAAAAATCTTTTTTAAAAAATAAAAAATACATTAAGTTTTTGGGAAATTTTGACCAGGTTATCTACTAGAGTTATTATAAAATGAGTAGACATATAGCTACGAAAATTTGGGAAAAATAAGTTGAGAAAAAGTGTGTAACTAAATTTTTATTCCGTTTAAGGAATTAAAAGTTGGATATTGTGAGTAAGGAATAATGGTGTGGTTCATATTAGAAATGTGCCTATGTCAAGATTGGCAGTTAGTGCACATTTATTTTATTAAAACGTGAGTAAAGATAAATGTTTCAAGTACCTACTCATTTAAAAAATTTTCTATACATATTTTTAAAGAACAAAGCAAGTTTATTATTATTTATATTACCATGACTATTGTCATGTTTTACTATGTGAAATTAATAATTATTAGTTGAGAAAATATGATGAGTGTGGATACCTTAAGTTGCTGTGATAATGTGTTACTGTGCATATATAAATACACATAGTTAAAATTTAATGTTTAGTATTTAAATTTTGTTTTTTGTTTAATTTTTTAAACATATTTATTTTTCTCTATAGGAGTTCACCTGGCACAGTGGTTGCCCCACGTCTGGCTCCCACTGGTGTTAGCTGGGCTGATAAGGTAAAGGCTCATCATATAGGCTCTTCCCCTTCTTCAGATGCAGCACCTTCTCAGCTGTGCCCCACAGTGGCAGTCCAGAAGAGTTCTCGCAAAAATGGTAAGTTAATTTGTATTAACTCTTTTGTGTTGTAAGCAGGTGGCCCTATAGGGGTATTTATACTGTTTAAAATTAGTCCTCATATAATTTTTAATTTTTTGTGTTTTGTAGTATAAAATATTTGCATAACATAAAATTTAACATTTTTTGTAAACACATGAATTCCAAATTCTGTAACACATTAGAACAATGGGGTTTTTGGAATTAGTGAGCATCTGTGTCCACCCCTTTTTAAGAGGTATTCATTCACTCCTTTTTTATCTGACCTTTGAGCTTCTCTTTTTACCCTGCCATTATGTTGGGGCCTTTTTATGTTTTTATTTTTGTGCATTTCATAAAAGGGACACCCACCTATAGTCAGTCTTTTGTGCCTGGTCCATTTCACTGGGCATTAGTGACTCTAGGGGCCCCCATTTTCGTTCAGATGCTTCATATCTGCCTGTTTTTATGGCTGTATAGTATTACATTGTGTATAGGTACTACATCTTCTTCAACCATTCCTGTATGGATAGAGAGGTAGGTTGCTTCCAGGATTTGGCTATTATGAATTGTTCTGCTATAATCATGTATGTGCATGTGTCTTTTTGGTATTTTGACTTTGTTTCTTGTGAGAACATGCCAAGTACAGCAGTAGTTGGATCAAATGTAATTTCCCTTCTCAGCTTTCTAAGGGACTGCGTTCCCACCAGCAGTAGAGTTCCTTTTTTTTCTGCCTTCTCTCCAGCAGTTGTTTATTCAGTTCTTGATGTAGGCCATTCTAACTGGTGTGAGGTGAGACTTGTGTTGTTTTTATTTGCATTTCTCTGATGGTTAGTGATGAAGAACACTTGCATATGTACTTGTTGGCCATTAGTACTTCTGAGAAGTTTCTTTTCCAGCTTCACACTTCTTGATGGGATCATTTATTTTAGGGGGTTTTAGGTTTTTCAGTTCCTTGTGTATTCTAGATACTAGTCCTTTGTCTGAGGTGTTACTGGTGAGTATCTTTTCTCACTCTGTGGGTTGTCTCTTCACCTTGCAGGTTATTTCTTTTGCTGTGCAGAAGCCTTTCAACTTAATGTAGTCCCATTTATTGTTTCTGGCTGAGATTTCTTGTGCACTTGGTGATCTGTTAAAAAAATCCTTTCCTGTTCCTGTCTTGTAAGGTTTTACCTATTTTGTCTTCAAGTAAGCTCAGTCTTTCTGTTTTGATGTCCATCTCTTTGATCTATTTTGATTTGATTTTAGTTTGTGGAGACAGGTAAGAATCTAGTTTCATTTTTTTTTTTGCATGTGAAGATCCAATTTTCCCAGCACCATTTTTTGAAGATGCTGTCTTTTCTCCAGTGGTTTGTTTTGGCTCTTTTGTCAAAGATCAGTTGACTAAGAGTGTTGGGTTTGTTTCAGTATCCTTAATTCTGGTTCACTGGTCCTCTTGTCTGTTCTTACACCAGTAACCATGTAGATTGAATCAATGCAGCTTTGTAGTATATTTTGAATTCAGGGATTATGATTCCTCCATCTTTGCTCTAGTTTATTCAGAATTGCTTTAGAGATTCTGGGTCTTTTCTGGTTCCATATAAATTTTAAGATTTTTTTTTCCTAGTTCTGTGAAGAGTATAGTTGTTATTTTGATTGGTATTGCATTGAATCTGTAAAGGTGGTTAGGGAATGTGGCCATTTTGGCAATATTAGTTCTTCCATTCCAAGAACCTGGGATGTCTTTCCATTTTCTCAAGTTCTTGTCAGTCTCTTTCTTTAGGATATGTAGTTTTCTTTGTATATATATTTTACCTCTATGGCGAGGTTTACTCCTAAGTATTTTACTTTATTTTTTGTTGATTTAGGGAAGATTTAGTACCAATGCTCACCAAACTTCTTCCAGAAATCGAAAAGGAAAGTAAATTGCCCAACTCATTTCTTGAAGCATGCAGAACTCTAATTCCAAAATCAGACAAAGACCCACCAAAAAAGAAGACTATAGACCAGTATTCCTAATGTATATGATGCAAAAATACTCAACAAATTCTTGCCAACAGAATGCAGCAAATCATAAGGAAGATTATACACCAAGTGGGCTTTATCCCAAACATGTGGAATGGTTCAACATACACAAATCAATAAATCTAATATAACACATTAACAGATACAAAGATAAAAATCACATGACTATCTCAATAGATGCAGAAAAAGCATTTGACAAAATCTAACACCCATTTCTGATAAAGACTGAAGATAATAGGAACAGAGGGATCCTATCTTAACATGATTCAAGGTATTTATAAAAACCTGTCAGCCAATATAATTCTCAATGGAGAAAGACTGGAAGCATTCACACTAAATTCAGGAACAAGACAAGGATGCCCACTGTCACACTCATTATTCAACATAGTGCTTGAAATTCTGGCAAGAGCCATCAGGCATGACCAAGGAATAAAAGGAATACCCATCAGAAGGGAAGAAGTAAAGCTATGCCTTTTTGCAGGTGACATGATACTCTACATAGAAGACTCAAAAAATTCCACCCAAAGACTCTTAGAACTTGTAAATTTAGCAATGTAGCAGATTCTAAAATGAATACCCACAAATCAATAACTTTCCTATACACCAATAATGAATCCAAAGAGAAAGAAATCAAGAAAACAACTCCCTTCACAATAGCAACAACAAAAACAAATTACTAAGGAGTAGTTGTCCTGTAATTATGTGTTAATCTTTCTTCATCTTTTCTGTATTAATTTACCCTAGTTAAGTGCATAATTAGGGGCTAGAAGTATAACTCACTAGTAGAATTCTTTCTACCATGTATAAAGCAAGTTTTGATTTACAGAATCGTGAAAAAAAAGTTACCCAGACAATTAAATAATCTTAAAATTGAGTATAATTCAGCAGCCAGAGGTAGGAAGGAAAAGAAAGGAAGGCGGGGAGATACTTGTTATCTGATCGATTCTTAGAGGATAGCTTTGAAATGCTGAGTAGCTGCAGAAAGGGAAAAAGGAGGGAAACTGTTCCCCCACTCAGATTTGCGGTGGCATTGGAACCTAATAGGGGCATGCTGACAAGAAGGGAAGGTTTGCTCACTGCTCATCTGTCCCAGCAGTCTGGTCCTTCCAGGGTCCCAGAGTAATACTGATCTGAAGGTTGGGGACCCCTGAAATAAGGATCACATATAAATAGAAAGCATATATTTATAATGTCTGCCTGGGATATTTCATTTTGTAAATACTTACTTTATAAAATAATTTAGAGAAAAATTCATGGGTTTCTGTGTACTACAGATATGGGGATGTAAGAATGAGAATAAGTAATAATGAGTGTTACATGAAGGAAAACATCAGAAATTCCTGTTTTTCAATGTCATATCACTTTGGAGATTTATATTTCAGAAAGAAGTGTTTCATTGCACATAACAGAAGTGTTCTTATCTGTGTATTATGTATGCATTTCTTTTTGATTTTCCATTTTGGTGTTAGTAAGTTGTAGTGCTTATTTCAAGCAGTATTTTTTATGTTTTCTCAATGTATTGCCTTTTTTTTCTTCATAGAATCTGATGTAGCAAATTGACAATAGAAGTTATGGATAGTTTTGTGTTATCTGTTGGTATAACAAAATGTCAGAGGAAGGGTAGTTTATAAATAAAGGAAGTTTAATCAGCTAATAGTTTTGGGGACTAAAAATCCAAGAAAGTGGTAGCTTCATCATTTGGCCCATAGCGTGGATCTGATAGTGAAAGGTTGATGTCATCATGGTTGTAGTGAGAGCCATGATATACTAAGACTATAAGCCACAGTGCAATTTAGAAGTCAGACTCTCTCTTTGTGACAACTCAATCTTTTGAATACTAACTGGGGTCCCACAAGAACCACCTAAAATATCTTCCAAGTGCAGCACCCCTAGTGATCTAACTACCTCCAGTTATGCCCAACTTGTTGACTGTTCTGTTTCAACAGTGCCGCACTGCGGGCAAAACCTCCAGTATGTGAATTTCCCCCCCATTTTATTGATATGTATATATGCAATACATGATGTTTACATTGAATTTGAGTATTTTGTGTGCATTATGTATAGAGTCAAAATTACAGACCATTTCCCTCTCCCTTTCTGACCCTTCCACACCCTCCCCCTTTCCAGTAGTTTTCACCATCTCCCCTCCACCCCCCACTTTTAGTTCTATGAAATGACTATAATCTGGGTTTCTCCCATTACAGAAACTATTTGGTATTTAACCTGTGTGTGATTCACTTAACATGATGGTCTCAAGTTGCATCCATTTACTTAAAAAAGCCTCAAACTATCTGTCTTTACAGACAAGTGGTATTCCATTGTGTACAGGTACCACAATTTATGTATCCATTGGTCTCTTGATGGGTATTTTGGTGTCTTCCACATGTTAGCTATTGTTAGTTGTGCTGCTCTGTACATGGGTATACATGTATCTATTTTATATGATGCTTTTAACTCTTTGGAAAGGTTCCCAGAAGAGGTATTGCTGGATCAAAGGAGATACTTATTTTCAGTCTTTTGAGGAATTTCCATCCTGCTCTCTATAGTGGTTGTACCAGTTTACATTCCCACCTACAGTGTAAGAGGGTTCCTTTTTCCCCACAGCTTTGCCAGCATTAACTGCTATTTGAGTTCTTGATATATGTCATTCTGTCTGGGGTTAGATGGTATCTTAGTGATGTTTTGATTGCATTTCTCTAATGGCTAAGGGTATTGAACATCTTTTCAAGTATTTACTCGTTGTTTGAACTTCTTCCTCTGAAAACTGTCTATTCATTTCCATTGCCCACTTTTTAATCATGTTTTTGAATTTGAGGGGACTCTTTTTCTTCAGTTCATTATATAGTCTAGTTATGAGCCTCCTATCTGAGGGGTAGGTGGTGAAAATCTTTTGGTATTCAGTTGTTTCTCTCTTCAGTCTGTTGATTATTTCCTTTGCCGTGCAGAAACTTTAATTTGATATAATTCCATTTGTTAATTCTGGGGGCTATTTTTCCTACATTGGAGGTCTTATTAAGAAATTCATTGGCTACACCTGTATATTTTAGATTTTTGTCTAATTTCTAAGAGGTTAAATGCTTCAGTTTTAATATCTAGCTCTTTGATCCATCTTGATTTAGTTTTGGTGCATAGCGACAGACAGGTGTGTGTCTAGAATCATTTTTCCACACGTAGATATCCAATTTTCCCAGCACCATTTTTTGAATTGGCTTTTTTCCAGCACGTGCTTTTAGTTCCTTTGTCAAAGATCAGGTAGCTGTGTATACTTGAGTTTGTGTTTGCATCCTCAGTTCTGGTTTGTTGGTCAGCCTCTCTGTTTTTGTGCCAGTACCATAAAGTTTCTTTACAAAATAGCTGTTGCTGTAAATGAGACTTAGAATAGCCAAAGCAATCCTGAGTAAAAATGCAAAAGCAATTCTGATTCTAGACTTCAAATTATATTATAGTAGGTGAATTTTGGGAACACACTAGAACAAGTTTTTTTCTCTGAGGTAAAGCTGGAAAAATGTGGAATCATTAAGCGTTAATTTCTGGATATTCAGGTAATCTGAGAAAAATAAGTTTTAAAATTGGAGCAGCATCTTCTGGGAACCATAGTATCAACACACATTGGGGTGTGTTTAAATCAGTAATTCCTAATTATTCATGAGTAAACCACTTGGTTGAGATGAAATACTTGATCATGATTTTGTCTGTGTTTTAAAAAAATCTTAAAGCTTTGGCAAATTTTGTTTTGGACCGCTTTGATTTTTAATTTTGGAGTTTTAGTGTGCTGTTACAGAAAGTGAATTATGCCATAAGAATATTAGTCATGTTTATAATCATGTGGTATAAGAAGAAATTAGTTCTATCTCAGAATGACTGAGTGATCACTTGAATTTAATTTGCTGTTCCTTGGGTACAGCTTAAATAGTGTATAAGACAATTTAAAAATTGGATCCATGAAAAAGATAAATTGCTATCAACAAAATTTTTGGAAGGTGGAGAGGAGAAAGACCACTGGTAACTGATAAGATTTCAGTGAACCAACCAAAATCTAAGATTAAAAAGAAAGGAAGAAACTGAAAAAAATTTTATTCTTTTGTACAGAACGTACAAAATATTGAAACATTGGTGGTGTGGTCTGAAAGTGAGGGTAAAGGAAGAGATGGTACCCTTAAGAAGCTAAGTCTCTGGATCCATTTTGCTTTACCCTGAATGGAAGCGTGACTGCACTGTTGTCTCCTCAGAACACTGGAGGTTTATTCTGTATAGATGGTTAAAAAAAAGATTGTATGTGACCTTGCAAGAGTCCAGACACATTGGAAAGTGGGAATAATACATTAAATGATTAATAGAAAGACTCTGTAAAGGTCATGTTGAGGTTCCATTTTTATTTCTACTTCTCTCCTCCTTTTTCTACTGACCACCTGGTTTTTAAATTCAGAAAACTCATACTCAGGAAACATATGCAGATATGATATAGATCATAAGGTATTGGTCATCAGAGTGGATGCTTTGGCATGAATAAGTTCTTTATAGTCTTAGGGAAACATTGGAAGTCTGAAGTTTGGTTGTAGACTGTGGTAGATTGTACACTAGGTGAAGAAAGCAGTCCGTCCATATTTTTGATCATAGTTGTTTGGAAGTGAAGAATACCATAAGATAAATATATTTTTTAAACATATTAAGAAATTCTTAATTATGATGTTGGGGTTTGAATTCATTCTGAGTACATAGAAAATATAGAGAGTAAACCATCAAGAGTAAAGAGATAGGAAAGAATATTCTGTGCACATCAGCAATTGGCTTCCAGAAAACAGTGAGCGGTCCAAAAACAACATTGGAAGAGGTGATCACTGTCTTAGTTAACTATTTTTTTTTTAAACTGGGACAGAATACTCAATACGCACAGCTTAAGGAAGGAGAAAGATTTAGCTCACAGTTTTAGAAGGTCACAGTCTATTTATGGGTGGCTCGCAACGATGAAAACACATGTTGGTTCTGGCAGCCAGAAAAAGAGCGGCTGACAGCATTGCAGACAGCCAAGTTAGGGAGGAAAGGTGGAACCAGCACACATCCCTCCAGGTCAAGCTATAGGCATTTACCCCTTCCAGCCATGCCACACCTCTCAACAGCACACAGTATCCATAAATAGTCCACAGTATCCAAATATATGAAGCTTTTGGGGGGACACTCCAGACCCAAACCACAACAGTCACAGAGAATTGCTACAAACTGTTGAAGGAAATCAAGTCATAGATTGAAATAAAAGTGTTAACTCTAAGAGGGAAAATAAAAAAAAAATTATCTAGATATAATTTATGAAAAATAATGAAAATTAAAGAGAAAATTTTTACAAGTAGTCAGAAAAAAATAGATACTGTTCTCAAAGAAACAAAAGAAAGCTACTTGCTGACTTCTCAGTGGAGCCTGTGGAAAAGATGATGGTGGAATGACATTTTTTTAGATGCTGAAAGGAAAAGTGTTAAGCCATAATTTTATGTCCATCAAAAATATCCTTGAGTAGCTAAGGTTAAATGAAAGACAACTCCATGTGAATAAAACTTGAGGAAATTTGTACTCAGAAGTTAGATCTTCACTAAAAGAAATACTATTAAAGAGATTTTCAAGTGGAAGGAAAATGATCATGGTGGAAATCTACAAAAGTATCATGGAAAGAAGATTACCAGAAGGAATAAGCATGTGGGTAACAATTGCTTGTGTAGTGAGTATGTGAAGTGTGTTGTCTCATGGACTTTGCACTTGACAAGCTGAGGCAGGAGGTTTGCTCTGAGTTTGAAGCCAGCTTGAGCTACATAAGGAGATCAGGACCAGGCAGGATTACAGAGTGAGAACCTGTGTCAAAATCCCCAAATATGACAGTAATACAAATGAGAGGAGAAATGTAAATGGTATCTATGCTTTCTAAAGTCCAAGCATTGTCTAGAAGTTAAAGGTATTGATTTTTATTCAAAAAGTATAATATATCAAAGATATATATCTTAAACTTTAGGAAACCATTGAGAAAAGTAAAAAAGAAGGTAAAATAAAAGATCTGACTAATTTGAAGAAAACAAAAAATAAAACAGATGAGAATAATAAAAACAAATTATAGAATAATTGACATACGAATATATTAATTTGCATTAAATATAAATTATCTAGGTAATTGTTATAAAAAGCAAAGATTATAAGACTGCATTAAAAAAACCTACCTATATCTTGCTTACCCAATACGCCTTCAATATGAAGACAGAAAAAAATCTAAAAAGATGAGAAAATATATACTATTCAAATCATTGCTAGTATTGCTCTAAGTATCAGACCAAAAAAAAAAAAAGGAAGAAATGTTTTAAAGGAAGCTGTTTCCTGAAAAAGGGTCACTTCAGTAGACAACTTACAACATAGCAATTTAATAAATAATTCAAAGTTTGTGTATATACCATATATATGTATATTTAAACATATCATAATATACAAAGGTGAAATTGACAGAACTGAAAGGAAAAATTGACAAATCCCAACTTGTATAAGTGGACAAAAATCAGTACAAATAATGAATATTTGAACAATCCGGCTGATGAGCTTGACATAATCAAGACATCAAACTCATTGTGCATGTTTTTTCTCATTCTTTTTTCTTCTTATGCTTTACTCTAAATACTTTTTAATATAAGATATCCTGGTTCACTAATGCTCTGTTCTGAGTGTCCAGTCTGCTATTAAACTTACCTTTTAAATTCACATTTTCATTTATCCCTTGTAGAATTTGATCCTTCAAAACTAGCACTTAGTGGTAGTCTACTATTTTTCATTTTTTGACCATATATATCATAGCTATTTTTAAGCATATATGCCTGAAAAATAAAATACCTGAGTTACCTGTAGGTTTCCTATAAAATATTTTTGGTAGGATTTCCATAATTTGACCCTATTTTTCTTTTGCCTACTTAACAATTTTTAATTTTTTTCAACACTGTGTATTAAACATTATAGAGCCTCCTTTTAAGAGTTGTTGGTTTTTTTAAATCTTTTTTTTTTGTTTTTGTCTGGTTAGATGATTAAAAACAAGTGGATCACCTTAATCCTGTAAAAGTTTATTTTGAGATTTTAGTAAGGTTGATGTGGTTTGGTCTTGTCCTGACTCCTTTTGGGATTTCTACTGAAAACATGAAGTATTTGCAAAGCCCACTACATTCCTGGTTTCCAGCTGTTGTTTTCTTAAAACTGTAATGTTGCCATAATATCTGCTTAGGTCGTTAGCTTTCCAGCTGCTGTTTTCTGCTAGGTTTCTTGGAATATTGCCCTGTATATTTAAAGTTGAGTGGTTGTCAGGCATCTTAGGAGAGATTGAATGCAGATTTTTTTTTTTTTTTTTGGTTCACTTCTTGTAGTAACCCTGCTCTCCAGGATTTTTGCTCCTGTGGTCCCAGTTCCTTTAGGGTCCCTGAACTCCAGTGTACTCCTGTCAGGAATGCTGGTTTTTGCTAGGGCTCCCTTCCCTTGTATTCTGAATTCCAAATGCCTTTAGGCAAAATGCTTACAGTGAAGTAGGTTTGTTGGTCTGTCTAATCATTCACTTTGCTCAGGAAGTATAGTTCCTTAAAACTTGCCTACATTCATTGCTTTCCAGGCCTTTATAAACAGTTCATTTATATATTTTGTCCAGCTTTGATAGTTGTTTTGGAAGGAATAGGGCCAATTTTGATACAAGTTACTTTGTCATGGCCTGAACTGTAAATCTAAATACAGTCAAGCACAATTGAAATATTTAGCAAAATTGATACTTGTGTGCCGTTAGACAAGTCTCAGAAAATTTCAGATGATCTAAATCATTGTTTCTCATTGATCACAGTAGAACTAAGTTAGGAATCAGAGGCAAAAAGATAGCTACATAATGTTGGAGTTTTGGAAAAGAGGCCATCATAATTAAAATTTATAAAATGAAGCTGAATGAAGTGAACATTTAAGAACTTGTGAGACAAAGCTATGTTTTGAGGAAAATTTCTAGCCAAATTTTACACACTAGAAAAGAAGAAAAAAAATCTAAGATATGCTCTAGATCCTTGCCTTGAAGTTTGAAAGGAATGACTTAAATCGAAAGAACAGAAAAAGAAAGAAACCCCATAGGTATAGGGAGATTCAGCAAATGCATAATTTGATTCCTCAAATAAAATGAACAGACCTCTTCCTAAACTGATCAAGGAAGAGGAGAGTAAATATATAATAATAGGTATGAAATAGAGGGTACTGGTAGAAATATCTCATATATTAAAAGATTATTTTAAGCTATATAATTACATTTAGAAACATAGAAGAATTGGAAAATTTTGAGAACCACAACTTAAAATTTACATTGCAAGAACTAGAAAGAGACTTGTAAGTATCCTCAAAAAATAAGAGTTTGTAATTAAAAATCTTTTCTCAGAATTCTAGTCAATGTAGTTTCATTTGTAAATTCTTCCAAATATTTAGGATTAAAGTAATTATCAGTTTTACAGAGATTCTAACATAAAATAGATTATCTTTTATGGTGCTAACATAACCTTATTATAAGAATCTTATAAGAAAATTACAAATGTTTTTTTCTTGAATGTTTATGTATTCTTAATAAAGTATTTATGAGTTAAATATTGTGATAAATGAAAATGATAACATGTTATTAGGCTGATATTATTCCAGATGATATTCAGTTATTGATTGCATTGAGTTGAATTTAGTGCAGCTTTATTAAAGGCATTTGTAACATTAAGAGTCTGCAAGTATAAAAAGTGAAATTATATAGAATTTTTAGTTTTGTGCTCTTCTGTGCTAACATTATTCTAAGTGCTTAGAATTAGTCTGACAGTTTAACATGCTCTTTTGTTATTAAGCATTCATTTTTAAGGGAATAATTTTTCAATATAGTTTTCACTCAGGGTTCATTACAAATTTAATTATTTTCTGTAACTAGTTTTGGTTTCCAAGATACCTAAGTTACAGTTTTTGTTTTATACTCAACTTTTTTACTTGTTTCAATTTTTTCTTACATACTAGTGTTTATGTTGGCTGTCTTGTTGGTTAGTGGATTAGTTCCAAGTTTTAAGCAGTATTTCTATAAGAAAGCTTTCAAACAGATGTTTTTTTTTCCTTTGGAAGGTAAAGTGATTAATTATAGTGCTTCTAATGATGAGCCAGTTATTTTAACTGGAAACAAAAATGTTAAACTTCATTAGTTGTATAGTTTCATTTTTTCTGTTGGTATGATTTTTATCATTCATAATTTCTCTTATATTTTGCATTTTATGTATTTATAGGCAAATTAGAAATGTTTATTATACCAAGATTTTTGTAAAGTTAAGTATAGGTGAAAATTGAGCATTAAATATATATTTTATGACATTTTTAAATTTGTTGGATATTGTACTGGGCTTGTGTATGTCAAAACAATTTCTAATTTGATAAGGTATATACTAAATATGTATAGGGGAAATGATGTAATATTTAGGATTTACTTTAAAATATTTCAGAAAAAATAACGGGGAAAGGAAAATTGATGAAAAAGCATGGCACTCTGTATAGGGTGACTGTCACCATGTACAGAAGTCAACTGGATTGACCAAAGACTTCGGTGTAAGACCCGAAACAATAAAACTACTGTAAGGAAACATAGGAATCACACTTCAAGTTGAACTGAGGAAGTAACTTTTGATATGAACCACAAACCATAGATAACAAAAGCATAAAACAAAAGAAACCAGGGATTGCATAAATCTAAAAGCCTACTGCATAACAGAGAATATAATCAGTAGAATAAAAAAGTCTATGGAATGGGGGGAGAATATTTTCAATCTTTATTCTTACTTGGCAAACTCAAGCAACTCAAGCAAAACTAGATAATTTGATTTAAAATGGGCAAGTAGCCTCAGACATTTTTCCAAAGAATATACAGAAGAGCCGACAAGTCTATCAAAAGCTGCTTAACTTCACATCATCAGAGAAACGCAGTTTCAAACCACGAACTCATGGATGTACTGAAGGAATTGCCCGGTGTTATGTCCTAAGGTGTTTTCAGTGAGACAAGCAAGAACAAATGCCTGCCACCCAAAGGAAATAATTTAAAGGAGTCATTATTAGCTGGCAGCCACATGGTGATTTGTGCCAGAAAAATCCATGTGACCCTGAATGGAAAAAGCTTATGGTTTATACAGCCTTTTTAGTGGGAAGGTCACATAATTACAAGCAAGGTTACAGGAGTTGATGGGCATGTGACGGATAGCCATGAAGTTGTTTATCACAGAGTGTACAGCATACAGAAGAAAAAGTAACAAACTCATAGGCAGTCGTGTAATAAAAGGCTTAATCAAGCTAGTCTGTCATAATTTACTCTTGACTGGGCTTGTGCACGGTTACTTTTCCACACTTTTCCACATTCCCTACTGGTTTTACATATAATCAAATCATTGATTACTTCAAATTGAAGTATCTTCTAAAATCAATGTATAATTATGTTTATTATTACAGGAGTTGTGAATTACTATATAGTCTTGGTTATTGGGAGTAGGGGAGTCCAACTGGCTTAGAGTCATAAATTTTGTTTTTTTCCCCCATTTTATTGATATGTGTAAGTGCAAAATTTAAGGTTTGCAATGAAGTTGAGCATTTTGTGCACATACGTATCTTGTCAAGGTGACAAGGACTTTACCACTCTCCTTTTGTCCCTCCCCCTATCCAACCCTCCCTCTCTCCCCACACTATGCCCCTGGTTCACATTTTTTTTTGTTTTAAGTTTCATAGGAGTTGTGATCTGAGACTTTCATATCAGAGAGACCATTCGATGTTTTACCTTCTGCTTCTGACTTACTTCACTAAGCATGATGTTCTCTAGTTTCTTCCATTTGCCCGTAAAAGCCTCCATGCTGTTGGACTTTTATAGATGTATAGTTTTCTGTTGTGTATAAATACCACAGTTTGTGTATCCATTGGTCTGTTGACGGGTATTTTGGTGACTTCCATATTTTAGCTATCATTAGTTGTGCTGCTATGAACACGGGTATACATATATCACTGTTATGTGTTGTTTTGGCCACTCTTGGAAGTATTCCCAGGAGTGGTGTCGCTGGATCGAAGGGGATATTTATTTCCAGTCTTTTGAGAGATCTCCATACTGCTTTCCAAAGGGGTTGTACGAATTTACACTCCCACCATCAGTGCAGGAGGGCTACTTTCTCTACACAGCCTCTCCAACACTGATTACTGTTTGACTTGTTGATAGGCCATTCTCTCTGTAGTGAGATGGTATCTTAGTGCTGTTTTGATTTGCATTTCTCTTGTGGCTAGGAATGTTGAACATCTTTTCATGTATCTGTTGGCCATCTGTACTTCTTCGTGAGTGAACTGCTTCTTCATTTCATTTGCCCACTTTTCAAGAGGATCCTTTATTTTGGTAGGCTTACTTTTCTTCAGCTCCCTGTATATTCTAGTTATGAGCTTCTTATCTTGAGATGTTGGTGGTGAATATCTTTTCCCAGTCTGTTGGTTCTCTTTTTACAGTGTTGATAGTTTCCTTTGCTGTGCAGAAACTTTTTAATTTGACAAGATCCCATTTGCTGACAATGGGGATAATATTTTTTGCTTTTGGTGTCTTGCCAAGGAAGTCTTTTCCTACTTCTATGTCTTTTAAATATTTGCCTAATTTGTCTTCTAGGAGGTTCAGTGTTTCGCTTTTGATGTCAAGGTCTTTGATCCACTTTGATTTGATTTCTATGCATGGTGATAGGTGTGTGACTAGATTCATTCTTCTGCATGTGGATGACCAGTTTTCCCAGTACCATTTGTTGAACAGGCTGTCCTTTTTCCATTGTATGCATTTGGCTCCTTTGTCGAAGATTAAGTAATTGAGGGTATTTGAGTTAGTGTCTTCATCTTCAATTCTGTTCTACTGGTCTGTCTGTTTTTGTGCCAGTACCAAATTGTTTTAAAAACTATTACTTTTTAGTACAGCCTAATGTCTGGCATTGTAATGCCACCTACCTTGGTCTTGTTACTCAGGATTGCTTTGGCTATTCTTGGTCTCTTTTGGTTCAGTAAGAATTTAAGAATTGCTGTTTCAAGTTCTTTGAAGAAACTTGTTCGTATTTTGATAGGAATTGCATTGAATCTATATATATCAGTTTCGGCAATATGGTCATTTTGACTGTATTTATTTTGCCTATCCAAGAACAGGGGGTACCTTTCCATTTTCTAATTTCTCCTATAACTTATTTCTTCTGTATACTGTAGTTTTCCTTATATAGGTCCTTCACTTCTTTGGTTAGGTGTACTCCTAGGTATTTAATTTTTTTACTGAGCTATTGAGAATGGAGTTGTTTTTTCTGAGTTCATGCTCAGTAAGTTCATTGTTAGTGTAGAGAGAAGCTATTGATTTTTTAGTGTTAATTTCGTAGCCTGTGACTTGGCTAATTTTTTTTATTATTTCCAGGAGTTTTGTAGTGGAGTTTTTAGGGTCTTCCATGTAGATAATCATATCATCTGCAGATAAGGAAAGTTTGACCTCCTCCTTTTCAATGCAGATTCTGTTCATTTCATTTTCTTGTCTGATTGCTATGGCGAATGTTTCAAGGACTATGTTGAATAAGAGTTGTGAAGGTGGGCAGCCTTGTCTTGTTCCTGATTTGAGAGGAAACGATTTCAATTTTTCTCCATTGACTATGATATTTGTCGTAGGCTTAGCATATGTGGCTTCTGTGAGATTTAGGTAGGGCCTTTCTATACTTGTTTTTCTCGGTTTTTTTTTTTTTATCATGAAGGGGTGGTGGATTTTGTCAAAGGCTTTTTCTGCATCAATAGAAATGATCATGTAGCTTTTGTTTTCCCTTTTGTTGATATGGTGTGTTACATTGATTGATTTACGTATGTTGAACCAACCTTGCATCTCAAGGATGAAGCCCACTTGATCATGGTGTATGATCTTTCTGATTACTTGTTGGATTTTGTTTGCCAAAATCTTATTAAGGATTTCTGCATTGATATTCATTAAGAATATTGGTGTGTGATTTTCCTTCCTGATTAGGTCTTTGTTTTTGGGAGTAGTGTCATGCTAGCCTCAAGAAATGAGTTTGGTAGTATTCCTTGGCTTTCTACTTTATGAAACAGTTTGAGGAGGATTGGAGTTAGTTCTTCCCTGAAGTACTGAAAAAATGCTGCTGGGAATCCGTCTGGGCCTGGACTTTAATTTGTAGGTAGAGCTTTTATTACTGCTTCAGTTTCTCTGGTGTGATGGGGTTGTTCAAGATTTTTATATCTTCCTCATTTAATTTTAGTATTTTATATGTATCTAGGAAGTCATCCATTCTTTCCAGTTCTCAGATTTGTTAGAATATAGGTGTTCAAAGTAATTTCTTATAATATTCTGGAATTCTTCAGGGGCTGTGGTAATTTCATCCTTTTCATTTCTAAGTGTGCTAATCTATTCCTTTTCTTTCCTTTTCTTGATGAGTTTGGCAAGAGGTTTGTCTATTTTGTCAATTCTTTCAAAGAACTGGCTCTCTGACTCATTAATTTTTTTGTTGTCTTTAATTTCTATCTTTTATTTCAGATTTGATCTTTATAATTTCATCTCTTCTACTGCCTTTTGGGTTAAGTTGTTCTTGTTCCTCTATGTCCTTAAGGTTAATCATTAGTGAACTTATTTGTGACTGTTCTGTTCTTTTAATGTGTGCATTTATGGCTATGAATTTTCCTCTATATACTGCTTCCATTATGTCCCATAGATTTTTGTATGATGTACTTTCATCATCATTTAACTGTATGAAGTTTTTGATTTCTTCTGTGATTTCTTCCATGATCCATTGTTTGGTCAGGTAAATTGTTAAGTCTCCATGCATTTGTGTATTTTCTTCTTTTTCTACTACTATTAAGTTCCAGTTTTATTCCAGTATGGTCTGAGAGTATACAGGGAATTATTTGTATCCCTTTGTACTTGTTTAAGCATGACTTATGTCCTAGGACATGGTCTATTTTAGAAAATGTTCTGTGAGTTGCTGAGAAGAATGTGTAACCAGTTGATGTTGGGTGGAAAACTCTGTAAACATCTGTTATGCCCAAGTTTTCTATAGTGTCTTTCAGCAGTTGTATATGTTTGTGGATTTTTTGTCTGGTTGATCTATCTATTTGTGCAAGTGGAGTATTAAAGTCCCCTACAATAATTGTATTGGGGTCATTGTGACCTTCCCGATCTAATAATTTTTGGTTTATGTGATTGGGTGCTCTAGCATTGGGCCATATATATTGATAATTGTGATTTCTTCCTGTTCTAGTGTTCCTTTAACCACTATCCAGTGGCCATCTTTGTCTCTCTTCACCTGTTTTGTTTTGAAATATGATGAGTCTGAGATGAATATAGCTACCCCTGCTTGTTTCCTGGGACCTGTTGCATGAAACATTGAATTGCATCCTTTTATTTTCAGTCTGTGAGTTTTTTTGTGGGTGAAATATCTCTTCCAGGCAGCATATTGGAGGTTTCTGTTTTTTGATCCAGTCAGCTAGTCTATGTCTTTTGATAGGTGAATTGAGGCCATTCACGTTTAGGGTAATTATTGAGGTATGTTTGTTATGTCCTGCCATCTTTGTAGTTTTTCCACTTTGTTTGCGGCTTTACTTTTTTCTCAGCTGCTTCTCCTCTAGCTTTTGTCTTTTTTTTCTCTGGGATCACTTGTGTCATTGGTCTCTCTTTCACTATCCACGTTTCCTTTGACGATTCTCTGCAGTGATGGCTTAGTGGCTGCAAATTTCTTTAAGCTTTTTATATCATGGAAAATTTTAATTTCTTCCTGTAGTTTAAAAGGTAGTTTTGCTGGATATAGCAGTCTTGGTTCGAATTTGTGTTCTTTAAATGTTTGGATGACATTGCTTCATGATCTTCTGGCTTTTAGAGTCTGTGTTTAGAAGGCTGCAGTCATCCACATAGGCTTATCTTTGTATGTCACCTCCTGTTTTTGTCTTACTGCTTTCAGTATTCTCTCTGTGTTGGGTTTGAAGTACTTTAATTATGTTGTGTTGTGATGGCGCTCTCTTCTGGTCACTATTGTTTGGTGTTCTATATGCCTGCAGTAGTTCAATGTTCATTTCTTTTCTTAAATTTAGAAAATTTTCTCCCATAATTTTCTTGGACATGCCTTTTAAGCCTTTTGAATTTTCCTCAGTCTTCTCTTGGACTCCCATAATTCTGAAGTTGTTTCTCTTTGTATCATCTATTAGTCGTTGTAATGATTCACTTTCTTCTCTTTTTACTTTGCACTCTTTATGGTCTTTTTGTTCCCACTCCATCATTTTGTCTTCTATGTCTGATATTCTATTTTGAAATTGTTCAGTATGGTTGTTTATTATGTCCTGTGGTTTTTTCACTTCCTGGATATCTGCATTTATTTATTTTTTTTTCATGTCTCTGTTGTGTTCTTCTCTCATTGCTTATAGTTCCTTCATTATCTTCGGGTTCATTTCTTCTTTGATCTCCTCTACTTGCTTCTCAAAGCTTGCTTTTAGCTTGACTAGGTCTTGGCCTAGCTCTTGCTCTATGACTTGAATTTTCAGCATCTTTTCCTGCTTTAATTCTTGTTTTATTTCCTGCTTGAATTCACTGTGTTTCTGGGCCTAGAAGTTACCATCACTTTTGCGAGTTTCATCTTTTGATTCTGCATTTTCATGATTCCTAGTTTGCTTTTCTGGTATGTCAAGACATCTTGAAGGAGATTTTTTTTCCATGTTTCCTCATGGTTCTGGTGTCTTTGGTTGTCTCTGGTTGTCTGTTGCTGGATTTCTCTCAGGTGACTCTCCCCAGTATGGCTCTGCCTGGTGCTGGGAGAGCATAGCCTCTCTGCTGACCACCGTGGCGAGCAGTGGCAGGGGATATGACCTCCAGTCTCACAGGTCTACTCAGGTGCGGCTCTGCCTGTTGCCAGCCGAGTCCAGGTTCCGCCACAGTCCTCTGCTGCGAAGGGTGGTGGGGAAGATTGCTGGGTGCGCTATCAGTCTGTCTGTTCTGTAGCGGCTCTGCCTGGCGCTAGCCTGGCTCTGGTTCTGCTGTAAGATTCCACTGTGCGGGACCTAGGAGAAAACGGTTGGGTGCCCTGCCAGTCTGCTCAGGCATGACTCTGCCCCGCGCTAGCTGGGCCCAGGGTCCACTGTAAAATTCTGCTGTGCGGGACTTCGGCGAAAATGGCTCGGTGCCCTACCCGTCTGCTCCAGCATGGCTCCACCCAGCCAAGTCTTAAATTCTGTAGTGGTAATTTTTTTCTGAATGAACTTCATCAATTAATTAAGTATATGGGGACTTATAAGAAATCCAAGAAAGCATATGACTGAAAGTCATGTCAAATCAATGAGGAGCCTTTTGGGCCAGTTAGAACAATTAAACATCCATTGGAACCAGTACCTGTGTTTCTGATTCGGTAATGGACTTTAGAAGTACATAGAAATAACTATACATAAAGTTTTTGAGAAAGTCTTATCTTCAGTCAATTCTTGGTGAGTAAGCAAATCCATCTCTCTCTCTCTCTCTCTCTCTCTCTCTCTCTCTCTCTCTCTCTCTCTCTCTCTCTCTAGTAGCCTTTAGTCTGGAGTGGTGTATCCAGGTAGAGATGCCTTGTGAGGATGACCCAGTGGGGATTATTCCTTGATGATTTTTTTTTTTTGACAAAGACATAGTCTCTCTATGGGAATGGAAGTGCTGGTTCAGAACTGGTTATCTTAGCCAGCAATTTAGTTCTAAGCTTTGGGGAATAACTGTCGTGGTCTCCCAAGCATTATTATATAAGGAGAATATCCTGTTTTAAGGGGTGTACCTTGTCTTTAATATTGCCAAAAGGAATAAATTGGCCAATAGGGCAGGAAAGGACTTCATGAAAAGAACATTAAGTGCACAACAAACAGCATCAAGAATTAACAAATGGAGTTACATAAAACTAAAAAAATTTGCACAGCAAACAATCAACAGGATGAAGAGACAGAATGGGAAAAACATTCTGCTAGCTATGCCTCAGAGAATTAGTAACTAGAATATATGAAGAAAGCAAAAGATAAAGTTACCGGGAAGAAATGACTGCTTGAAAACATGGCCAACCGCAATGAAAAGACTCCTCTCAGGAAGTACAAGAGGCCAATAAGCACATGAAAAACTCTTCCATATCTTTAGCCATCAAAGAAATGAAAATCACAGTAATGCTAAGATTCCATCTCTCTCCAGTAGTACCTTTCATAAATCAGAAAACAACAAATGTTGGTGAGGTTTTGGGGGAAAAGAAACACTTCTGCATTGTTGGTGTGATTGTAAACCAGCACAACCACTATGGAAAGCAGTTTGGAGAAAGCTGAATATGACCCTGTTATGCTCTATTGGCCATCTTTCTAAAAGAGCTAAACTTACTGTATTATAGAGACACATGCATACCTGTGCTTAAGGCAGCACAACTCATGATACCTAAATCCTGGAAAGAACCTCTATGCTCAGGAATACATGAGTAGATAAAGAAAATGGAGTATATATACACAATGGAATATTGTGTGGCCATAAAGAAACCATTTGCAACAAAATGGTGGTAACTTAAGTTAGTAATGCTCAGACCAGACACAAAACATTAAGTGTTGCGTGGTGTGTCTCATTTGAAATTGCTATAAATATATGTATAAACAAGATCTTAATGTAAGAATAGAGGAAGTGGGGCGATGACTGATAGTAAAAGGAAAAACACTTTAAGTGGGAGAGGTGGGGAAAAAGGAGTGAAGAGGATAGGTGAGGGAAAGAGAAAGAGAGAGAGGGAAAAATATGGCCAAAAATGTTATGTGTGGAATCCCCAAGTTGTGTGTAATTAACATGTTAATGAATTAGTAGTACACACATAAATAAAAACGCAAAAAAGATGTTGGAGAAACTGGAAAAAATCCGCTGTTTACAGCAACATGGTGGAACTAGAAATCAAAACATTAAGTGAATAAGGCAGGCAACAGAAAGACTAATGCTTTGTGTTCTCACTTTTCTCTGACAACTAAAAAGTTAAGTTGATCTCATAGAAGGAGATGATAGAATAATGGTTACTAGAGCATGGGAAATGTTTTGAGGAGGGGGCATGTAGACAGGATGTTTTTAGTAGGTACAAGGTTTCAGTTGGATTTGAGGAAGAATTTCTAGTATTCTTTATACCGTAGGATAGCAGCAAAATTGAATATTTCAACTAGGATGCATTTTGTGTGTCCCAGCATAATACAGCATTGAATACTTAAAGTAGAATATTTCTAGGAGAGAGTATTTTGAATATTTTCAACACAGACAAGTGTGTTAATGTTGGGGATGATGGATGTTCCACTTACCTTGATCTTATAGAAATGTTGTATTGTGCCCTGGAGCAATGTGCAGTTACTTTTCATCAATTACAATGAAAATATGTTTTAAAAAGGAAGCAGCTACACGATTTTGATAATAATTGAAGCTGGATCCTTGAAACACGGGGTTCATTATACTAATTTTTCTATACTTTGTATTTGAGAACTTTGTATTTGAAACCACAAAACAAATTTAAGCCTTTTCTCTCCTTAGATATTTCTAAGTCCACACCTATAGTAAAGCATCTAATTATCTTGAAACAATTATGTATATATGTGTTGTGTTTTTCAAAAAGGATGAGTTCATCAGTCATAATGATGAGCATCTTGCAAATGCTTTTTCTTGTAATAAAATTATTTTTACAGAAAGATGTAATAAAAAGAACTTAGATTTTCTGTTTTGTAGAAATAAGACTTAGAAATTGATTTCCAAGTTTTACAGAAAATTTATTGAAATGATTTACAACTCCCAATTTTTAAGTATATAGTTCACTGGAATTTATTTTTTCGTATCTTATTAGTATATACATAGTTACATTGAGCTTGAAAATTTTGTTGTATACATGTATATTGTGTCAACTTCACATTCCTTTCCTCTTTCCACTTTCCCCCCTCTGTCCTCTCCCTTCACCCTCCCGACTTCCAACATCTCAGCCATTTGATCCTATTATTTATTTGTATTCTGGGTTTCTCATATTAAGAGAAACCAGGGGATATTTTGCTTTCTGGAATTTAGTGTACAGTTACTACCACAGGCAGTTTTGGTACATTTTCTTCACTCTGAGAGGAGTCCACATCTTTTTACCTTTGACTTTTAGCTGCCCACTCTCTACAACCCTTTCTTTCGTAGTGCTACCACAGAAGTTGAGTTTTAACTATTTTGTTGTATGCATCGTGACAGTACATAATAACTGTAATATTCAATATTTATTTCAAGTGAAATACTCATGCCTTTTGAAGATTTTCTACTTAAATTGCTTGTAATACTACTGTTTAGCGAACTTATAGATATGATAGACAGTAGTCCTATCAAATATTTACTACCAGTCTTTCTTTTCTTCACCAGGATTGTTGTCTCCTTTTTAATGAGATATAATTTATTACGATCATGCTTTTGTTGTGAAATCTCAGAACTCTTTTCCTCGCATAGACTTTGAAGATATTTGTGTTGTATCTCCTAAGAGTTTTGTATTTTACCTTTAAATCAGTGATCTACTTTGATTCAATTTTTATATTAAAAATGTGTGCTGTGATTTGTATCTGGTTTGTTTGCACCAAAACTCATCTTCAAATTTTATTCTGAATGTAATGTTACTAAGAGTTGGTGGGGACTTTAAGAAATGATAAGAGTGTTAAAAGAGGTGGGCTTCTTTCTAGCTGGAGTGAGCTCTTTTTCAAGTTTGTATTGACATAAGGTTAGGCTGCTCCTTATGTTCTGTCTCTTTTGTGCATACATGCTTTCTTTCCACTTTTGGCTTGGGTTACAGAGGAACCTCTTTGTGCTACGTTCTTGTACTTTGTAGCCTCCCAAACCATCATCTGTAAGTATCTTTTTTAAAATCAATTATTCATTCGTATTCTGTTACACTGGCAGAGAATGGGGTAGTACAGTATTTTAGGTCAAAGTTCATCTTTTGCCCGATGATCATATACTCCCTTCATCGTTACTTATGTATGTTCTTCTTTGTCCACTCAGTTACCTTTGAAATTTTATTTTTAAAAAAGCTGGTGGTTGTATTTGTATGGTGTATTTCTGGGTTCTGTATTTTATTTAATTGGCTTTATGTGTATTGCTCTATCAGTTCTGTACATCCTGATTAATTTTTGTTGACATTCCAAAACATTTGATAGAATGATTGCTTCTGTTTATTCTTTTTCAGAATCATCTTAGCTGGTTTAAGTCCTTTGTCTTTCTGTGTAGATTCGAGAATAAGATTATTTAGATAAAATATTACTGGGATTTTGATATAAACTGTAATGCAACTCTAGATCTATTGGAAGAGAATTGATATTGTCTATGCTGAATATTTGAACATATGAACATAATATATTTGCATCTAAATCTATTTCCTCACTTTTTTGTAATTTTCAGGATACATTCTGTACCCTTTTTCCCCACAATTTTTTATTAGTATATGTTTGTGATTCACAGTAATTGGATTCAGCTTGAAAAATTGGTGCATGTATGTGTCATATCTTAATCTGCTTCTTTCCCTCTCTGGTCTCCTCTTTTCTGTAGTATCAAGATTCCCTGTTGATCTCCACAGTCTTTCTGTTTCTGTTGTCTCAATATATGCATGATGCACTATAATGACGGCATCTTTAACTCTTTCAGAAAGATAATCAGAAGAGGAACAGCTGAGTCAAACAGATTATCTGTTTTCAGTGATTTGAGAAATTGGTGTATTGATTTTCATAGTGCCTGTATTGGGTTGTCAGAAAAGTCATGTTGTATTTTTCTGTTTTTCAAAGGTTGTTTATTTATATAACAAAGGTCAGCCAATTAATATATTGCCTGTTTTGTTCTATAACCTTTTGCCATCTTTCAGTGAGCGTCATAGACAATCTTTATTGGCCAAAATATGAATAAGGTATTGATTTACAGCCTCATATGAATTGAGTATTACATTACACAAGGAGTTTTGAAGAGAGGGAAACAAGTGGAAGTCTATTGGTGTAAGGTGAGGTGAAAATGGTCACATGCCATCTGAGCTCCAGTAAATTTTGACGGATGATCAAACTTGTGTGTGGCCTCACATTGTCATGGTGGAATACAACTTGACAATTAATGATCTTTGATATTTCTGGATGATGGATGCATTCAAAGTGTCCAACGACTGACAGTACAGATTAGAGTTGATTATTTGGCTTATTTGTAGGAGCAGCACCTTTAAATTGCACCACTCAGAAAGCCTAACCCTCTTTGGTGAATATCTGCTTTAGATGGTGGTTGAGGCAATCATCTCTTTGGGACCAAAACTGTTTGTGCAGCATATTGTTGTAAATAATCCACTGCTCATCATTAGTTATTTGTCGATTAAAAAAGGATCATTTTTCTTATATTTACTGGGCATATCACAGATGTTTATCCATGCTGTCAGATGAACTTGAGTTCATGAGAATCCCAGATACTGAGCTTGCTTAAGTATCTTAGTTTCCTTGGGTAGTCGTGAAGGCTTCCATAATGATTGTTCAGTATTTCTTCAATCTTGTGTCATATAATGTGAGTTTGATTCAGTCAACATCTTTATTTTGTTGTCATTAACCTTGGTGGATTTCACTGACCAAGGAGCATCACTGAGATCAAAATGAGCAGCATAGATTTTCATAAAGCATCATTGGCATTGATGTAGAGCAGTGCCTCTATAATGTACACAATTTTTCACAAGCTTGACATATGTTCTTCCTATTATGGAAGTAAAACAGTTAAAAATGATAAACATGTGTGGTTTGTTTCTGTATCTTCAACTTATAACTCTATAGAATCATTAAATTAAAATGAAGCTATACCTGTCAGCTGTCAAATGACATAGCAGTGACATAAATGTGACTGACTAGTACTTCCAAAAAAGAATTAGCATCATCTTTTTGCAAAAATGTGTTATGACTTTTCTGACAACTCAATAGATTACATTTCCACCATGAATATAACAAGGTTTTCTTATGTGTGTTTTTGACTGGGGCCCATAAGAGCCTGGGATAGTTACTGCATCTTCACTTTTGCTGTAGTGATCCATGGTCTTTGTGCCAGTGCCGTGCATTTTAAAAAATCTCTTTGTACTCTATCATTTTATTAGACTTATTTCTATCTGTTTCATTTTTGGTGCATTTATTAGTTTTTAATTTAAGTTTCTTACAGGTACCTAGCAATGTAGTAAACTTTTTGCAGGTTGTTGTTTACATCATGCAGTTTTACTGAGCTCATGTAATAATTCTATTGATACGTATAAACGCAAATCTTAAGTTTTACAATGAAGTTGAGCGTTTTGTGCACCTATGTGTATGTTTTTTCAGTTTTATTTTTTATTTTCCCCCACTATTTTTATTAATATACTTATGCAATACATGGTGTTTACGATGATTTTGGGTATTTCTTGCACATATGTATCATATCAACTTTACATTCCCTTCCCATTTTGACCTTCCCATGCCCTCCCTAGCCCTTCCCCCAGCTCCAGCTATCACTTCATGTGGTTCTATAGAATGTCTGTGTTCTGGGTTTTCCAAGTCAGAGAAACTATACAGTACTTAACAGATTAATCTCCTGCATCTAAATCATTTCACTTAAGTCACCACTCTAACTCAGCTTCCTATTCCTCAAATGGGTCGTAGTAGTTAAATCTTGATGCCTCTTCTCTGAATCCAACCAATCCCTTTATTAAAGTATTTACCAAAAGGTTTTTTTTCTATATTTTGCTATATCTTTGTTGCTATTCTTAAACCTGGCCCTACCCACCATTTCACATTAGAAAATAACTACAAACATGTAGGTCAGAAGACTACTAAATTTGGGAAAGAAGATAAAAAGGAAAAGTTAAATTTCAAATGCCTTAGCTGAATACTGGAAGATACATATTTGTACATTCACAGGGTTGTCTTTACATCAATCAGTTTTCTTTGGATAAATTTTCATCAGTGACCTAATAAGTGAATTGCTACAATAAAACAAAGTTAAAACTGTATCACATTGCTACATTAAATGAACTTAAACCTATTCCACATAAATATAGTTAAAGTAACATATGTAGGCAAATTTAGTTATTTCAGAATTTTTTAACTGTCATAACTTACGTTTTACTGGTTACTAACATTCTGCTACATTTGGTTTATAATTTTATCTGTCTGTCCCTCCATATATTCATGCATTTGTATTCTTAAGAGATTTTATGTCAATTGTCCATGTTGCATTATTAGTAATTCTGTTTTGCACACTGCTATACTATTACTACTAATAATGTTGTGGGGAGATTTCACAATTTTATAGAAGAACTGGTACTGTTTTAAAAGTATGTTAATCAGATGATTTAATTACTAATTTATTTTTTATTACATTTTCTCTTTAGATGTTACCTTTCCTTCAAACTCTTTTGGTGCTGCTTATGTTTCCACCTCTCAAAGAGGATAAACTCATATTCAACATCAAAAAAGTGAATTGCTTCATTCAACAAGCTTAAGACTATCATTTTGCTACATTAAATGGACTTAAATCTATATCACATAAATATGCTACAGTTAAAGCAATAGATAAATAGCTGTGCTCAGTTATTTCAGATTTTTTGACTTTCATACATTGATTACTCATATTTCACTAACAATTAATATTTTGCCATATTTGGTTTTTCTTTTTACCTATCAATTCATCCCTAATTTCATGCATAGCCTCACTTTTTTCTCAGCTCATTCTCCTCTAGCTGTTGTTGCTTTTTCTCTGGGGTCATTGGTGTTACTGGCCTCCCTTTCACTTTCTAAGTTACCTTTAAATATTCTCTGCAATACTGGCTCAGTGGTTGCAAAATCCTTTAAGCTTTCTATATCATGGAAAGTTTTAAGTTCTCCCTTTAAATTAAAAGATAATTTTTCAGGATATAGCAGTCTTGGTTGTCATTTATGTTTTTTTTTTAATGCTTGGATGACACTGATCCATGATATCCTGGCTTTTAGAGTCTGGACTGAGAAGTCTGCAGTTATCCTGATGGGCTTATCTTTTTAGGTCACCTTCTTTTTTTGTCTTACTGTTTTGAGTATTTTCTCTTGGAATTTTGATTATGATGTGTCATGATGAGGATCTCTTCTGATCACAGTTTGGTGTTCTGTATACCTGAAATAGTTCCATGTTCATTTCTTTTCGTAGATTTGGGAAATTTTCTTCCATAAGTTCATTAAACATGTCCTTTAAGCCTATTGTTTTGTTCTCAGTCTTCTCCTGGATTCCTATAATTCTGAGGTTGTTTCTCCTTGAATCATCTATCAGCCGTTGTAATGATTCGCTTTCTTCCTTATTTACTTTGTGTTCTTCATGGCCTGTATGTTGCAGCTCAGTCACTTTATTTTCTAGGTCTGACATTCTATTCTGAAGATGTTCAATGTGTTTGCTTATTATTTTCTGTGTATTTTTCACTTCTGAATATCCGCATTCAGTTTTTTTATATCTCTGTTGTGTTCTGTAATTTCTTGTATTGCCTTCATTATCTTCTGGTATATTTCTTCTATGGTCTCCTGTTTTTGCTTTTCAAGTCTTGCTTTTAGCTTCGCTATGTGTTGTATGTGTTGGTGTAGCTCTTGTGCTGTTTGTTTTATTTCCTGCTTTAATTCCTGCTTTTAATTCAATGTATTTCTGGGCCTAGAAGTTACCATCATTTTTACCTTTTTCATCTTTGGATTCTGCAATTTCAGTATCCCTGGTATTATCTTTTGGGTTGCTAGGTCTTTTTGTAGGAGATTTGTTGCCACATTTCCCCATGGTTCTGCTATCTCTGGCTGTCTCTGGTGCCCAGGAACGAAGGGTTTGGTGAAGGCCCAGTCCTAGATGCCTCTGCAATCCTCTGGCCCACGGGACAGACAGGGTCATGTAATTCCCGGTCCTAGATGCCTCTGGAAGCCTCTTGGGCCCTGGATGACTCTGGAGGCCTCTGGCTCATGGGATGGATGGGCGATGGACTTCCTGGTCCTAGATGCCTCTGGTGTGCAGGGCAGCAGTGAACCGGAAGCCTCTGGCATGTGCTGGAGGAACGGGGCGATGGTCCCCCTTTTGAGGTGTCTCATTTCCCCTGGTCCACTCAGCAAAGCTGTCCGTCTGTCCTGTCTTCCCTTCCCCAGCACGGGGCTCTCCACCCTCAGAGCAGAGATGTCCCTGGGCTGTTCAGGGGTTCAGCAGCCTTTTCCCCCTCTTTTTTCCTCTCTGCCACTTGTGCCAGTTTCTTCCTAGGCACTGTTTCTTTTTTCTCGGTTCAGCAGCCTTTTCCCCCTCTTTTTTCCTCTCTGCCACTTGTGCCAGTTTCTTCCTAGGCACTGTTTCTTTTTTCTCGTTTTATTGATACAAATAAGTGCAAAATGTAAGGTTTACAATGTAGTTGAGCATTTTGTGCACATCCGTATCCTGTCAAGGTGACAAGGGCTTTCCCACTCTCTTTTTGTCCCTCCCACTATCCCCCTCCCTCCTACTCCAACCTACTGCCCTCTTTCACTTTTTTTTCTGTCTTAAGTTCCCCTAGGCACTGTTTAAGGGTGACTCCCAAATCCCTGATGTGTTTTTCTGAGCTTTCTTTTACTCTAAAGGGTTCAACCTTGAGCTTTTCCCCACCCCCCTTCTTTTTAAAATGGTCCTGCTTATGTCATTTCCTGTGATGGCTGCTGACCCCTGTCTCTGATCTGGAATTCTGGGTCCTTTTCTCAGGGGAGCACACATTGTGTTTGTAGTACACACTACCTGTGGGTTGGTTTTTCGGAGCCTGGGGCCGCCCGCTGCCGTCAATTCCCATTTCTCTGGATCCGTGCTTACCTCAGGCTGAGGTTCTGGCTCCGGACTTTTCTCTGTCTGTGGTGTGTGGATGCGGCAGCTTAGGACCGCCCTGAGTCGGCTGCTTTTTTCCTCCTCTTCCACTTTGACTTCAGGATTTCTGACCCTCTTGCAGCCTCCTGTTCGTTGTTGAAGTGCTCCTTCCTCTCCCAGCTCCGTGAGATATTCCCTGCCCACGTGAGCTTTCCTCCGTGCACAGCTGCCTGCAGTTCCAGCCCTTTGCAGCTGGTTTGTGGTGGCTTCCTCGGCTGCTGGGATATTTTTTCTCTGCTTTTGATGGTCCTTCGGAGTTTCTGCCCTTCCCCTGGTCACCCTTCAGTTGTTGGAGTGCTCCCCTATTTCCTAGCTACACTGAACACACACTTTCTCACTAATTCTCAACTTTTTAAGTGGGTCAAGGAGGAGACATTGTGCTGTGCTGTTACTCAGCCGCCATCTTGACCGGAAGTTTCTGAGCTCATGTAATAATAATTCTTAGGGCTTTTTATATATTTTGCTTGAGATTTTGTAACTGACCATTCTTTTGAAAATGGGTAAACTTTTGTTTCTTCTTTTGCTCTCTGACTCTTTCTTGTGTTCTTGTTCTGATTGGGTAGTCTCCTGTTGTTTTTTGTGTTAGTAATTTTTAGTTTGATTTCTATGAAAGAGAACACACTTTGTGTGATTCGTTATTTTGTAATTGTGCAAGTCATTTTTTTTGGCTCCTGTATAGTTTATCATGGCAAATGCTACTTGAGCTGTTGAAAAACCTTTTTTTATTGTTGTCAAATAGCTTTTTAAAATATATGTTCTCTTGTATTGTTTTTATTATGACTTTTTGTCTTTAGTTTTCTTGCTTATACATTCATTTTTCTAAGCAAGTGATCAACCATTAAGCCACCTTCTCATGCCTTACTGTTTTATATTTTAAATTCTGAAATAAGGTCTCATTATCTTGCCTCAGCCTACTAAGTAGCTGGGATTACATATGCCAACATACCTGGATTGAAGGTTACTTTTCTTACAGCAGTATTATTGTACTTTAGTATGTGTATAGTGTATCTTTTTATTTTTAAAAATTCAGCCTCTTGCCTTTAACTCAGTCTCTTTTAGATAGTATGCAGTAATCTCTCTTTGTGATTTTCCTTTTTTGTTTTACTTTCAGTAATTCATTGTGTGAAAATATGAAAAAGATAATTCCAGAAAGAAGATAAATTTATTTCATAAATTTTAAATTACTCCTTATTATGAGTAACATATAGAAATCTCTTGCTGCCATGCTCTGTTGTTTATACCCATACATGCCAGTAGTAGCTGCAGTCGTTATTAGATGTTCTTTTGCGGTAACCTTGTGTTCTCGTACCTTTGCTTTATTTAGTAATGACCTCAGAGTTCCAAAGTAGTTTGCTGGTAACTTGAGTATGCCAAAATGAGCCTGTAGATAACCTTTCCTTTAACATAATATTAAAAGAAAAAATCATGTGCGGAGGTCACTTTGATCTATGGCATGAGCAGTTGTTAGGAAGGGAAAGAAAATTCAGTCTAGTTTTGCTGTCACATTGAACTGTCATGGCCAGCACATTAACTGCTTGGTGGTTAGTCAGGATCCTGGATTTGTGTGTGCAACTAAAAAATGATACTCAGGCTAACTTGTGAAATAGTCTCATGTAGAAGATGGAATAAGTTTATTTTTTCCTCCCAGCTTTATAAACCCAGGGGAAGAACACAAGGCCCTTGCTTAGGGGGACCATTTTAGCAGATTTTACAAGTGATCTGTCCTGTGAGCTCTTCATCATGTATGTGACTATGTCTCAGCCACTAGGGTAGCAACCTTCTGGTTAGAACCTTTCACTGACTAGCCTAAGTCACAGTAATCAGTCTTCTTTTATTTTCCCAGAGCAGCCTGAAGGCTTTCTTTCTTGCTGTGATCATAGTGGCATTCTCCCAAAATATAGGAGGACAAAAGAAAATTTTATTTTCACGGAGTCATGAGGAATCTAAAAAGAGGTTTAAACAATTTGAATCCTCACATAAAACTTCAAAAGTTATGCCCTGAATGTTTGATTACTACTTATTTCAGACAGCATTGTAGTCAGCTTTCTCATTGCTGAAGCACAATACACTATACATATAAGTTTAGTATATGTATAGTGTATTGGAGAGATTTAATTTGGCTCAAGAATCAGGGGATTTAGCTCATTCTAGGCTAGCTTCAAAGAAGTAGTATCATGGCAGAGCAAAGCTATTTATTAATTCATGACAGCTGGAAGGCAAAGGAGGGAAGCAGTGCCAGAGAGGAAAGGGCCAGGGGTCATGTATCGTTCCCAAGATTATGCCTTCATGACACATCCAGACAAAACTGCCCGTGCACTTTGCTAATTCCTTTGGTAGATCCCAAACTGAACACGTTGGCACCATCAAAATTAACTATTGTAGATGGAAAAGGCATTCAGTTTTATCACAGATAGAAAAAAATCATAGTACCAAACTGTTTGTGTTTTTGGGCATGCAGTGGGAATGTTGGAATTATTTCTTATGGGTAAGAGGAACTTTTTTTTTTTAATAGCTCAGTTGTGCTTTAAAAACATACTGTTCCAGTCTTTATCATTTATTTGGTATATTTAGGTTATTCACATTTAAGGTTATTATTGATATATCTGTTTCATTTTCTCATTTTTGTTTCTTCTGTTTTTTACTGCTTTTCTTTCTCTTCTTTCCTGTAAGTTGTATGAATATTTTATGGCTTTTAAAATTTATTTATAATGTTTAGAGTTCAGTTGCAATTTGTCTTAGCATGGATTTCGTTTGCTTAATTCTACTTGGAATTCACTCAATTTCTTGAATATTTAGTTTATTTCTCTAAATTTTGGGAAATTCAGCCATTATTTGTTCCTGGGTGTGTGTGTGTGTGTGTGTGTGTGTGTGTGTGTGTGTGTGTGTGTGTGTGTCATCCTGTCTTTCACAGTCTCAGATAACTCAAATATTAGTTCTTTTGTGATTGTCTCATAAGTTTCTGAGACTATTCTTGAACTGTATAACACCTTTCCAGAGAAAATGGTCATTAACTAATACTGCATTTTTGCCTCCTCCTGGTGGTGTAAGTTTCATGAACTTAACAGATGTGAGAAGGGAGAAGTGAAAGGAGGACTGACTCATCACTTTGTTGTTATAGGTTGGAGTGGAATCTCTGTGGAGTTCCCTGCATGGGCTCTGACTATATCAGAATAATAAGGAGGTAAAGTGCTTGCCTGTCAAGCTTAAGTGTTCAGCTCCCCAGCACCAAATAAACTGGGCATGGTGGTGCATGCCTGTAATCCCAGCACTTAGGAGGCTGAGGGAGGAGGATTGCTGTGTGTTTGAGGCCAGCCTGGTCTATCTAGTGAGTTCTGGATTAACCTGGATTGCAGTGTGGGACCCTGTCTCAAAAAAAAAAAAGGAATAAACAATGCTCCTTTCAGTTTTTATGCCTGTATGCCTAATTGATGATGATTTTAGAGGAAACCTTGCTTTTCTCAGGGCCCTTCTGTTATGGATGAGAAGCAGAGCTGAATACTAACAGATTTTTTTCACACAGTGTTGCTGATATTGAATGTGAATGGAGGTTATAGTCACCATGGACCTTGCTGGCACTACCAGGGAGGGTAGGGAATTGGAATAGTATCTGCTTCTCCTAGGTGCGAGAAAGAAATTAATGTTCCTAGTGTACATCTAATATGAACCTGCTGGGGAGGGGTTCTATTATTTGACAGTCATATGGTGGTCATTGCTGGAGACTTACTGTTTTGTTAGGTCATCCTTTTTTCTTTGGTTCAGAAAAATAGGCATTGCTTGACCAGCATTCTGCTAATATTACTGGGTTGGGTGTTTTTGCAATATCCTACTTGAGGTTACAGGAGGAAACAAGCAAAGTCAGAGAATTTAGCACAGCAGTACTTTCCAAGGCCCTGGGTAGCTTACTTTATTTCTCTCTCTCAGAATCTGCCTATGCATCTTTGTGTTTTGATCAGGTTTTTTTAGTTGTAAAAAGGATTTGGAAATAAAAGTATTGTTATTTTAATCTTGCTCAAAACTGGAAGTCTCTGCAGTTAACCAGTAAATCATTTAAATCTCACTTCTCTATATATCAATACACACATTTATATCTCCTTTTCAAATGTTTTAGAGAAATCATTATTTGACTATTTTAAGTAGCATAAAATATGTATGGTAAAATATTGGACTAGGTCATGTAGGGTTCTTTCAATTACTGTATGATTTTATGATCACAGAAATTGTTTATTTAATCAAGGCATGTTGTTATTACTGAAGTAGAGGATAAAAAAACTAGGCCTCTGGGTTTTAAACATAAGCATATAAAGCTCGTCCTGTGTTTGAGTTCTGAATGACGGAGAAGCAGTTTCCACATGGCTGTTAGCTTGGAGCATAGGCACCAGAGTCAAGGTGCCTGACTTTACATCTTGGATTTACTTTTACTGGGTACTTTACCTTGGATAAATTCCATAACCTTCCTTTGCCTCAGTTTTTCTATTGCTGAAGTGGCAACATTGCCACTTAATAGGATTTAAAGAGTATTTTGAAGGTTATAGCAGTTACTGTATTTTAACTGCTCTAGTGTTTGCACATCACTTACATGCTTATTATCACTTACCAAATGTGCTTCTTTTGGTTAGTTTTAGTTTGAATTTTAGGTTTCCCATATGCAAAATAGATTACACACATATATAGTATATATTAAATGTGTTTACATCTTGCCCATACTAATGTGGTATTTGTATTTACATCTTGCCCATAGTAATGTGGAATTAAGTTGGAAAGTTTCTATTGCGTAGATTTTCAATGTTTTTCTGACGTATTATCTTTCTATGAATGTTTTTCTCAAGGTATCTTGATTTATTTTTTTCTCTCAATTGTATAGAACGGACAGATGCTGAAGGATGGGAGACTGTCCAGAGAGGAAGACCTGTTCGTTCTCGATCAACAGCGGTGATGTCAAAGGTTTCATTAGTAACAGAGGCTGTAAGATCAAAGGATGACAGTGATAAGGAAAATTTATGTCTTCTACCTGAGGAAAATGTACAGAAATGTGAATTTTTTGGAGATAGACCTTTTAATACTATAGAATCTCGGACCAAAGACTCATTACACTCTTCCGATCATCACTTTACTGAGAGAACACAGGTAATATGTTCCAAAAACCATTTTAATACTTTTTTCAAAGGGATCTATGTGTGCTGGGATGTTTATCTTTCTGCTTCACTTGTAACTTTTTATTTTACACATTTTTATATCTATAGAATAATTGCAAATGTAGAATAGTGAACTCTCCTACGTTGTTCACCTAGATTAACAAATAAGTACTTGCCAAATTTTTTTATTTTGCCTTATGCCACATGCTATTGTGGTAATAAACAAATATAACTACTTAATTTTAGTGTTATAACATGTATCTCCAAAAATAAATGAAATTATTTTGCATAAACAATATAAAATCAAGGAATTTGATATTTATACAGTGTTACCAGATTTATAGTACACATTCAGTTCTTGTTCAAAATTTTAAATTTCTTGTCAGAAAATTCAGTTTTCTTGTTGTCTCAATTTTCCCGCCCAATTAAGGACCTAGTTTTGAATTTAGACAGCACATTTGGTTTTGTTTCATTAATACTGTTCTTGAACCTCTTTATGTTTCATGACATTTATAGTTCAAAAGAATATATTGCATAGAAGTCATTTTTTTTCTTTTTATTCATTGCATATAATCCACGTCAACAAATGCTTTTTTGATAGTGTTAAGGTCATTTTAGTTATTGTCACGTCTAGGGACATGTCATTGCAGTTTGCCCAGTTTCCTTCTTAACTTTCATTAAATAGTATCTTCTTGTTTTATTTGAAGTATTGTTAAAAATAACAGATTTTTATTTTGTTCATCTTTAACTTCCTTCAGATGCTAGTATTTTGTATAATTTTTACTATTGCCAGCATTTCTTCTGTGTGTTTAAAGGAACTTTATTTTACTCATTTTATGAGCTCATATTGTTTTATGTACGTATATAAATATTCATATTCAGTTGGTATAATTGTGTTTAAATAGGTTAGAACGGGTGATATTCATTGATGTTGTCAGAAATAGTCTAAATATATCAGTTGTAGTATCAGTTGATTATGATATTTACTGTTTAAATTTGTTTTATTTGTAGGATAGTTTTTGGTCCACCGAGACCACTCCTCAACTTTCTTTTCCTCCTTTACAATGATGATAGTGGCCCTTAATCCTACAATAGTTTTGATGGCCTGCAACTCTGTAATGGGTGTGTATTTTACGCCTGTGTGAGATAACAGATAGCAGCTGCTTCTGCTTCTTCTCCTTGCTCTCCTCCTCTTCCTCTTCATCCTTCCCTCCTTCTCTTCCTCTTCTTCCTCCTTTCCATACTTCTCTTTCTTTTCCTTCTTTTTTTGCCTATGTCTCACTGCATAGTTCAAGGTCTTCCTGAACTTATTATGTGTCCTAGGCAGGCCTCTTAACTCACCCGAGTCCTCCTGCCTCAGCCTCCTGAGTACTGAGGTTATGGGAGTGCATTACAACACCTGGCTAATTTTTAATGTGATGCTGGGGAATCTAACACGGGGCTTTAAACATGCTAAGCAAGTGCTCTAATTATTGGGCTGTTCCTCCAAGCCTCTGAAAGCTTCTTGAAGCCAGTATCTTAACACAGATTTTTAATTTCTGACACTATCAAACAAAATCTAGACATATAACAGTTAGTTTATACTTATTAAATGTACATTTAAGAAACTTTTTAGGAGATACTTAATTAGGAAATCTCTTTTGAATTTTAGTTAACAGGTACCTAGCACTTTTACTGTGGTGTTTTATCTTAAAAGGCCTGTAACTTTAAATAAATATTAAGCTGTTTTTGTGTTGTGAATAAGCTTGTATTGTATTGTGATTTCAGAGATAATTCTTTCATGGAGCTTTTGAATAAATTAAAAGTTCACTGCTGGAAAATTTTGCCCACTGTCATTCTAAGAATGAAATTTAGCGTTTTTTCTCAATATTACTTTATATTTTAAATTTTGTTGCATAAATGATACCGAGTTTTTAATAGATTAAATATATTGTAAACATCAATGATGTTAATATAAATATTGCCAAGAAAATTCTAAATCATAATGACTGACTTATAAATAATATTGATAGAAATATAAGTAATGTGATACAAATGAAGTAATGCTTATGCTAAAATTAACACTTAGGAACAGTTTAAATTCTGACTATAAGAAGAATTTCTGAAGTAATTTATAAGACTTGACCCAGTTTAATATTTGTATAAATAATTAATCAAACTGGAAGTTTTATGGCCATGGCAGTGTTTACTTAATGTTTATTTAAGAAGTGATGTGAGTTTTAAATTCATAATTTCAGATTTTTAATTCTTGGTGTGCATTTGAAAAACAAGACATCATTCTTTATTAGAGAATAAACATACAGGCTTGGTTATGCTTACAGGTTTTAGGAAGTTTTTAAAATGGGAATGTAGTGGTCTAAACCAGTGTTTTTTAAAAACATCATTTTGACATTTCTGTAGGTTTTTGTGAACTCTCCTTAATGGGAAGGAGGGAGGATAACTAAGTCTAAAGTATGTGTATCACACACTGAGACCTGACATACTTGAATCTTTATGCCTTTGCCTTTTATTTTTGAAACTTGACATCATATATATATATATATATATATATATATATATATATATATATATATATATATGGCATGTCTTCATCAAAAATACTTTGAGGTCAAGTTAGTAATATCTCAGGAGCACATGTTTTATATTTTGGAGTAAAATCTTTCAAAATATAATTCAGTAAGAAATGTTCTCAGAATGTTTTACAAAAGTGCTGAATTTTGTGAAATTTGTGTTCTTTTTCCCTCTGTTGCACTTGGTACATACAAAAGAGATGAGCTGTCTGCCAGGTAAGTGATCCTTCACAGTTGGAAGGTTAAACAAAACCAGATCTTTTAGAGTAAAATAATGAATATTTTTTATTATCTCTTATTCATTCTATAAACTTGTTTTATTAGTTCGCAGTGAGTACATCAGATAATGTCAAGAATTCTGGCAGTGTTCAGGACTGGTCTGTTCAAACTTCTGAAATACCTGCTGTTCACATTGATACAGAGCATATTTCAATTGCTCAGCAAGCTGACACACCTCCTTCACCAACAAATGAAGATAAATTTCCAGCAGAGAAAGAAAGGATAGAAAGTGAGATGGACCCTTCAGACATTTCAAATGTGAGTGCTGCTCACTTGGTAAGAACAACTTATCAGAATTTTGTGTATGTATATTAAAAAGGCACAAACCCCAATAATAATTGCTGTTAGTTTTTACTGTTTTATAAAACATCTTATACATTTAATGTAACAGTGCTTTTAGTAATGTTTTGTTAGTTATGACTTTTCAAGAGGAAGAAAATGAGACTAAGCCATACAAATCTTGTTTAATGTCATTTATTTTGTGTGTGATTTGACTAAATCACTTTATCCTATGGTAAAGAAATTACATTTAGCATCTCCGCTACTATGTGGGTCAGCCCTTAACACTAGTACCTAAATGAATAAATAGGAGAAAGCTGTCCTTACAATGATTAGTGTTTTCGTTGGAATGGCTGCCATTCTGATAGGTATCACCTGATGTCCTTATTTTTGTAAAATAGCTACTGTCATTTGCTTGGAGTTTGTTTTTAAGATTGCATTTGTTTACCATTCCTATTCCAGAATCTCCAAGAGCACATGGATTATATATAGGACATGCTTTTGAGTGATTGTGATTACTTATTCTCATCTCTTCCTAGTATTTAAGATGCTTTACATGAGGATAAGCCAGAATAGGTCAGAAGATTCAGAATATTACATAAATGAAATTAAAATCTTTGCTTTGCTTCTTTCACTCACCGTGCTTATTTTGAAGTTCACTTGTGTAGTTGTTTGTTCTTTTTAAAACATTGTTAGTAGTAGTCTGTTGTATGCATGTAATGTGTTAATAGACACTTGAGTTGCTTCTGATTTTTGGGTATGATTAAAAATTGCATGGCACTGTGTAAATGTCTTTGAACATATGCTTTCATTTTTCTTGGGAAAATACATATATCAATTTTTTTAAGGTTTTAGGTCTGTCCATACTAATTTTCTGTTTTCTTAATTCTGTGGATCTGTTTCTCTTTTATAAAATAGTTTTATTGAGTTGTTGATAATATAACATACATTTTATTCCCTTAAAGTTCATCATTGTTTTTCAACATAATCACAGTTTTGTGTCCATTGCTATAGTCAGTTTTGGAACACTTTTATCACTCAAAAAAGAAGCCAAATACCCTTTAATGGTCATTTTTGTGTACTCTCATCTTACTATTCCCAGACAACCACTGTCTACATTTGTCTATTACTTTGCCTGTTTGGGATATATCGTAGAAATGTAATACAATATGTAGTTCTGTTTTGATTATCTTCTTTGATTTCTTTGGCATAATGTTTTAAAGGTTCACCCATGTTTTAGCTTGACTCAATACTCAATACTCCATTCCTTTTCATGACTAAATAGTATTCCAACATATGGATATATCACATTTTATGTATGTGTTCATCAGTTGGTAACATTTAGGTTGTTTCTATTCTTTGATTATAACCTATTATGAATAATACTACTTTAAATATTGGAAGACAAGTTTTTATGTGATTTTTTTTTTTTTGGGGGGGCAAGGCTACAGGAGACTGAACTCAGGGACTTCTGGACTTCAGACTGAGCTATATCCTCAGCTTTGAATTTTTTTTGTTTGTTTTTGTTTTTGTTTTTTGGTGTGCTGGAGATTGTTGAGTTTACAGCCTTCCATCTTTTATTTTGAGAGAGAGTCTTGCGAAATGTCTAAGCTGCCAATACTGGGCTTGAACTTGCAATCCCGCTTCAGTCTCCCAGAGTGCGGAGATTACCAGTGCCATCAGCCTGGCATCCTTGTACCTTTTAAAAATATTTTAGCTTTTTTTTTTTTTTTTCTCTGAGATAGGTTCTCACTATGTTGCCCAGGCTTGGCTCTGACTTGTGATTCTCCTACCTCTGTCTACCAGAGTACCAGATTATTAGGATGCCTGGCTGAAGGCATGTGGTTTCATTTCTCCTGGATGTATACCCAGAGGAATTGCAGGGATCATGTCTTGTCTGTGTTTCGTCTTCTTAGGAACTATCAGACAGGTTTCCAAAGTGGTTGCGTAATTGTGCGTTCTCATTAGGTCTGTTTTCTTTTGTAGTTCTGTCAGTTTTTGCCTCATGTACTGTGAAGTTCTGTTAAGCTTATGAATATTTTGAAATGTTTTATTTTCATGAACTGACCTTTTTATTATGAAATAACTTTCTTTTTGATGAGTATCGATCTTGTGTCATCTTCTTATATCTTTATATTCAGATAGGGTTTTTATTGGAAGCATGTATTTAGTTCTTGCTTTTCATCCAGTTTCACAATCTATTCCTGATAACTGGAGTGTTTAAGTTATTTATATAATACTATATAGTATGATTATTAATATAGTTATTTAATTTTCTCAACCCTTTGTTTTCCTTTTGACTCATGTTCTTTTTTATTTCTTTTTTATTTCTTTACTACCACTTTACCTTTTTGGTTGGCTTACTAAATGTAACTTTGTTTTTTTATAGTGCTTGCTTTAGTGTTAATAGTACGGATTTTAGGTGCTCCTTTTTTTTTGAGACCTTATCTCTCTGTAGTTCAGTTTGGATCTGAATTCACTATGTAGCTTAAGCTGGCTTGATACTCACAGCAATCCTCTTGTCTCAGCCTCCTGAGTGTCATGATTACAGGGTACACCATTATACCCAGCTTATCTGGTGTTTGGGGAATTGAACCCAGGGCCTTGAGCTTGCTAGCCAAGTGTTTTAACTGCGGTACTGTTCTTCTATCACTGATTTTAGCTACTTTTGGGGATGCATTAGCTGATGATTCTCACACATATTGTTTATATTCTAATGCATATTTCAGGTTATATATATATATATATATACATATATATATATGTATATATATATGTATATATATATATATATATAATTAGCATTCCTTATCATCATTACAGTGTGCATTGTGTTTCCATGATAGTATACTATTTTTCTTTTATATTTAGTGATCATGATTGTGATTTGTAATGAATTTCAATTTTGGCATTCAAATGCAATTCATACCTTCTTGTTAATAATACTTGTTATTTATGCAACTTCACAGTGTCTCATACGTAGCAGTCTGGTAGAGAAGGTGAGTCATGGGGGTGTGCCATTTTGGAGTAATGGATAGGCTGTTCTAAGATGCTTCCAAGTCACCTCACTATTAAGTGCTTGAACCTATGTTGGACTGAGGTTTTAGGATTTTTGATTAATACTTAGTATGTTATGTATAATGTTGAGTTCATATTTTGAAAATAACAAATGATAACTTCACTGTTAAGTTCAGTGATGACTCTTTTTACTTATTTATTTTTAATTTCTATAGTCCATGGCAGAAGTCCTTGCTAAAAAAGAAGAGCTAGCAGATCGTCTAGAAAAGGCCAATGAAGAAGCCATTGCTAGCGCTATTGCTGAAGAGGAGCAGTTAACTAGAGAGATTGAAGCTGAAGAGAACAATGATATTAACATTGAAACTGACAATGACAGTGATTTTTCTGTGAGCTTTACATTTTTTAACATAATTCTTATGTTATATAAGGAAACAAAATTCTTGGGACAAGAAAGACTTAAATTTTATCTAATCCATTTAAAATTATTTAAAAACTATTTTCACTAATTATTATTCTCATGGTGATTTATGTGATAGGTAGCAAATTGTACAATATAAATTAACATGTTACAGTATGTGTGATAATATATGATGAAGTCGATGGCTTGGAAGTTTTTTTAATTTTAGAATTTAAGAAATTGAGTCACAGAAAACATGAACTCAGTGTCACATGGCTTATAATTTAGAAATTGAATGAGAATCTTAGGGGTTTTTTTGTATTGTATGAGTATAAAGAAAATGATAACTACCTTGCTGTCAGTGGTGTATTAAAGAAGGATAATTATTTAAAAAGTAAAAGCTTAAGGTTTATTTAAAAAACATTTTTCTATGAATTTAATGCCCAACAGATGAACTTGAGCTCTACTGATGCGTGCTTTGTATATTTTATGTCATTGTTTATGTGGCAGTATTGTAAAGCCAGTATGTTTCTTTTAAAGTTTGCTTCATTTACCAATAGTGTTAAAAACCTATGAGCTATGGTATTTTAACCTAGTAGTTATTGTGGCTGCACAGGTATTTTTCTGGTTTTGGGCTGTTAGTTAATGAAATATATTAAAAATATGTAAGAAAACTTTATGTATACTTCTTTTCTAAGGTTATAATATTTAAGTTTGAAAATTATTTTTTAATTTCTCTCATATTTTAGGCCAGCCTGGGTAGTGGGAGTGTATCTTTTTGTGGTATATCTATGGACTGGAACGATGTTCTTGCAGATTATGAAGGTAATATTTGTGTATGTCTCTGTGTGTGTATGTGATGTGTCAGTACAGTGGGATACAATACAGTATCTTAGTATATGCAGTTTCATATAAAATACACAATTTGAGATAGAAATAATGTCATCTTTTAAGTCTTTCTCAAATTTGGTTTTTAGACCTATATGGTTAAATACTAACAGTGCTTTCTTCTGTTTTTGTTTTTCTCTTTTCTGAGCAGCTCGTGAATCTTGGCGCCAAAATACATCCTGGGGTGATATTGTGGAAGAGGAGCCTGCTAGACCCCCGGGGCATGCAATTCACATGCATGAAAAACTTTCCTCACCATCTCGGAAAAGGTCTGGCATTTGAAAATTAATTTGAAATGTTTTAAAGAACAGAAAGTAGCTGCATTTTGACTCTTATGTGAAGTTGCTACCTGGTCTTTTTTGGTATATTTAATACAGCTTGAGGTCCATTGATGTGACCATACTTTTCTAAAATGCTAGTTCAAATTGAGTTTTGTATACCTTAAGACCTTTAATTATTAATTGATTGTTAGTTTTTGAAGTCTAAAGAACACTGTTTTTAGTCTTATCTTTGTTTTCATCAATAGAACAATTGCAGAATCTAAAAAGAAACATGAAGAAAAACAAATGAAAGCACAACAGCTAAGGGAAAAGTTACGTGAAGAAAAAACCTTAAAGCTTCAGAAATTGCTAGAAAGGGTAAGTTTTTATTTTTATTTTTAAAGGAAATTCTGATAATCTTTAGTGAATTTAATTTCAAGTGGGCTTTTCTTTTGGTCTGAAAATAGCTAAACAAATAAAGCATAAAAATAATTAAACGTACTAAGAAAGAAAAGCATTTCTCTCTGTTGAATTCCAGGAGATTAAAGTTTTTTTTTTTTGTTTTTGTTTTTTTTGAGGCAGGATCTTGCTCTCCAGTCCAGGATGATCCTGAACTCACTATGTAGTCCAGGCTGGCCTTGAACACATGGCAATCCTCCTACCTTAGCCTCCTGCTTGCTAGGATTACAAGCATGTGCCACCATGTCCAGCTTATGTGGTGCTGAGGAATTGAGCCCAGAGCCTTGAGCTTGCTAGGCAAGTGCTTTAACTACTTGGCTGTTCCTCCAATGCCAGAGAGTAACTATTTTAAAAAGAACTAGTCTGTCTTAAGCCATTTATTAAATTGCCTTTTATCTGAGATGGCTTGGATTTTTGAAACTACCCTTTGTATTTTGCCACTTTCTTTGGAAGGTTTCTATGGATTGGCATGCCCAAAGTGTGCAGTGACCTTGATGGACAGTTTTGAGGCTATGAATATTAGATTTCTTGTATGTGTCTGCCTTTGATCAGCCCTGGCCTCTGCTGCTAGATATTTTTACTCATGAGTTTGCCTATGACTATCCCCCTTAGCCTCAAGAGTGCAGGCTACCACCCTCGTTGCAGTTGTTGAAGCTGTGTCACATATTCTTCTGGTCTTATAGCCATTTAATGAATCTGCTCTATTGCCATCCATGTGCCATACACCAGAGCTGGGTTTGCCACTGGTGCCAGGGCATCACCTCCTTTCCAGCCCTTATCTTCTCATAAATGCCTAGTGCTTAATAACAGAGGATCTTAGCAGCTCTTTCAGATGTTGAAAATACCTAAGAGCTTTTACAGCCAAGGAATACACCATTATTGATGTTACTATTAACCCTAACCCTCTTAACTGCCTTACGGCTCTGAACGCTGAGCTGCCATATGCTTTGTGTTTGGTGCCTCAGATGTAGGTAAATCCAGCAAATAAGACAAGAACATAGTAGAAGTTCAAGAAAGAGAAACCATAAAAGATAAGCAACTAGATGCTGAAAGATGTAGTGTCTTAATTAAGAGATGCAGCAGACATGATTAAGCATAAGAAAATTGGAAACTTTAATGGGAGGCCAGTTGCAATAATAAAGTAAGTGGAGGAAAAACAATGAAAGACTGAAGAAAGGCTCTAGGACTTATGGGAGACTGTTGTCAGATCTGTGTATACATGTGGGAATTGCAGAAAAAGATGAGAGAGAAAGAGGTGGGGGCGAGGGGTGGGGAGGAGTGGGCAGAAGGCTTTTCTAAAGACATTACAAAAAACTTCCTAGATCTAACAAGGGAAATAGACATGCATATTCAAGTCCATAAAATTCCACAAAGATTGAAGAAGAAAATAGTAGGACTCATAATTAAACTTACAGGTCCATAATAAAAAAGAAAAGTGGAACCAATCTGAAAAGTTTTTCTTTTGAATGATAAGCTAAAAAAGAAATAAAGCTGAGCAACTCAAAAACCCTAGCTAGTCTAAATAATTGGGAGAATATTCAAAGAGAAATGAAAGTTCAGTCATTACAATAGATGAATTAAAATAATTGTAAATGATTTTTATTAACAGTTCTGTTCCAGCTACAGAACTGTGAGGTTTTTTAAAAAAAAATAAATTTCTTTGCCTCTGATGTTTTGTTTTGAAAGAACAAAATAGAATAAGATGCTTGTGTATTAAAAATTCACACCTAACATCATAATCAATTAGAGAATTTAATCTATTATTTGGCAAAAGGCAAAAATCCCCCCCAAACAATTCTTTCCAACACAGTACTAAAAGGATTAGTGAAATTAGTCATGAAAGTGAAATAACTAATCTGTACTTAAACCAGAAGTAAAATTATCTACGTTTTCAGAGGACATTATCATAAACAGAGAAAACTGTAGATGTCATAAAACTGTGAGATATAGTATACAAATGTCGTGAAGGTTCAAGATACAAAGTTAGTATAGAGAAGCCAGTGAGATTTCTATATACTTAAAATGAGCTATGCACAAGAAAATTATATGTTAGGAACAGAAAGAATAAAATAATTGGGATTAATAAAAAAGGTATATACACTGAAAATATAATATTGTTGTAAAGAAAGAGACCCAAGTATGTGGGAAGATACCTCATGTTCATGGAGTGGAAGAATCAATATTTGTTACAACAATTCAGTGTAATATCAAAACTTCTGTGACTTTATTTTTTTACAAATATAAAAACAAAAAAATAATTTTAAAAAACCTTAAAATTCAAGTAGAATCACAGAAAACCCCAAAGATAACTACAGTAAACTTTAACCTGTAAAATAAGGGTTGCAAGCATCACATTTTTGACTTTATACACCAGAGATGTAATAAACAGTACACATGATAATGACATACAGACACATAGATACTAAGGGATATAATGGAGAATCTAAAAATTAAACTGATGCACTTTTGGTCAGGTGATCTTTGCCAAAGATGCCAAGAACATGCAGTAAAAATAACTCAGTATTTTCAACAAATGAGACAGCTGAATATCCATATGTAAAAGAATAAAATTGGTTCTGCTTCTTATAACATACACAAGACCACTACAAATGAATTAAAACTTTAAACATAGCTGAAACCATAAAACTCTTAGAAATAAACGTAGGGAAAAGGTTTCTTGACATTTGTATTGGTAATATATGTTGGATAGAACATCAAAAGCTAAGACAATGAGCAAAATTAGACACATGGTATCATATCGCATTAAAACCCTGTGGCATAGTAACGAAAAAAATTAACACAATGGAAAGGTAACTTACAGAATAGGAAAATATTTATAGAGTATATGTTAAATATGGTATTAATATTCATAATATTTAAGGAATTTCAAAATTGAATTTCAATAGAATTAAGTGACGTGATTCAAAATGGGCAAGGGACCTAAGTAGATTCTTCTTAAAAGGAGAAATTCAAATGACTAACAAATATGGAGACGTACTTAACTTCCATAATGGTCAGGAAAAGACAAGTCAAAACTGCTGTGAGGTATTACCTCACACCTGTTAGTATGTCTGCTGTAAAACAGCAGAAGTCGTGTTCATGAGAGTATGGAAAAAGGGAGCATTTACATGCTTCTGGTAAGTAATATATATTACAGTTATTATAGTTAGCAGTATGGAATTTTCTCAGAAAATTAACATGGAACTGTGTCATGATTTGGCAATTCTTCTGAATATATAGCCAATTGAATTGATGTCAGGATCATGAGTTATCTGCACATTTGTGATCCCTGTAGCATTATTCATAATAGCCAAGATAAGGAAACAAACTATTTGTTGACAGATGAATAAATAAGGAAAAAGTATGTATGTGACATGTTTGCATATGTATTTCTGTATATGTGAATATTATTCAGTCTTAAAATAAAATTCTGCCATTTGTGGCACTGTGGATGATGCAAGGGGACACTAACTGAATTAAGACACGTAAAAAGAACTCATTATTAAGGTTCAAGAAGAAAAGCATAGGTTGATGTTTGCCGGTTGTTGGTGGAGGAAGAAAATGGAATGATGTTGGGCAGAGGCCCGAAAGTTTCACTTCTGCAAGATGAATAATTTCTGGAGATGTAATGTGAAGTTTCATTATTGTAGCTAACCAAATTAAACACACATAAACACATGGCGCGCTTGCGCGTGCGCGCATGTGTGCACAGACACACGTGCCGTAGGAGAAGGTAAACTCTTATAATTTTAAGATCTTTTTCATTTGATAATTGATTACATTTTTCTAAGAGAGGAAAAGCCATATTTTAAAACAGTAACATAAAGATACAATTGGCTTTGGGTAAGTGGGACACTAATACTGGTTACTGAGGTGAGCCAATACTTTGAACATGTAACTATTGATCATTCTGGAGTAGAGGCTTTGGAGATAGCCAACCCCGTTCCCATCTTGATTTTACCATGTAGTAAACTGTGATTCCCTGGGAACGTTTCTTGACATTATTGTGTTTCAGCTACTTTATCTGTAAAATGACATTTGTAATTCTTAGCATGTGTGAAGTTTTAATGAATTTAGTAGCAGTGCTACGAGAGATGTATGTTGCTCAGTATAGGATCACTTTTTGTTGCTTTCACATGAAGTGTAGGTGAATATTATGTTAATTAACAGTGGTATAAAAGAGTTCCAAACTTAGTGCCTTAAATCAATAGATTTTTGTTAACCCATGAGTTTTGTGGGCCAGGAAACTAGGAGTGAGTGGCAATAATTATCCTGGGTCTTGGATGATGAAATTGAGTTCAAACTTTTGGTCACCTGCAATCAGATGATCCACTTGCAGGCTTGCTCGTGGAGTTTTTTGTAGGCCTCAGGTCTTTTGCTACTGATGAAAATCCTTGGTTCCTTGCCTAGTGGCCTTTCTGCTGTTCAGGTGCCTTCAAGATAGTGGCTTTCTGGCTTTTCCAGAGAAAGTCATGAGAGAGAGGAGAGAAGTTAATAGAGAACATAAGGAGTTGATAAAGTGGTCACTCTCCTGTCTTTATAGCATTCTTTACATTACAGTCCAATCATAATAAGGGAGGAGAGGACACAAGTGATCTTAATTAACCAAGCTAATTAGGTATTTGGGAGCCATTTGGAAGCTGCATACTAAAAGTACCCAACAAAAGATGTCTGATCACTACGTTATAGTTGGATGAATTTCCTTGTAACCTTGTGCTTGAATGGAATAGTAGTTAAGGATATAATTTGTATTACTGAGAGATAATTGGACCAAATAATACTAGTTGTTATAAGAATAGCTAAGTAATATTGGGTATCCTTCACTAGTTAAATTTACTGCAATAGGAAGAAAACTTTGTGATTTTTCTTTTAACCTGAATCGTAAGAATTTGTCATTTAGAATGAGTAGATCAGATACGAAAAGCAGTTTCCATGTAGTGGGATTCTATAAGGCAGTAGCACTGAAATACTAGTAAAAATATTAAAAATGTTACTTCATTTTTTCCTTAAATGAAGTGCTTTCTAACACAAACACATTTCTTCTCTCACTGTTTTTAATATAACCAAATTGTGTATTTCTTATTATATAACATGATTTCCAGTTATTCAGGCAAGCATAGCTTAGATAACTGATTTTAGAGGTTCTCTGGTTTAATTTCCTCAGATGTGTGAGTACTCTTAATTTTAGTGGAAAATAATTTCACTATCTTTTTGTATTAAGGGTTATTGTTTTCAATGCTGTTCTACATATGTGGTTTTCTTTGATCACCACAGTAACCCCGTGGTAAGTATTTACACCAATTTTACAAAAAAGAAAGCTGAATCTAGCAGAGGTTAAATGTTGTTTGCAGTTTACATGGCCAGTAGTTTGCATAGCTAAGCTTTAAGAACTTTTTGGCTCCTCGTATAGTACTCTTTGGATTATAGTTTTCATATGGTTTAAAACTAAGTATTTTGATAAAATTGAACTAAAATGTTAATTTTAAAAATAACTCATATTGAGAGCTGGAGGAATGGCTCAGCAGTTAAAGCGCTTGAGCAAGCGCTAAGCCAAGCGATAAGTACCCGAATTCAATTCCCCAGCACCACATAAGCAGGGTGTGGTGGCGCACACCTGTAATCCCAGCACTCGGGAGGCTGAGACAGGAGGATTGTCGTGAGTCCAAGGCCAGACTGGGCTCTGAAGTGAATTCAGGACCAGCCTGGATCACAGAGCGAGACCCTGTCTCAAAAAGGATAAAAAAAAAAAAGAAAAAAAACCTCGTATTGAGCCAGCTTCTCATTTTTCTTTGATTCATTCTTTGTTGAAATTTATTTTTGTAGTACGGAAAAAATGCTTTAAGGAATTCTGTTTTTTTGTTTGTTTACTTATTTGGCTAAGTTTCCAACCAAGGACCTTATGCATGCTAGGCAAGTAGTCTACCATTGAATCACACTCTCAGCAATAAGGTAGTTATTGCACCTAGTGTCTAGGATAAAAGTTACTTATTTTTCTTAATTGTGTGTTCTATTAGAGAGATTTAGTTTTAAAAGGGAAATAAATACATAATTGTCCATTGTAAGTTCATTGTATATGTTCTCTCTTCATAGATAATACCAACAAATGTTTCTAGATAGTCATGTCTTATCTACTATTGATAGTTTCACGTATGTTCAGTTGTCAATATAATCCTATGAGTTTGGTACTATTTTTATTACTTCCTTCTTGTAAATAAGAAAACTAAGTCTTGAATTTGTCTTTTTCTTTTGGTAAAAAAATTCACATCATATAAAATTTGTAGAAAAATGTATGAATCTTGAGGGCATTATGCTTAGTAAAATGAAACACAGAAGATTAACTATTACATGTCTAATATGAGAAAAGCAAACTATAAAAATATACAAGAACAAAATAAAAGAGTAATGGAAGAAAATAGGAAGTTTGATTTTTGTGGAAACTGTAAGGGGAAGTAAGGGAAGCGGGTGGGAAGAGAAAAGGGAAGTAAAAATGATCAGATGCATTGTGTATGTGCACCAGTTCCTCAGGTCCAGTGGTATTATTATGTATCACAACGACATACTAAGGAAAAGAATAATTTTGGCAAAACAATAAATAAAATGTTTATTCTACCAGAACAAAACAAAAAAGAAAGAAACCTAAGTCACAGGTTACACAGCTAAGCTACTACAAGTGGCCAAAGTAGAGGAAGGATGCTGGCAGTCTGGCTTCATGTCTGTGTCCTTAATCTTTAGTCATTCTTCTGCAGATCTTTCCAGGTGTAGTCTGTATATTTCATAAGCCATTTACCTACTTATACTTCTGTTAAGTTAGTCTGCATTTGAAATTAAAGATTTGATAATTTGCCAAATGTAGGAGAAAGATGTTCGGAAGTGGAAGGAAGAATTACTAGATCAGCGACGGAGAATGATGGAAGAAAAATTACTTCATGCTGAATTTAAACGAGAGGTGCAATTGCAAGCAATTGTGAAAAAAGCACAAGAAGAAGAAGCTAAGGTACGTTATAGGTGTTTCAGACATTTACTCATTTACCCAAAGCACTTTTTTCAGGTGTTACATAATGCTAATTGAAGTTAATATTTATCAAGTGTTCATTTGCTTCTGTTTTACTTGTTCATTTAAATTTACTAGGTACAATTTCTTTCTATATTCTTATAATAATTCTATAACATATATACTTTTTAGAGCTTTTATGAGAATAATTGACAGAAAAGGAGCACATGTAAAAATAGCCAATCTCATGAATTTTGACATGTGTATAAATCCTTGGAACTATTGGTACAGTGAACATAATAAATAATTTCTTGTTTCATAATACAATGAATGTATTCCTTCTTCTAACTCTGTTAATATGCAATTCCTTATCTGCTTTCTAGCACTAGATATTTGTATTTTTTCTAAAGCTTTATATGAGCGGAGTTAGGTTTTAAGCATTTTTCTCTCTGCTTTCATTCAGCGTAATTACTTTAATTCGGTTCCTGGCTCTTCTATCAGTATTTCCTTCTTTTTATTGCAATATTTTATTGTATGGAAGTACATTTTGTTCATTCAGTTACCCACTGGTGGGTATTTGTTTTCTTCTCAGTTTTTGTCTCTTACAAATACAGCCTCTGTGAATGTTCCTTTACTGTTTTTTTTTTTTTTGAAGAAATGTACTTTTGGTTTTCTTTTGTAAATATGTAGAAGTGAATTGGAAGGGTTATGGTAGATTCATATTTAACTTTTATAAAAGTTTCTCCAAATTTATTAAGCTATTTTATATCTGTACCAGCAGTAATAAGTTATACTAAATTCTGATTATCCCTTAACACAGTTACACATTTTAATTTTAGCCATTGCATTTTAGTATATATTTAGTGTATTGTGTTTTTGTCCCATTTTCATTGTGTGAAAAATACACATAACAGAAAACTTACTTCCTTTAGGATTATGAGTACAAGATTATGAATATATAGTAATATTAAAACACATTTATAATATTGTATAACCTTTACCACCATTCACCCTTAATATTCAGAAATCCTTTTGTCTCTAAAATTGAAACCGTATATTCATGAAACGGTAACTCCTTGCTCCTCCTCTCTCCCAGTTCTTGGAAATCACTTTTTTCTCATTCTATAATTTTAACTAATTTGTCCCATACAGTAGAAGTCATATCATATTTGCCTTTTTGTAACTGGCTTATTCCAGTTAACCCAATGTCTGGGTTATAACGCTGGGTTATGTCAGAATTTCTTCCATTATCGGCGGAATTTCACTGTGTACACACCACATTTTGCTTAACCATTCATCTGCTTGATATGGACACTTGTATTTCGACTCCAGTCTAACTCTTCTGTATAATAATGATGCTGTAGACAACGGGGTACACACATTTGTTTGAGTTCCTGCTTTAAATTCTTTTGAGTCTGTATCCAGAAGTGATATTGTTGATTGATATACTTCTAGCTTTTCTTTTTTTTTTTTTAAAGGAGTGCTGTATTTTCTACAGCATTTGTATCATTTTACATTCCTGCCAGTGGTACATGAGGTTTCTGTTATTTCACATGTTCTCAACTCCCATTATATTTTTGTTGTTATTGTTAATGATACTCACTGCAACAGTGTGCATGATACAGCATTTCATGGTAGTTTTGATTTACATTTTTTAAGTAATTAGTGATGTTGAACATCTTTTTCATTTGCTTATTGGCCATTTGTATGTCATCTTTTGAGAAATGTGTATTCAAGTCCTTCGTTCATTTTTAAATGAAGTTTGTTTTTTTGGTTGCTGAATTTTAGCTGTTCTCTATATATCCTAGCTCTCAAGCTGTTTTCAAAGATGTGGTTTAAAAATATTTTCTCTCATTCTGTCTATAGCTCTTGGACTCTCTGTTAATTGTCCTTTAATATATAAAATGTTTTAATTTTTATGACATCTAACTTGCCAATATTTTAGTAAATTGCCTCTATTTCCCTTTTTTTGTCTATTTTTCTATGTCTTTGATGTCATATTCAAGAAATCATTGCCGAATCAAAAGTCAAGGCTGTTCCTGCAGTTTTTCTTCAGAGTTGTACAGGTCTCGAAATTAGGCCTTTTACCCATTTTGAGTTAGGTTTTGCATATAGTCTTACGTAAGGTTGTTTGGTTTTAAACCCCACTTCTAGTATTAGAGACTTAGGAATTGAACCCAGGGCTTTCACACTGAGCTACTAGTACATCCCCACCCTTTTTTTTTTTAAGTTCTGTTTTGAGACATGCTCTTAGTAAGTTGCCCAGGTGGGGCTTGAATTTACATTTCTCCCCTCTCAGCTTCTCAGACTGCTAGGATAATAGTCATCATTACCAAATCTGACTGTATTAAGATTTTAATCTCATTGTTTGATGTGTGGCTGTTCAATTTTCCTGTCATCATTCAGTGAAAAAAATATTCTTTCCTCTACTAAATTGTTCTGGTATCCTTGTCAAAAACTATTTCAGTGTATCTGGAGATTTTTTTCTTGACTTTTTATTTTACTGTTGTACATGGCTATAATTATGCTAATAACACACTATTTTGATTTTTTTTCAGTAAAATTCAAAATCAGGATATATGAGCTTTCTACCTTTTTTGTATTTTTCAATAATGGCTCTTCAGGGTCATTTGAAATTTTATATGAATTTGAAGATGGATTTTGTATTTCTGTAAAGTCATGATTGGTATTTTTATGGGGTTGCATCAAACTGTTAGAGTGCTTTTGGGGTGTTATTGATGTCTCAATAATATTAAGTCTTCCAATTCATGCACATGGCATGATTCTGTTTTTATTTGTGCCTTCCATAATTTTTTCAGTAGTGTTTCATTGCTTTAATTGTAAATTTTTTTATCTCTTTGGTTAATTTCTAAGGATTTTATCTTTTTAATGCTATTTTTAGGGGAATTTATAATTTCTTCAGATTGTTCATTTTTAGTGTATGGAAAGGTAGTTGATTTTTGTATGTAACTGTATCCTATTGCTTTGCTCAGTATTTATTAATGTTAACAATTTTTTGTGGAATCTTTAGTGTTTTGTACATGAGACATCATCTTTTCCAATTTGAATACCTTTTGTTTGTGTTTCTTGCCTTATTCTGTCTACCCTTTGTAGTGTTATATTCAATGTATGTGGTGAAACAGAGTTTCCAAGTTGTCTTGTTATTGGTTTTAGGAAAAAGGTTTTCAAATCTTTTATCACTGAGTAATATGTTTGTTGGCATATCTAACATTTATTATTTTGAGTCTGGTCTTTTGAGTCCTAGTTTGTTGTGTTGATTTTTTTAAAACATAAAATATTGAATATTATTGAAGTCTTTCTACATCAGTTGGAACTGTGTGGTTTTTTTTTTTCCTTCATTCTGTTAATATTTACATTTGGCAGTTTTCGTAAGTTGAAACAACTTGACTTCTAGGAATAAATCCTAGTTAGTCATCATGAATGATCTTTTTAAAGTGTTGTTAAGTTCAATTTGCTCATATTTTGTTGGGAATTTTTTGTGCTGTTCGTAAGGGACAGTTTAGTTTTTCTGTGGTTTCTTTCTTATTTTGGTACTTATTGCTTGTTAATGGTCTCATAGGGTGAGTCTGAATGCTCACTCCCCTCTTCATTTTTTTGGCAAAGTTTTGGAAAAGTTTGGTGTCCTCATTTAAAGGATTGGTAGAAATTACACATTGAACTACCAGGTGCAAGCTCTTTCTTTGTTGGGAGATTGTTGATTACAGTGGCCTTTTTTGTTAGAGGTCTGGTCATATTTAATGTTTCTTTGTGATTTAGTTATAGGTTTCATATATGTATGTAAAGTAAGTTTGAGGTTTAGATTCATTTTTACAAATATATAATTTTCCAGCACCAGCTGTCAAAAGACTGCCCTATTTACATTGAATCATTTTAGTACCCTTGTTGAAATGAATGTGAAATTTTGGTGACAAAATATGTGGATCTCTTTATGACTCTATTCTGTTTCTTTTATCTCTATGCCTATCTTGGTATTAATACTGCTCTATCTCAGTTATTGCTCTGTATTATAGTAAGTGTTAAGATCAGGTAGAATATGTTCTTAAATTATGTCTCTTTTTGTAGCTTTTTGATTATTTTTTATTTCTTGTATTTCCATCTTAATTACAGAATTAGCTTATGAACCTCTAGAAGAAAACTTTATAAGGCTGTCTTGATTTTTGAGATTGCGTTCAATTCTCAATGTAGTCTCATTCTCATCCTTAATCATGGTGTAGTATGGTGGTATTGGTGTGGTGTGCTCTAGTGTGGTATGCTGTGGTTATATCATGTCAAAATTACAAATCCTTTCCCTTTCCTTTTTGACCCTCCCACATGTTCCCCCTCCCGTTTCCCACTAGTTCCTGCCATCCCCCATTTAGTTCCATGAAATGAATATAATCTGAGTTTCTCATATTAGAGAAACCATTCGGTATTTAACCGTCCGTGTCTGACTCACTTCACTGAGCATGATGGTCTCAAGATGCATCCATTTACCTACAAACTCTCTTTACCTCAGACTCTCTTGTCTTTACTGATGGGTAGTGTCCCATTGTGTACATACACCACTGTTTATGTATTCATTGTTCTGTTGATGAGTATTTTGGTGTCTTCCACATTTTAGCTATTGTTAGTTGTGCTCTTATGAACCTGGGTAAACATGTTATTTCTGTTATATGATGCTTTTAACTCTTTTGATAAGATTCCAGGAAAGGTATCTCTGGATCAAAGGGGATGTTTATTTCCAGCCTCTTGAGGCATTTCCATACTGCCCTCCATAGTAGTTGTATCATTTCATATTCCCACCAGCAGTGTAAGAGAGTTCATTTTCTCCCCCCCGCCTCTCCCCCCCCAGCCTCGCCAGCAAGATTGCTGTTTGGGTTCCTGATATATGCCGTTATGTCTGGGGTTAGATGGTATCATAGTGGTGCTTTGATTTGAATTTCTCTAATGGCTAAGGGTGTTCAACATCTTTTCATGTATTTATTGGCCATTTGAACTTCTTCCTCAGAGAATTGCCTGTTCATTTCTTTGCCCACTTTTTAATTGTGCCTTTGAATTTGAGGGGTCTGTTTTTCTCCAGTCCTTGCCTATACCTAGATTCTTTAAATTTTTGCCTAATTTGTATTGTAGAGGTTCACTTATTAGACTATTTTTGCTTTAAGCGTTACCTTGAACATTCAGGTTTTCAGAATTTATGACTTTTTAATTTATTTAGCTATTAATTTTGAAGGTATTCTCAATGTCCAGCATTTGGTTGAGATCTTAATCTCCTCCACTCTTTGATGAAGGAGGAATAGAACATAGAGTTATATATGGTCCAGTGACAGAGTATTTGTTAGTGTAACTTGGATATGAAGATCTTATCAATGTCAACATCTACACTTTGAATAATGGTTTACATTTATATTACTAACAACTTACTGGCACAGCATAATAGCTAATTTAACAATATAGCTGTTGGATCCACAACATTAATAGGAGTGATATACATTCTCTGTATCGCTGTCTAAGCCTAGTGTTGATTAATTGAAGTGTACTGTTATTATCAGTAGTATAACACAGTCTTCAAAATAATAAAATTCAGTATTGCTTGTCTGAGCTAACCCAGACTTCTTGGGGTTGCCTACTATTAGGTCCACACACTATACCCTTCCAAGCCGTGTAACATATGTTTATATCTATATTTGTACTTATTTTCTACTGGCTATATGCTCATTGCTAACTGGTTATTGATACATACACCCATTTCCCACTTAGTCTTCTAATTATGATCTAAACTACTATTGGTGGTTTATATGTACATTGTTTGGTGGACTACCCAAATCTGTGTTTTTAATTAATTATTAGCTAAATAGTATACATATAATACATCCCTTCTGTGTATATATGTGGTTTTGAATTATTGATACTCTGAAGTTGTATTAATAGAGAAATTGTAGTAGGGAGAGAGTAGACTAACAATAGGAGTTAGCTTTAGGTATGAAATAGAAAGCAGAGAAGTATTCATGTGATAGAAAAAGGCCTGGCAATACTTCCACCCAAGTCAGAGGAACACACTATAAGTAATATTTAGATGAGTTAAAGAGAGTTGTGGATGAAGTAGAGAGAATATTGCCTCCAGACTGCTTACAGATTTATGAAAAAGAGCTTAGAGAGTTGATAAAGAGAGGGAAAGACTCAGGAAAATACTAATAAGGAGACATGAAGCAGTAGAAGGGTTGAGAGAAAAAGGGTATTAGAAAGGAATGAAGAAAAAGAAGAAAAACAAATACTAAGGTAGGCATTGTTTTGTTTTCTTCAAGCCTTACCTGTTACTGGGGGGTGAGAAGCCTTAGGTTATACTGACTTGTACTTATGGGTTGGAAACTTAAAACTATTCTTTCTAATATTCTATAATTTAATAAGGAGATTCTTGGTGGTGATTTTTCGAATCTCTTGCTTACAAAATAATGTGGGTTCTTTAAATCTGCAGCCTGTCTTTTTCTCTGCAAGTAATATTTCCTATTCTTATGTTGGAATATTTTCTGTTGCCTTTCTTGATAACAAAGATATTATTTATCTTTATCTTTCTACTAGGTAATATTGACTTGTTCTGCATATTCAGAGTTTATTTTATTCAATCTCATCTTAAAAATAAACATTAAGATTATCACAAACCTTTTTTAAATTAGTAATTTAAGTTGTACTAAATTACTAATTCTGTTCTACGTTATTTCTAATTTAGTTACTTCTGTTATAGGGTTAGTTTTATACATAGTTTGTTTCCTTAGCTTTCTAATCATCATTGATTTTTATGATTATGTTGTTTATCATCTTTTCTTTGGTCTTTTTGTAACTTTTTCAGCATTATAATTTGAATAGGAATTTTTTTGCCTTTTCTTGAATTATGATTTATTTTCTTCTAGGTCAGGGTTTCTTTTTCTCCCAACTTTTGAATATTCTCCTCTAAGTTTTATTAGTATGCTGCCTTAAGTCTCATTTCTTTTGTTTTCATCTTGATTATGTTTAACATGTGAGCCCTGATACAATATGTATAAAGCTTTCTTGAATATGCTTGTTTATTGAGCTTTTTCCGCATTGTTTGATAAATGGCTATATGATCTATAAAATTGTCTCTGTGACATAGAGATTAGGAAGGTTTAATGAGAACTCTATTACATCTTTGTTGTGTGAGATTTATTAAATATCTTGATATAGGTTTTATTTTATGTGCCATAGATTTCTTTAGACATCTGGCTCCAGCATTCGCTTCCTTGTTTCACTCTGTTGTTTCCATTATATCATACTCTTATTCTGGCTTTCAAGAATTAGAGATTTAATCCCAACTGATATTTTAGAGGTTTATCATTAGCTGTACTTTACTCATAAAATTTGTATTGTCTATCAAAATTTAGCTATTATCTTAATAGTTGTGAAATTGGGGTTGTAGCGTGAATAGTTCAGTGTCTTGTACTTAATTGTCACTTAATTGTCAGTTAGTATATGTCAGAGACGAGTGATTTGTTATTTAGTTTTTGCCCTCTCAAACTCATTAGAGCAACATGAACACACGTTGAATATGGTTTAGTTTCTATAATTTCAAATGTAGTTGTTTGAAGTAGAGTCTCTGTAAGAATCTTAAAAAGATTGTGTGAAGAGGAGAAGATGTGAATAAGTAGGAACACAATGGGATGGGAAGGGAAAAAGCAAGTAAAAATAAGATACAGCACAGGCATAAGACAAGAATCCTAAAGCTAATCTTTATACCAACTCTCTTTAAGTTCTTACTGGAAATGGGGATTTGTTGTATATATTGGATTATTACTCATTTTGAGGTACATATTGGAAGAAAAAAATCCACCTTTTCTACCTTTTCACTTTTTTTGTTTTATTAAGCCATTGTTAGATTTCTTATTCTTCTGCTTTATCCTAGAGTTAACTTGGTTTGAACCTACTCTTTTTGTATTTATTGAAGGTAAATGAAATTGCCTTTATAAATACCCTTGAAGCCCAGAATAAGAGACATGATGTTTTATCAAAATTGAAGGAGTATGAGCAGAGGCTTAATGAATTACAGGAAGAACGCCAGAGAAGACAGGAAGAGAAGCAAGCACGTGATGAAGCTGTCCAGGTAGGATTTTACTCAGCACCTCTCAGAACTCTAGCTCTGGAATGAGAGTCTGAGGATCCAAAAAAAGGAGTGCAATGTAGTCTTTTTTCTAACATTTCATGGATTAATAAACTGTGGTTGCCTGAAAGACAGTGTGAATTCTTTCAGCTAAGGTTATCAGTGCTTTTGTCAGTAGATAGCAGTCATAGAAATAGAAACGCTAGCCTCAATCAAGTAGAAGGTTGGATTCCTCTGACAGGTCATTATTATCTGTTCTTTTCCAATTGAGTTGAGCAAGAATATTGTCTTTTTCTGCTATGCAAAAAGATTGTTTTGGGTCAGTATATATCATCTTAAAGAAATGAGCCATCAGTTTGCTCTCAACAGGGCAACTGTCATTTATTGCGTAGTACCTTTTAATTACCTTTTAACTACTATAGCAGATCCTAAGCTGTCTGCCATTAACGGTGTGAGAAGAAATGTTAAGGTAAAAATTGTAGTTCTGTTTTAATCTATTTCAGATTTTTTTCAGTAAAATGCCTTTCCTATACGTTCTCTTAGGACCTGACATTTTGATGTAGAGAAAAATTTTGCAGTGTTCAAATACAAAATCAGACTTATTTTATCTTTTGTATCTAATATGTTTCTTTATTCAGTGATTATTTTTGGTAACTGTAAGTCATATGTTGTAGTGGACTTGAGGATAACAGAAAGTATATGTACTTGTTCTTGGCGGGAACATGAACACATAAACAAACCTTAAATCTGTTTGGATAGTACTACAGTAAAGGCAGTCTGGTAGCTGAAAGGAGAATACTTTACTCACAAAGGTCATGGAAAGGACATAAGAAAAAGTTTCCTGAAGGTAATATCTCAATTAAGTTTAAAAAAATTAAGTTAGACAGGTATAAATGTTGAGATGTAGTGTGGGAGAAGATTCTATGCAGAGAGAGAAATATGAATGAACACTGAATGTAGACTTAGGGAGTAAATCGCAAAAATAGTTATGTTAAAAAATTAGGGGTATCAGTATTTTATGCTGCACTTCAATCGTGATTTTAGGAAGTTTAAATATTAATACATTTTAAAATTTATTGATAACTCTTGTCCAGTTGTGGGCATTAACAGACATTTTCGCATTCATCTCTGATATTTGATTTGAGTGTAATATCTTATTTTCATGAATGCCAAGCTAACATATGTTTAAAAATATAGTCCTATTGAAAAAACTACTTCATATTAGGGTTCTCTGGAGGAGCAGAGTCAACAGCAAGTATGTGTGCAAAAATGCGAGATTTCTTAGGTAGGCTTACAGGATCAACAGTAATAGAGGACACAGGGGCTGTCTATGAGATCAGAGGCAGGAATGTGCACAGTGGCCATGTGTGGAATCAGAGGCAAAAGGACCCACAGTGGCTGTCTTCATACCAGAGAGCTGGAGTATTCAGTTGCTGCTCAGCCCACGAAGATGGAAGCTGCACCACAAGAGGAAACAAGGATGCGACAACAGTCGAAGTTTCTGGGAGCTCAATATAGAGTCACCACTGTGGCTTTGCATTGGAAGGCTGAGGAAACTGGTGAAGACTGGAGCTTTTCAGAAACTGGCCTGCTTTCTTCTTTTCTTTTTATTTTATTCATGCTACAAACCTATTGGTTGATGCCACCCACATCTAGTGTTTCTTTCTCCATTTGTTGCTGGTAATCATAGATGTACTCAGAACTTTACTGTTCTCTTAGGCATTTTTAAATTCATTCAAGTTGACATGTCATGGCTTATGGTTACTAACTTTTTTCTTCCAATGAGCAACAAAAATTTTAATTTTTATTTATATAGAAGATAATTCCATATTCACTTATACCCTTAGTGATCAAATAAAACAATATATTTGAATTTATAAATTTTAGTCTTCACTTCATTATCATTGTGTTTTACTACAGTAGGACCATTTTATTAAAAATTAAATTTAGTAAATTTAGCAACCATTAGACAATAATTGAGATACAATACTTGATCCTTGACATTATGGTAAATAATAAGTTATTCTTTAATGTGGAAGGGTAGAGTCCAAGTATATACAAAGTCTAGAGGTACCAGTAAATAGGAGAATAATTAGTTCTTTTGCTTGAAGAAGGTCAGGGAAGATTCCGTAGAGAAGGTGATTTCTTTGCTGAATTTTGGAGAGAACTGTGTGAGAAATATTGTATATTTTTAAATGGACATATTTGGTTCTTTTGTATTTTACACATTTGAAATGCAAGTTATCTTCAGTTGAAAAATGATGCTTCTTGTTTTTTAATTTGAAACATTCACTAACTTTAAAAGGGAAAGTAGTTTACTGAAAGTAGCAAGGAATTTTTGTCCTCATCAACACTTTAAAAAATGGTTTTAACTCCTCAGGATTATTTTTATTTTCAAAATATCTGAATTAGCAGACATCTCAGCACTTAGAGGCTGAGGCAAGAAGGTTGCAAATCCTGGGCTATGTAGGGGGTTCAAGGCCAGTCTCAGCTAGATAACGAGAAGACAGAAACAGAAAAATGGAAACAAACAAAAACAAAACAAAGTAGGCATTTCCAGTGGATGTAATTATCTATATAAACTTTAAAGCCTATCTACAATCTACGTAAGTTTGAGATATGCCTAATTGTTAAATCCACTGGTAATATTTAACTTACATGTCTAATTAAATTAAAAGTGTGTAGTCATGACTAGCTGTATAAGGTACGATCCTATTTTGTTATGGAATTTCAAAGACCTTCTACATTCAGCCTGCCTGTAGTCCTTCCCTTCTTCCCTCCCTTTCATTCTTTGGCTCCTTCTTTTTCTTTTGGTGCTGGAAATGTATGCTCCATCTCTAGTACATTTTTATTTTTGATTTTGAGACAGAGTTTCACTAAATTATCCAGGCTCGATTTGGACTTGGCAGTTCTCAATTTCAGTCACACAGAATTCTAGGATTATAGATAGAAAATATACAGTAAATATTGCATTGTTGCTAACATGTGCCATGTAGTTATATATCTGGTAGGTTACAATGAATAGGTACAGACTTTGTTAGTACTATCTAAGCAGTATGATATAGCAACTCTTCATATATTTGCTTAGCTGAGAATCATGTATATTTTATTAGGTATTTAAAGTAATGTAAAGATTAAAGTGTATGGTTGGATATGCATAAATTATATGCAGATTCTATATCATTTGATATGAGGGAGTTGAGCATTGATTGATTTGGGTGTCCACAGAGATCCTGGAGCCCATACTCTGTGATACCAAGGGGTAACTGTGCTTTTACTTTTGAAGTGTGACAACTACAAAACAGCTGGGATTCTTGTTTTGTATGAGGGAAATAGTAAGTGTTGCTGTCATATATTCTCAATTTGCCATTATTTTGTATATTTTTGATTGATTTGTAAACTCAGTTTCCATAATTAAGTATTCTTTGTCCTTTCTTGCCTGATTTTTAGGGGTAAGAAAAATCATTCTTAGGCTAACATAAGCACACACCTAGCTATTAAGTAAAGAAAGTGGAAGTCTGGGAAGTTTTTCTGTAGGCTTAAGAATTAGTTAAATATTAATCTGTTTGCTATTAGTTTATGTTCATTTCCCAAGATGTAGATTTATAATGATAGCAGTTTTATAAATTTATATTTTGTTTCTTTTTTCCACACTATTTTTAATATACAAATGTAATACATAGTATTTACAATGAATTTGGTTGTTTCGTACATCTATGTATCATATCAACTTCACAATCCCTTCCCATTTTCTACCCTCCCAACCCCTCCCTATTCCTTCCCCTGACTCTGGCTATCACTTCATATGGTTCCAAAGAATGTCTATGTTCTGGGTTTCCCAAGTCAGAGAAACCATACAGTGTTCAACATACTCATCTTCCACACCTAAGTCATTTCACTTAAGTCACCACTCTATCTCAGCTTCCTATTCCTCTAAGGGGTTTGCAGTAGTTAAATCTTGATGTCTCTTCTCTGAATCCGATCAATCTCTTTATTGGGATATTTACCAAAAGTTTTTTTTTTTCTATATTTTGCTTTATCTTTGTTGTTATTGTTAAGCCTGGCCTTACCCACCAGTTCGCATTGGAAAATAACTACAAGCATGTAGTTCAAAAGACTAGTAAATTTGGGAAAGAGGAAAAAAATATTTAAATTTCAAATGCTTTAGCTGAATATTGGAAGGTGCATACTTGTACATTCACAGGGTTATCTTTATATCAGTCAATTTCCTTAGGATAAATTTTCATTAGTGACTTAATAAGTGAATTGTTACACTAAAACAAAATTAAAACTATATCACATGGCTACATTAAATGAACTTAAATCTATACCACATAAATATACTTAAAGTGACAGATATGACGGCAAATTTAGTTATTTCAGAATTTCCTAACTTTCACAACTTATTTACTCATATTTCACAGATTACTAACCTACTTTTTTCTCAGCTCCTTCTCCTCTAGCTGTTGTCACTTTTCCTCTGGGGTCATTGGTGTCGCTGGATTCCCTTTCACTTTCTAAGTTTTCTTTAAGTATTCTCTGCAGTACTGGCTCAGTGGCTGCAAATTCCTTTAAGCGGTCTCTGTCATGGAAAGTTTTAAGTTCTCCCTTTAAATTAAAAGTTAATTTTGCTGGATACAGCAGTCTTGGTTGGCATTTATGTTCTTTTTGTGCTTGGATGACATTGCTCCATGATCTCCTTGCTTTTAGAGTTTGGACTGAGAAGTCTGAAGTTATCCTGATGGACTTATCTTTGTAGGTCACCTTCTGTTTTTCTCTTACCACTTTTAGTATTTTCTCTTTGTGTTGGGTTTCTAGAATTTTAATTATATTGTGTCGTGGTGAGGATCTCTTCTGATCAAAGTTGTTTGGTGTTCTATATGCCTGTAATAGTTCCGTGTTCATTTCTTTTCTCAGATTTGGGAAATTTTCTTCCATAATTTCATTAAACATGTCCTTTAAGCCTTTTGTTTTGTCCTCAGTCTTCTCCTGGATTCCCATAATTCTGAGGTTGTTTCTCCTTGAATCATCTATCAGCCCTTGTAGTGACTCGCTTTCTTTATTTACTTTGTGTTCTTCATGGCCTGTATGTTGCAGACCAGTCACTTTATTTTCTAGGTCTGACATTCTATTCTGAAGTTGTTTAAAGAATTTGCTTATTATTTCCTGCATGTTTTTCATTTCCTGAATATCTGCATTCAGTTTTTCTATATCTCTGTTGTGTTCTTCTCTAATTTCTTCTTTTGTCTTCATTATCTTCTGGTATATTTCTTCTTTGGTCTCCTCTAGTTGCTTTTTGCTTAGCAGTGTGTTGGTGTATCTCTTCTGCTGTCTGTTTTATTTCCTGCTTTAATTCACTGAATTTCTGGGCCCAGAAGTTACCATCATTTTTGCCCTTTTCTTTGGATTCTGCAATTTCAGTATCCCTGGGATCATCTTCTGGGGTGTCAGGTCTTTTTTTATGAGATTTGTTACCATGTTTCCCCATGGTTCTGCTACCTCTGGCTGTCTGGTGCGCAGGAAAGAAAATGGCTCCTGTGACGTCACTGCCTGAGACAGCTACTGAGCCCTATTTCTGATCTGGGATCCCGGGACCTTTCCTAGGGGGAGTGCACGCTGCATTTGTAGTACACACACCCACGGATCTGTGTTTTGGAGGCTGGCACTGCCCGCTGCTGACAGTTCCCACTTCTCCGGATCCTGCTTACCTCAGGCTCAGGTTCTGGCCTCTGGACCTTGTCTGTGTTCTGTGTGTGCCGGCAGCTCAGGGCTGCGCCTAGTCGACTGCTTCTTTCCTCCTCTTCTGATGTTACTTCTGATGTTACCCGCCCACAGCCTCCTCTCCTTTGTTGTGTGCTCTGTCCTCTCCTAGCTCCATCAGATATTCAGGTCCCCGTGAGCTTTCCTCCATCCTCAGCTGCCTGCGGCTCCAGCCATTTGCAGGAGGCTGGAGTGGCTTACTGGGCCGCGGTTTTTTTTTTTTTTTTTTCTCCTCTGCTTTCGATGATCCTTCGGAATTTCTGGCCTCCCGCTGGCCTCCTTTCAGTTTTTGGGGATGGTCCTTTTTTTCCTAGCTACACCAAACACGCTTTTTCGGACTACCTTCTTGACTTTTTAAGTGAGTTGACGAGGAGACATTGTGCAGGGCTGTTACTCAGCCTCCATCTTGACCGGAAGTCCCTATATTTTGTTTCTTAAACAGATACTTGGGTTTTTGACTTGTACAATGTGCGGGATAGGAAGTTTTCTATCTTAGGGACCATATTAGATTTGAAAATTCTAAATTTACTGGCTTTGTAATTAGCTGTATAATCACTTATTCTTTTTTCCATTTGTTGAAAACAAATTAAAGAATTGGCTAATTTTTGAAGTTCAGTTAACTTTTATTGATACAATGTCAAAGTAGGTTTTATTCCCTATGAAAACATTCGTCAAAATGATGCCATATTTACAAGTCTATCACTTGGCTACATTGTACATATAAAAATAATTTGCTTATAATACAATATATTTTCATTAGGGAGTTAAATTATATAGAATCATAGCTTTAAAGCCTTTGGTTTTTTATCAAACATGACATGAAAATTCTGTTTTGATTTTTATACTTCATACTAAGTTGTTACATTTTGTTATGAAGCATGTGATTCAGACCTTATATAGTTTTTAACTTAAAGCAAATTTGAGTAGATGAGAAAATATTTTTAAAACTTTACTATATTTGAGTGTTTTCAACCTTTCAAGTTCTTAAGATCTTGTGCAACCAAACAAGTTTTCACATATCCTTGATTATTGATGAGAAGCAGCTATAAACAGTTCAAGAGTTGTATGACAGATTCCAAAGAATGTATTTAAAATCTAATTGCATACTTTTAAGTCTGTAGTTTGCCAGATTTTTCCTCATAGAGTATTTTTTCCTCACATTTTTAGTCTTTCAGTCTTTTGCCAAAGAGAGAGAAAAGAGAAAAAGAGATTATGAATATCCATCCATCCATCCTTTCAATCATCCATCTTTCAGGCTTACTACTTTACAAAGTTTTTCCCTGGAACGAGTGAATCTTGTTGTGGATGCAAAGTCACCATTGTGGGCTCAGTTAACTATTACAAATGTTTAAATCTCTCTTAAGTGTTGTTTCACCTGAAACTGCTTTCTTTTTCTGCTTTTAATGAGTCTTTACTATGACCAAACAGTGTATTATCTATTTAATAGTATATTGTCTGTTAATACTTAAGGATCTCAGAATAAACTGAGGTTCTTTAAAGCAAAGCAGCTTCCCCAAATCCATAGAAGTAGGAATTACACGAGCCTACATCAGGATATTCCCATAATCATAAAGCTTGAGGAGCAGGGGAGAGAGTATGTGAGTACCTTGAAAAGGTAGTTGGATGAAAGGAAATGTATTAGTTCAGCTGTAAACATTGTAAAAGTCAGCAGAGTGCTTCTACTTGGCATAAATATACAGAAGATCCAGTGTTACTGTGTCTTCTTCTGCTTTGATGATGGTAATTATTCAGTAAGAATTTACTCTATGCCAGGCCTTTTAGGTTAAAGTTCTTTCCATTTTTCATCTCTTATTCTTCTCATTATCGAAGGGAATAGGTATTATTGTTACTTATTTTCCAGAAAACGAAATACAAAGTATGTAACTAACAAAGCTGGAGTCATCCAGGTAGTAAATGGGCCAGGCAAAGCCTGGGAATCTGACCTAGTGACCAGTGTCATCTCCTGGTGTGCTGCCATTGCCTCTTTCTCCGTCTCTCAAGCTTTTTTTCACTTAATTCCATTGTGATAGCTTAGTTTGGAAATAAGATCTGATAAGAACTCTAGGAAGACTAGAAGTTTTTCATTATGTTTAGGTATTTCTATAACTACATCAGCCCTAGGTTTTTTAATTAATCAAAAAAAAATAGAAGTTTTCCACAGAACGTGTGACAACCTAATATTTACTTATAATGGTATTTATTCTCATAATTATGTGTATTGCTAAACAACACACAAAAACCAAACATCATTACTACTTGATTTCTATTTAAATTCAGAGTAGCAGTATGTCAAGTAGCAAGTCATAAATACATAAAATTGAATATTTAAAATTGTGTGAAATGGATGTAACCTTACATAATTTTCATTTCACACATAATTTCATTATCTTATAAAATATTTTTAACATTAGGAGCGCAAGAGAGCACTAGAAGCAGAGCGGCAGGCTCGAGTGGAAGAATTGTTGATGAAGAGGAAAGAACAGGAAGCCCGAATTGAGCAACAGAGGCAGGAAAAGGAAAAAGCCCGTGAAGATGCTGCCCGGGAAAGAGCTAGGTACCTGGTTTGCTGTCTTGAAATTGATCCTAATGGGTATAAATATTTAAATAAGATAATAAAAATAGCCATTTGATGTCATACGTAAGTTTAAAACTTAATCATGAATGTGAAATGTACCAGATTATGATTTTTAAGAATTGTGACATTACACTCAAAATGAGAAACTCTTCAAGTTTTTATTGGATGAGACACTAGGTTTTGTTTGTTTGTTTGTTTGTTTGTTGAAGAAGTGGAACTTGATTCTAAGTGCCTTAAGCAAGAAGGATTTTTGGTGGGGCAGTGAACATACTGGAGGCTAAAGTGATAGGTCAATTCAGCATATTTTTTATGATTCCTTGTTTGATTCATAGTTGCTTAGAAGTGTGTTGTCAGATATTTGAGAATATCGCTAATTTTTTTCTACTGTTGACTTCTAGTGAAATCTCTTGTGGATAAAGACTAATACTGTATACATTTTCGGTGTTTTTACATTTGTTGAGACCTACTTTATATGGCATGGACTATCTTAGAGAATGTTCTTTGCGTCCTTGGAGATTTTGTATATTCTGCTGTTGTTGAATGGAGTATTTTCTAAATATCAGCTAAGTAAAGTTAGTATAATGTTGTCTAGTCTTGTGTATGCTTATGATTTTCAGTTTAGAACTCTCAAATCTTGAGAAATTGTTGAAATTTCCATATTTAATAGGTGAATTATGTATTTTTCATTTCATTTTTTAGTTTGTCTTAGTGTATTTTGCATTTAGGGTGTATAATTTGTAATTTTTTATATCTTCTGAAATATCTTTTTTTGGCATATTCTTTGGTGTCTGAAATATATTTTAGTCTTCTTTCTGTTACAAATGTAATCGTCGTTACTATTTATGAATTATGTCTGTGTCCTTCTACTTTCATTCTACTTGTGGTTTTGCTTCTGAAACATGTCCCTCAGAGACAACAGTTAGTTGGGTTTTACTCTTCTATCTGATTTGCTAATTTATATTTTTAATCAAAATATTTAGACCATTCTCATATGATGTCATTATTTAGTTGGATTTATGCCTTCCATATTGGTAATTGTTGTATGTATCAAGTCTTATTTTTCTATTCTGTCTTCTCCAAGTTTAGTAGTTTTTGGTGAATCATTCTAAAATTTTTATTGATTATTTAGAAAGTACACTACTTTAAATACTTGGTGAATGGCTTCTCTTTGGATTGTAACATTCATCTTGACCTACTACAATCTGTTTAAGGTCACAACTAACTTAATTTTAGTAAAATAGAACAATTTTTTTTCTGCTACAGCTTTATTACGTCTTCTTCTGGTATTACTTACACATATCTTACGAGTTACATTACAAACTGAATAGTACAGTGTTAACACTTATCATGTGTTCCTATTTTTTGAAAAAGACACTATGAGAATAAAATAAAACATAACTTGTAGAGGATGAATATCATCCTATCTACAAATTTCTGAAATACTATTTTTGTATGAAAACACTGAATTATCTTTTTTTCTTTTTAGTCAGATGGGGTTTCTTTAGTGTTTCTTCTGAGGAAGCTTTACTTAAGTGAATTAATTTGATATTTACTTTCCTTGAAATATTTTAATTTTGCCTTCATTTTCAGTGATAGTTTTGCTGGGTATAGTTTTTGATTTTTTTTCTTTCAGTGTTTTGACTCTTCTAACCTCTGTTGTTTCTGATGAAAAGCTTTCCTTAATCCTACTGTTTTTTTTTTTTTTCTTAATGTGGTGAGTTTTTTTCCTTATGACTTTAAGACTCTTTCTTTGTCTTGTACTGGTTTGAATTTTTTCTGAGGCTACATATTCATCCTAGACTGTGCACTTGAGTTTTAGATAATTTGGGAGCTGTTTGCTGTCATTATATTTTCAGGTATTTGTCAGTTCCTTTAGAATCCTATGAGGTCTGACAGGCTTTTGATGACAGATAGTTTTGAGGTGTAATGGTTAGGTGTTTTACAGTATGTTCTCCAGTTAAGACTTGTCTGTTTTTTCTCATGGTTATGGGGTTATATTTTCTTGTGGAGGGGAGAAAGAGTGCAGAAGTGAAATACCATTCTTAATATACCTAAGGATTACATTCTTGACTTGTTAGTAATGTTATTGTTGACTTTGATTACCCAGATGCATAGTGTTTGACAGGTTTTACCTCTGTCTTTTGTCTTGCCTGGGCCATATTTAGTGAAGAGGAATTGCCTTGAGTTGCACATAAAATGTCTAATATAGTTTATACATATGTAACCAAACTTCCCTTTTTCTTTTTTCGTAACATTTGAATAAAGAAGGCAACAAAAACAGACTAGTGGGATGTTTGACTTTGTTTTTGTTAAATTAACTCATTAGCGTCTGACTCAATGAAAGTAGTTTCACTTGTCAGTGAATATTCAAGGTGCTCATCGGATATTTTGGTTCTAATTTTACTCTTCATGAATTTTATCTTGAAAATACGCACTCACAAATGTAGGTGCTGCCAAGAAGTGGTGACATTGTTGAGTCATGATTATAAAGCAAAGGATATTTGTCTCTGGGAAGACAAATCTTTTAAAAGTCCACTTAACTGGACTTTAATCTAGTGGTCTGAAGGCTGAGGCAGGAAAATTCCAAGCTAAAGCCTAGGAAGGGCAATTTAGTGAGTGCCCATCTCAATATCAATGCCAAAAAATAGTCTGGGTTCCATTTTCAGTACTACAATAAGTAATGAACAACTAACTAACTAAATAAATAAAAATTTAAAAGAGAATTTCAGTAAATAGTCATGATTAAATTTTTCTTTAAGTTGAATGTCAGATGTCAATTCTGTACATTCCATTTGAACATTGGTGGATAATTTATCTATGTTGGCCAAAAATAGAGTAAAAAATATACCAAAATATTTATTATTTTTCTAGAAATCTTGAAACCTATTTTCAAACTTCTATATCAAATGGAAAAGCAAGGCTGCGTGTATTTTACTATTAAGACTGTTTAGTCACCATGTTGAAATGCATAGTTGCCTTAGTTTGAACTTGCCATGATTTCAGTTTCACTTGGAACATTATTATGATGTGAAAACAGTATATTGGCTAAAGTGATTTTTACCTTGAAGATACATATTAAAGTCCTTTAAATGAGTGATGAAATCCCAAGAATGTTAAATCTGTAAGATGGCACTACTTTTTGTTTTTGATACTTTAATAAATGACTTGATTTTAGGTTGCAAATCAAAGTGTTGTCAATATTTTGCCCTGTTAGCGTCTGTAATTTTGAGGAATTCTTGAAATTAGCAGTGATTCTCTGTCCCTTGGTCCTTAGGAAATTTGCAGTCCTGATTATAATTTGCTTGATGTTATTTATTTTTAGGGCTTCACACGTAAATTGTCTTGATGTATTATGCAATTATACTTCATTCAACTCACATTCAGATGTGAGTTTTGAACAGCAATTGTATCATCTTTATTAATTTTGCAATACCGTTGACTTTGGTCTACCACTGTCAGGACACAGTCACTACTACTTATCAGGTTACCATAAGTGCAGATAATGTCAGGTAATATCAATTCAACTGTCTGTATTTGGAAGGTAATGTGTTGGAAGCCCCATTCTCTTGTCATTCTGAAAGAAGACATATTACAAATAGAGCATATGGGGTGTTTTGGCACTGCCGTTCTCTCTTTATTTGATTGGTCGTTTAAACTTCTTTTGTTTCTTATGGCTGAACTGTTTGTAGCTTTTACGTAAATTACAGATAATAACTCCCATATTCCTAGACTTAACATACTTTTTCATTACTCTTTTCCTTTATGTTGTCATCTACAGAGTTCATACTTGAGAACCACACAATCAAGTGACAAATTAAAAAAAAAAAAACCTCATTATGTTGTAAATAATTTTCTCAGTTGTGTTGGGCTGCTTTCAGCACACCTGAACAGACCTGCCCACCTCTATCCCCTTAACCCACTTTGTTTTTTGAGACAGTGTCTCACTGTACAGTCCATGCTGGTCCTGAACTCTGTGTGTATCCCAGGCTGATCTCAAGCTCACAGGGATCCTCTTGCCTCAGCCTTCCAAGTGCTGGGATTACAGGCATGTGCCATAATGCCCAACATACCTGGTGCTGGGGATCAAACCCCGGCCCTTGTGCTTGGTAGGTAAGCAGTCTTCACCCCTGGCCCTATAGACCTTTACAGACTCTCTTTACCATGCTCTTGGGAAGCAGATCACATAGAGAATAGCTGATATGAAAGGATGACATTATTCCTCTTCTGCTTGAGAAGAGTAACTGTAAGTATTGCTTGGAATTCTGTGCAGCACATTTGTTTTTGCTTCCTGTTATAATCCATTTTTTCATTAATATAACAACTATCAAAAAGAGAGGTTTATTTACCTTACAGTTTTACAGGTGGGAAGTCCTGGGAGCATGGGTCCCACCTAGATGTGGGAGTTCTTGCCAGAACTCCCTTCGGCTACATCAAATGTTGGTGGTAGTGATACACACTCACTTCTGTATGATGGAGAGAGATCAGACAATAAGACAGGAAGCCAGAGCGAGCTGACACCCCAGTCTTGTTCTTTTAAACAACCCCCCTCAAGACCTGCGTATCCCCTGATAACCACGTTAGTACCTTCCAAGTAGAGTACCGATAATAACTTCAAAATATCCAGCTGGATCCCACCCTTTAAAATTTCCTTAACTTCCATACATTGTTGCCCAAGTCCAGTCTTCTAACACATGGACTTGTGGAAATAAACCCTAGTACTTTTCTATTTATTAATTTATTAAATTCTTTTCAAAATATTGCTATTCACTAATATTTATTTTATACTTGGAGTTGTAATCCCATACACTGTTATTTATTATTGCTCAAATTCTTAGAATTTTAATCATTGGGCACACTTTTCATTGGCTCCTTTGTCCCTTTGATTAGCTTCATATTTTGTTCATCTTATTTTGAGTGTTTTATTAATGTCTGATACTACCAAGCAGTCCAGATTCATCTTATGTTTTCCCTGTCCCAGCCCTGGGATCAGACTTCATTTAGGTAGGAATCCAGGTTTCTTTTATTGGAAAATATTCTTTTTTTTTTTAAACTACTTCTGTTTCACTATTGAGATTCTGTGTCTTTTGAGTCATTATCATGTTTTTCTTTGTTTTGACATAATTTTAGGTTTATTTTCACCAATTTTATTGATATGTATAAGCGCAAAATTTAAGGTTTACAATGAAGTTGAGCATTTTGTGCGCATATGTATCTTGTCAAGGTGACAAGGACTTTACCACTCTCCTTTTGTTCCTCCCCCTACCGAACCCTTCCTCGCTCCCTGCACTACCCCCCTGGTTCACTTTGTTTTTTGTTTTAAGTTCCATGAGATAGTTGTGATCTGAGTTTCTCATATCAGAGAGACCATTCGATGTTTCACTTTCTGCTTTTGACTCACTTCACTAATCATGATGTTCTCAGGTTTCTTCCATTTGCCTGCAAAAGCCTCCACTGTTGGACTTTATAAATGCATAGTATTCCATTGTGTATAAATACCACAGTTTGTGTATCCACTGGTCTCTTGATCGGTATTTTGGTGACTTCCATATTTTAGCTATTGTTAGTTGTGCTGCTATGAACATGGGTATACATATATCTCTGTTATGTGTTGTTTTGGCCTGTCTTGGAAATATTCCCAGGAGTAGTGTCGCTGGATCGAAGGGGATATTTATTTCTAGTCTTTTGAGAGATCTCCATACTGCTTTCCAAAGGGGTTGTACGAATTTACATTCCCACCATCAGTGCAGGAGGGTTCCTTTCTCCCCACAGCCTCTCCAGCACTGATTACTATTTGACTTGTTGATATAGGCCATTCTCTCTGGAGTGAGATGGTATCTTAGGGTTGTTTTGATTTGCATTTCTCTTGTGGCTAGGGATGTTGAACATCTTTTTATGTATCTGTTGGCCATCTGTACTTCTTCTTGAGTGAACTCCCTCTTCTTTTCATTTGCCCACTTTTCAAGAGGATCCTTTATTTTGGTAGGCTTACTTTTCTTCAGCTCTCTGTATATTCTAGTTATGAGCTTCCTATCTGAGATGTTGGTGGTCAAAATGACTATGCTACCAAAACTGATATATAGATTCAATGCAATTCCTATGAAAATACCTGCAAGTTTCTTCAAAGAACTTGAAACAATTCTTCAATTCATATGGAACCAAAAGAGATCAAGAATAGCCAAAGCAGTCCTGAGTAACAAGACCAAGGCAGAAGGTTTTACAATTCCAGACATCAGGGTGTACTATAAAGCAATAGTTGTACAAACAATTTGGTACTGGCACAAAGACAGATTCACCAGTGGAACAGAATTGAAGATGCAGAGACTAACCCATATATCCTCAATTACTTATCTTCAACAAAGGAGCCAAATGCATACAATGGAAAAAGGACAGCCTGTTCAGCAAATGGTGCTGGAAAAACTGGATATCTACATGCAGAAGAATGAATCTAGTCACACACCTATCACCATGCACCAAAATCAAATCAAAGTGGCTCAAAGACGTAGACCTTAAAAGTGAAACACTGAACCTCCTACAAGACAAATTAGGCAAATATCTAAAAGACATAGGGGTAGGCAAAGACTTCCTTGACAAGACAACAAGAGCAAAAGAAATTATCCCCATTATTAACAAATGGGATCTTGTACAGTTAAAAAGTTTCTGCACAGCAAAGGAAATTATCAACATTGTAAAAAGAGAACCAACAGACTGGGAAAAAATTTTAGTTTTTGAAACATTTGTAATAGCTCTGTAGCTATATAGGAGTCTTCATTTGCTAAGAACAGCATTAGACCTCATTCAGAGATATTTTCAGTTGTCAACTTTTTCTTTGTGCATGCTGTACTTGTCTCCTAGTTTTTTTTAAAGTGGAATACAGACCCTTAGACAATGTATTTTTGGAACTCGACTTGCATCAATAAGTGCTTCTCATTTTTTTTGTCCTCGGTTAAACTTCGTAGCTTTAAAATTTATTTTTATTTTCGATAATTTGTCATGTTTTATAGGGTTTTTTGAAAAGTGTTTGTTTTTCATACCTGTGACATAGCTAGAAGGCCTATCCCTAATGTTTTTAAAAATTAAAACATATGTCTCAAGATGAAGTATGTACAAAGTGAATAGTGGTTCAGTCTCATGATGAACAATAGCGTTTCTTGACCCATATTTCTCTTTCTTTATCATTCCCACAAAGTGAATTAGTTTAGTTTCATTAAAGTTACCTATATTTAAGTTGTCTGGTATTTAGTTGCATGTTTCTAAATAACATACATTGTTATTTCTTGCATTTTCTGTTCCTGTAATTACTTAATTTCCTGCTAAAATGATGAGATTTTAGTATTTCCACTCAAATTTCTCATTCCTCATCTTTGATTTGGTTAAGTGGTTTTTCAGCAATCTTTTTCCCTCCAAAACTTGGCTACTTAGTATAATCCAGTTAACTTTTCCTCCGTTTTAAAACTGTTATCCCTGAATAATTGCCAGTGTTTTAATTTGTTTGATTTCCTGTGTCTCAGTCATTAAATCATTTTCAAACATTGAAAAAGAACTGACAATTTCTGAACATATTTAAGCATATTAGTAATTCTATCAGTTTTTTTTTTTTTGGAGACATCTTCTGAATTTTTCTGTTCTTTGACTTCAGTCTGAATTAGTTAATGTTTGGGTCTGTTGGAATATTGCTATCCTAGAACTTCTTAACCTCTTTCTTACGTTGAACTGATTGGTTATATTTTTTCATTTTTTAGTGAATAAATTACTTCATTTTGCTGAAGCATATTCGTAAGTACCTTATAGAGAAACCATTCCAGGTAGCTAATTTCTTTGAGATCATACAAATGATTTGAAAGTGTTTTAGTCTAACTTCTACATGTTCAGCCATAGAATTCTTAAAGGAAAATCATTTCCCTTCAAAATTTTGGAGATGTTAATTGGCTATCACCTTCTAATACCTTCTGGTATTGCTGTTGAGAAGTCCACTTTCATTGTTTCTGTTCAGAAATTTATGTTCCAGGTGTTTTGTTTTTGTATTCGGTGTACTTGCAGTCCTTTCCAAACTGGAAGCTCATGCCCTTTGGTTCTGTGAAATATTTTTTATATAAATATTTTTTATTTCTTTCACATCATTCTTTTTATTATTTACACACACACACACAGATACATACATACATACATACATATTTGTAGACTGTTTTAGTAGATACTGGACCTCCTGAATTTGATCTCTAAATTTTCTTATCCTTTTACTTCCATTTTCTCCTTTCATGAATTTTAGTTCTATTTACTAGAATTTTTCAATTTTATTTTTAAACTGTTTAAATTATTTTTTAAAATTTCACTTTATATTTTAAGTCTCTAAAACTATTTTCTATTTCTCATTGTCATAAGTAGCATTTTGGTATTTTATGTGTACAACATACTCTCCTAGTCTTTATTCTCCTCAGGTTGTTAATCATAGTCATTTTGAAAGTTTCTTCTACTTCTTATATTTTCTTCTTTCTTTTGCATCTTTTTTATGTGTTGATTTTAGCCTCTGTGTAAGAAAATTTCTTCAAATATCTGAAGATCATCAGCTATCTCAGCTATTGCTTCATCTACTTCCCCTGTTGTACTTGTTCTGTTTGTTTTCTGTTTTTTAATCAGGCTGATCCTGAAATCATTATGTAGACCAGGCTGGCCTTGGAACTCTGGCAGTGCTCCTACTTTAGCCTTCTGCCCGCTACAAATATAGACATGAACCTCCACAGCTGGCATGTATGGTGCTGAGTAATTGAACCCAGGGCTTTGGGCTTGCTAAGCTAATGTTTTAACCACTTCCTACACCCCCGCCCCTGTACCTGTTCATTTTAAGAATGAAACACTCAGGAGCTTTTTGAACTCTTCGGACTTTTGGGCCAAGGCTTAATGAATAATGAAAGTCCCTCCGGTGGTCTGTGGGGAACTGACTGTTTGTTTGGAAGACCTCCACTTGTCTTTCTGTTGACCTTTTCTCTTAGGCTTCCCTAAGAGTGGAATTCTTTATGAAATTCTTGGAGGAGTGATATATAAACCTGGCTACCAGTGCTGGATGAGTTGTAAATGGGAAGGATATCTAACCACTGCAGTATGTAGACTTCTATGTAAGGTCCTGTGTTCAGTATACTATGTCATGTAATCTTGCCTGCTATTCAGAATGCATGATTTTGCTTGCTTAGCTTCCCCTGGAATTCATCTCCTAGCCTTCTGTTAAGAATGGGGAGAACAGCTATTATGTCTTTTAAGTATTTACCAGTCTTCTTGTTTTTATCCCCAACCTCCATTTTCTTCTTATTTCTCTAGTTTTTAAGTGTTTATGGAATTCTGCAGATAGAATTGCCTTTTTTGTTTGTTAGTTTCTTCCTTTGAAAGTTTAGATTTTAGCTTTCTCAGACTTTTCAGTTTCTGAAATGCGAATCTCCATTGTATGTGATCATTTCCTGACCTCTTTGTCTTTTCTGATCCTTTTTTTGTGGTTTTAAAAATGTTTTGCAAGGGAACTAAGATAAATGTATGTTCTCAGTATGACACTTGTGACAGTCTCAAAGCTAATATTTAACTATGATTGGGTCTAGAAACCTATTTTCATGGCTGATAATCTCTGTTGCGCCACCGCTAAAAAACCAACCAAGAAAGCAAAAACGTTTAGTTTAGTTTAGTTTAGTTTAGTTTAGTTTAGTTTAGTGTTTGCCAAGTACTTAATGAAGAATAAGCCTGTAAACGTTTAGAAAAAATAATTTTTAAACACAGTGGCCCTTTAGAATATATAGCCTTTGGTTCCTAGTTGTATTTTTTTTTAATCTTATGAAGAGTGTTTCTCTAAACAAATAACTAATTTTAACTCTCTTTTTACAGAGATAGGGAAGAACGGTTGGCAGCGCTCACAGCTGCTCAACAAGAAGCTATGGAAGAATTACAGAAAAAAATTCAGCTCAAGGTAGAAATACCATACATTTTAGTTAGAAATTTTACAGCTTGAAGTGAAGTATGATAATAAATTTTATTTATTGAACAAAAATTAAGTTAATTTGTATTCTTAATTTATACATGATAAGTCATATGATTGGGGTATGACTCAAACTCAGCTATTTGGCAACTACATTTTTTTTTATAAAGTAGGAAAAACCATTGTGAAAAAAGTATTTTTAATATTTTCTGTTTTTACTCAGTCTTTTTTAATGACAAGGGATTTCCTACAAGGCTTTTGATACTCATAAATCTTAAACATTAAGTAATACACTAAAAGACTTCTCTACATAAAATTTAATATTACCATACATCAAGTAATAATGTTTAAAAAGACATTTTTAGGTAACAACCTATGAAAGCTTAAATTATTCAAGGAACATATTTAAACAAAACATCTAAGTATTAATAAGCTGCAGTTGAATTGAGAACAGTGAAAAATAGTCTTTTTTCTGTTAAGGCTCTAGGGCCTATAAGTGAAGGCACCTGATGTTGGGCTGCCACAGTCGATGTAAAGCAGGCTATATTTTCATAAATGATGTTTCGTTTCTTCAGTTTGATTTGATTTCAAGTGCTTATGAGTTGCACGATTGTAGATTGGGAGATTATGATGAATTGATTTTTTTCCCCCTAGATTTGGTGATTAAACCCAGAACTTTCACATTGAGCTACATTCCTAGACCTTTCTTATTTTTTGAGACCTGATCTTGCTAAATTACCCAGGGTGGGTTTGAACTTGAAATATTCTTCCCTTACCCTCTCAGGTGGCAGAAACTATAGGCATGTTTTCCATGACCATTATTATAGCATGTAGACAGTTTCTATCATAAGAGTGTTTCACATTGTATCATAATTATTTACATGTGGACTTCTTCCAGAGACAGTAAGCCTCTTAAAATAGGTTATATTTTATTGTTTATTTGGTTACAGGAATGTATCATTTGTTTAAATATAATGCTGCAAATATTTCTGAACGAACAAGATAATGATTCTAGATGTCAGGAAATCTATAATCTAGTGTGTGGCTCAGGTATGATGAAGATAATTTCTTTAAAGATAGAGATACTATATATAGAGGTGTTACAGAATCTAGAGCAAAGAAAATTAGTCCTACATGAGATAGACCAGAGAAATAATTTTAGAAAATCACCCCCAAGCTTGATCTTAAAAGAAGAGTAAATTGAATGGACAGAAATACAGCTAAGTGAATGGGGTCCATTTTAGATACATGAAATAGTATGAGCATAAAAGCATAACCCTGAAATAGCTTTTCAAGAAATTTTTCTGGAATCACAGCTGGAGGTAAAGAACATCTAGACAGTAAACAGGTTTGTGTTGTGATGAGGTTTGCTATGTGGTTAGGCATGAGTTACTTCTGAGTCACTATTTCCCACAGTGGGTTCCAAGAAATACTTACTAAATGTATGTAGGGGGCAAATCATTTATAAAATGATGCCTTCTTATCATTGAGTCTAGGGCACAATAACATAATAAATGCTCTATAAAGTTAAATGTTAAAAAACCAGTTCAGTTAACACTTGATGTTTTCCAAACTTGTTTGATCATGCAACCTCTTGCATTAAACATCCGCTGATACCTCCTGGAGTACACTAGAGAACATTCAGTACATATGGGAGATGTTAAAGGGCTTCACATTAATCTGTCATATCCAGCTTCTTCATTGTGAAAGATAACACTGAAGTAAGATCTTCCCTATTATCTTATGAGCTTTAATAGAGATATTATTTAATATAATTTAAAAATTGGTTGCATTTTTACTTTATCTACAGCATGATGAAAGCATTCGAAGGCACATGGAGCAGATTGAACAAAGAAAAGAAAAAGCTGCAGAGTTAAGCAGCGGACGACATGCAAATACTGATTATGCCCCTAAACTGACCCCTTATGAAAGGAAGAAGCAGTGTTCTCTTTGCAATGTCCTGGTAGGTTGTAGTGGCTTATAACCTGGTGATCTGTTGTAATTTATGACTAAAGTTTGTGAAGCTATGGCAATATACTCTTTTAATCTTTAAAAATTTATGCTAAGTTATCTGTTGAATCTCATTTTTTTTCTTCAGTGATTTTGAATGAAAAGTGAGTAGTGTAGTAAAGAACATTTAGGAATAGCAGTGCAAAGTGCCAAAGCATGCAGGTGCTACTGAATGGATGTTTTGGGGTAGAACTAAAAGAAAAGTAGTATTTTCAGTTCTGAGACTTGAACTTCAAACTTTTTTTCTGAGGCGGACTGTGATGGTTGGTATTCCCTCTTTGGTCATGCAACTTCTAGAGGATTCTTAGAGTTACATTTTGAGGAAAATATTTTTAGACCTAATATGTAAATTCTAGAGTGATCTTGTATGTATAGTTTATGTGTACTGGATTAAATATGTAATATTTAAAATAAGATTATACTATATTTATATCATTGTTTTCATTTTATGCTTTTAGATCTCTTCAGAAGTCTATCTTTTTAGCCACATTAAGGGGAAAAAACATCAGCAAGCTGTGAGAGAGAATAGCAGCATCCAAGGACGTGAACTTTCAGATGAAGAAGTGGTAAGCTTTACTTTTGCTCAGTTATAGTTGTTTGTTACCTACTATATCCTCTTTTATTATGAAGAATTATATGTTTACGTGTATTTCTGTAACTATATTTAGTGCTTAATAGCGACTACCATTTAGAGTATGTAAATGGGTCATTTAAAATTAAAAAAAAAATTATTTTTGAGACAGGGTCTGTGTAGTCCAGGCTGGTCCTGAACTCACTGTGTAGCCCAGACTAGCCTTGAACTCATGGCAATTCTCCTGCCTCACCCTCCTGAGTGATGGGAATACAGGCGTGTACCACCATGCCTGCCTTATATGGTACTGGGAAATCGAAGTCAGGGCCTTTAGCACTTGCTAGTCAAGGGCTATAATTGCTGAGCTATTCCTCTAGTCCCAAATGTGCGCTTTTAATACACAGTAACTATAGAAACAAAAATTTAATACTATCATTTACATAATTTTATGCGAGAAAAGTTTGAATATTTTCATGTTTTATTAATACAAGAATTAGTTTTATACCAAATATATTTAATGCAGTTTAGATTTGCATAAATGTATTTCTAAGTGTTTTTCATTCATCCGTTACTGAGAATTGAATAGTACAGATGAATAATTTATGAGTTTGTTCTAATAAAAATAGAAAATTTCTAAAGCTACTTAGGAAAAGGGAGCTCATGTTTTTTCACACATCTCTTAAGATGCACAGGAAAGACTTCATTCCTTAAGGTGATGCGTATGTGTAGGTGCATAAATGTATTGTATGGCATGTAATAGTAAAGTATGTAAGTCTGAAGTAGATAGCTAATGGGTTTTTAAATATGTACACATAATATAACACCACCCAGATCAGATGTAGAGCATATCTTCCACCCCAGAATTATTCCTTCTTCAGTCGTATTCCCAAAGTGTTGCTTTTAGTATGATCAGTTAGTCATGTTTTTGAATGTTGTATTCTATAGTGTCACAGAAATTTACTTTGTGTCTGACTTCTTTGACTTGTTCTTAAGTCTGTAACATACTATTAGAAGAATATTTTTGGGGGAGGGGAAAGACTAATTTTTATTGTTTGTGTGAAGCTGTAGTTTGCTTTTTTCTTAGATTACGTTGTACTCTCCAGGCAAAGATTATCTGTAGTTGAACAAAATTGGAGTTATTTATTTTATAAAATAATTAATTTTAAGGAAGTAATCCCCATCAAAAGGGAATTCTTTCATTTGTAAGAAAAACTAAGTGATTAGGATCACTTAATGAAAAAAGTAAATATATTACTCATTTATTCATTTAGCTTTTTTAACACTAATTTTTTTCTTTTTTTCTCTCTTTCTCTCTCTCTCTCTCTCTTTTTTGAGACAGATTCTTACTCTGTAGTTCAGGCTGGTCCTGAACTCACTGTGTAGTCCAGGCTGGCCTTGGAGTCAGGACAGTCTGTCTGCCTCAGCCTCCCAAGTGCTGGGATTACAGGCAGGCACCACCTTGCCCAGCTTTATGTGATACTGGGGGATCAAATTCAGGGCCTTTTACTTGCAAGGCAAGTGCTTTCACCACTGTGTCATTCCTCCAGTTCTAACAATAATTTTTTATGGTAAAAACAATTCATGTAACATAAAATTTTAACCTTTTTTTGGTAAATACATGAATTCCAAATTTTGTAACACATTAGATAGAACCATGGGGTTTGGGGAATCAGTGAGTGTCTATGTTCATCCCTTTCTAAGAGGTTCACCCCTTTCCTATCTGATCATTGCTTCTCTTTCTACCCTGTTATTCATATTGGGGCTTTTTTATGCCATTATTTTTGTGAATTTCATACGAAGGACACCATGTATAATCAGTCCTTTGTGCTTGGTCTGTTTCACTGAGCATTGTTGACTCAGGGTGGCCTAAATATATTATTTTTATTCATTTTTCCCTTTTTTTGAGACAAGGTCAAATTTTGCAGTGCAGGCTGGTCTTGAACTCACTACGGAGCTCAGGCTAGCCTTAGACTGATGGCAGTCCTCCTGCCTCAGCCTCCTGAGTGCCGGGATTACAAGTGTGTATAGGGAGGGCCTTGTCCTTGGTAGGCAAGCCCTTTAACTGCTGTGCCATTCCTCCAGCCCCCTAAATATATTATTTAATTTTTAAAAGTTGAAGTTTTTTGGAGTATACTACTATATAAACTGTTAAAGAATTTTTCTGTATGATTATTTCAGTTAGGAGAAAATAGGAATTATAGAATAATGGATTTATGGACTTTGAAAGGGTAATATCCAAGATTATTTGATCTTTTTTATACCTATCATAGTGATCTGATAATTATTAGGCTTTGAGATTTGATTGATGTCTTTGTTTTGTATACTGTTTCAGTTTAGAGGAGTGAAATTTTCATGTAGTTCTTAGTTAATTCACGGAGTTACTAGTGTTAAATAGTGCCTTCGTGAGAAAAGTTTGCAGTGTAGCATATGTGTTATGTGATATAGATAGCCTATTCTATATTGCTCACATGGAAGTTCCATTGTTATCAGTAGGGATATCTATCGGAAATATACTTGTTCTGCTTAAAGTTATTACTTATCATCCATCTGTGATGTCTTTATATTAAGTACACCTTGTCTGTGACCCTTCTTGACATGTAAGAAATTGTATCATCTCTGGCCTAATAAAATTGTGCCATTGACCCAATGCACTTGACACCTCAGATAACTCACTTTGATCTTTGACACATTTTATTTTAAGCCTTTTTAATATAATAGGTGGTACCAGGTAAGAAATCTTTTTTATTCTTTTGTAATTTTATTGTAGTTTACAGAATTTTCTGATATCTCTTGAGACTTTACAAAATTAAATGTTTCAGTTTTAATTTTTTTCTTTCATCATCTTAAAATTCAAATGATAAAGGTGTGTGATTTTTAAAGATCACAAATGAGTGCTAGTTATAAAAACTATAACATTTTAATTTTCACATTCATTGTTAAAGAAATAAAATAAAATTAGTTGTGATGCTTGATTTGTTTGCACTCCTATTTTCATACTGTCAAATGAAGCTGATAGAATTTTTGGTGTTAAATTGCAAAAAGTACATTTAAGTGTGTATGGGAAATGAAGTTAAGTTATTTTTAAAATTTTAAATCCATATATTTCTGTGCTTGTGATACTTTTTGCAATATAAGGATGTAAGCTAGCTCTGTGTACTTAAATATTGAAATAATAATAATTTTTATTTGATTCTTGAGTATGAACAGGATCTTCATGAAGGATCTTCCCCCTAATTTTTATTAGTATGTATTTCTATAAATGCATACTAATAACTGTATTAAACATAGGGAATTGGTGCATGAATCATCTTAACTATAATTTATTGATGTTTACAACCAAAGTGATTTTAAATATATCAAATTGGTATTTCTTTTTGACATAAATAAGCTAATTAGTTTATTTGTGGAAAAATTTAAATTAATAAAAACATAAATACAAAGCTGTATTTAATGAAATATAAGCTGATCTCTTTGGTCAGGGTGTGCCCCATACCAGGGAGGAACAAGTGTGGCAAGATATTTCCTAGATAATAGTTTGGGAAATAATAGATAATTTCCTATAGACTCATTAATTTTCTTTCCTTTCTTACCTATGTTTTGTAGAAACATAAGTATTTACTGTTTATATAGTCATATTAAGAAACAACTTGTTAGCCTGGCCTGGTAGCACAGGCCTATAATCCGAGCACTTTGAGAGGCTAAGGCAGAAGGATACCAGGTTCAAGCTCAGTCTGGGTAACTTAGTGACTTACTGAGTCTGTCTAAAAATCAGAAATAAAAGTGGGCCAGAGATATAGCTTAGTATAACATCCTTCAGTGTGATCCACAGTAAAATATACATACATACATACATACATACATATATATATATAAATATATATATATAGAGAGAGAGAGAGAGAGAGGAAGAAGAAGCATCTTACCTGTCAACAGAAAAATCAAGCTAAAGGAATAAGTCATTTGGAATTAATTTTCAAGTTTTCTTCCCCTTCTACTACCTCAGTAGAGCAGTAAATTTAAATCATTTTGAGAATCAATTTTGAAAAATCTTAGGCTTTCTTTTAGCGTGTAGCTTTCATTGTCTTTATTTTCTTATTAATAGTGTGGGAAACTATATGAATATGTGTATGTGAAAGAATGTGTATATGTATGATATATAACAGAAATATTCATAGCTGATTATTAATTTATATGTTTCAACTTTTTAAGGGGTTGGATGGTATGCTCACTTACATTGTACCTTCAGGGTGAGAGAATGTGGCTGAGAATATGGCTGTGGCTGATTTAGTCAAATGTACTGGTTGAAAGAAAAATTTAAGTAGACAACTAGTTGATTTTAAATCTTACTTTGATTTATAATGTAAGTAGATTACTTAGTAAGTATTCAGCCTTTTTTGAATAAAAATTCCAATCTCCAATATAATGACATAGAGATATAATTACATCATAAGAGTGTTGTCCCTGACCATTAGTGCCCCAGTGAGGAAAGACTTTTCCTCTCTTTGCCATGTGAAAATACTGAAAGAAGGTATCTGTATGAGGAAACCAGGAAGTGGGCCCTCATCAGAACCCAACCGTGCTGCCAGCCTGATTCCAGACCTGCCAGTGTTCATGACAAATAAATGTTTGTTATTCAAGTCACCTAGTTGATGATTTTCTGTTTTAGTCCAAAATACAATACCCCCACCCTAAGGTCTGTAATATGGTATCTGTGCATCAGAGAAAGAATGTGGACACAAACTATACTGAGGAGGGAAAGTTGAGATCTTATTAATAGTGTTGTCTGTCTTTTTTCATTTCCACTGAGTTCCTTGTTTGCCTGGTCACCTGTGTTCTTCTGGTCACCAGTCTTAAATACTAGCCAGTGAGTATGACCTATTCTTTCTACTTAGACAATGTGACAGCACAGCATCAATTATTTATATACCTCCTGCTGCGCTGACTGACCTCCCCTCAGTCTTCTGTGTTTACATATCTAAGTCTGCCATAATCTTCATTGTAGCTTCTGTGGGGTCTGCTGGCTTCACCACAGGGTCTCCAAAAAATAGGAACTTACGTATATCTTGGGGAGCTAAACCATACATACATGTCTAACTTATGGCCCAGTATTTATTTGCCATTAATTTTTAAAATTTTATAATGAAAAAATTTAAAAATTTTTAATACTTTATATAGTATTTTAAATGTGTTTTAAATATGTTATAAGACAGTTTTTTGTTTCTCAAAACAAACAAAAATAAACGGGTGAAAAAACCCAATGGACTGTGGTTGGACATGTCTGCTTGGATCTCATCCTGAGATAGCATGGCTGTAGTGATGAGACCCATCTAGGGGCCTTTGGAGAGACCTTCTCTTTTGAGAGAATACCACTTTTGGCATTGTTCTTACTTAGCTAACACACCAACACACCTTTCTTCCTCTTTCTTGAGATACCTTTTTTTTTTTTAACTTGCCTTTCTCCATCTCCAGGTATTGTTTGGCTGGAATAGAATAGAATTTGCCTCCGTCTCTCCTTCCTCTAATCATGTAATAAACCTTAACACTGGAAGCCCAGCCCATGATATAGGCCAATAATCCTAGCACTCTTTGAGGCTCAGGCAGGAGGATTGCAAATCTGCAGTCTGGGCAGCTTAATAACTTAATGTGACCCTGTCTCAAAGTGCTAGTTAAGAAGAGGTCTGGGGCTGTAGCTCGGTTTGGAGATCCTGAGCTTGGATCTCTTGTACCACCAAACAGATAGGTAGACAGACAGACAGACAGATACGGTGATTGGAGAAGGGAATTGTCCTTGCCGAAATTCTTTTCTGTCTTCTAAATAACTGAAGTAAATGTTGTAATTGGAATCTTCCTGGGTTATTAACATGCCAAAAGATAGAAAAATAAATTTATCTAATCTCAGGGTAATAGCTGTCATTATAATGGTTTGGTTTATAAGCTTTTGTGTGTAACTCTTGCTACATATCTTTTTGAATACCTAAAGTTTATTATTGTGGAGTGCTTTTCCTTGCATTTATTTTACAATAATTCTGATTAATTCTGTAACTGGACTTTGTATAAAAAGATGGAGTAGACAATCACACTGATGATTTTCAAATACTACATCTGTCATTCTTACTTGATGTAAGCTTTCTGCCCTTACTACCTATATAGAACAGTCACTTCTCCATATTGGTTATGTTTTATTAAACATTTAGTTTTGGAGATATTGGGCGTTGCTTAATGATCCAGGATAAGAAACCTCAAGTAGTATATATGTATTTTTTATGGTTTTTCCAATGTCTTAGTTGGTAAGCAAAATACTTCCTAACATGAATCTTTTAAACAGTTGCTTTACTATAAAGTAAAATGTTAAATATATGATGAATGCAGTTTAGGAACTTAAATCATTTAATTTTAGGTAGAACTTTGTGGTTGTGTGCATGACTGTGCATTTGTATGTAACTCTTAGACTGATCTTGTAACATTTGGTAATGCTGTTAGACTAATAAAAGTGTGCAAAGCCATTTCAGCCATATTTCTCTGCGTAAATCCTTAGCGCATATATTTACTTACACATTATTTCTTAGTTTACGTCATGGTTGCCAAATTTTATGGTTTGCTGATAATAGTAAGATACTTTTCCTTTGATATCTGTTTATTTTGGGATTAGAACAGAGTACTTTTGGTTGATGTTTTGTGTTGTTCTGTTCTTTCTGTTTCCCTTTTTGGTGAGACTGGGGATGAAATACTAGTTAAAAGATTGGAAACAAGGTTGTGCTGGGGCATATTTACATAGATCAAGGTGCTTCTTATTGAGTATGTGCTTAGAGTTTTCTACAGCACACTTATGTAGAAAAAATTTTGTTTGAGAAAAGTGTCTATTAGATGGCCTAGGCTGGCTTTGAACTCACCATCTTTCCTGCCTCAGCTTCACTAGTGTTGGATTTACAGGCAGGCATGTGCTAATGCGCCCAGCATCTTATGTAGAAATTTTATGTGTGTATCATCTTGAAATCCGTAACATGACAGTCCGATTTGGGGAGAAATAAAAGGATGAAATTGTTTTGATAGAATATTACAAACAGGAATAATTTTGTCTCAACAATGAGGGAAGATGATAGTTTGGGCATTTAACTCCCTGAAGTAGGTTCTTTTCATTTTGCCTAAAAATTTAATTATAAATCCTCTTATTAAGAATTTTATTCTACATCTGAAATTCACTGTCTACTTTTTAAGTCATAAACTAGATATTTATAGATTAGTGGAGAAAATTCATTTCTGATGGAAATTACTGAGTTTAGTAATTATTGTCATAATTTCAATAATAATTACTATATCTTTTATAGGTAGAGAAGAAACATTCATTGTATGACAAAAATGACAAAGCTATAAAAACAGTTTTCACAGTAGTATAAATTTCTTTCCTCTCAAAACAGTTTTTTAGGCTACAAGGAATTTTGACATCAGATATTAATGTATTTACCCCCAAATTTCTGACACTCAGATGACATGATAACAAAACGTGGCTCTAGATAGAAGAGAGCTAATGTTTATATTGTGTGGTCTGCACTTAATAGATAATCCTAAAACTGAAAGATAAAGTTGAAGTTGTAGCTATACAAATATCTACTAAGGAAGGAAAGAAAAACAAGGCATTCAGATAAAATCATAGCCACTGAACTAGAAGTGGACAGAACAGTGAGAAGCTCATGTCCGTGTTGCTCAGGAGTTTTCATCAGCCTTCCCTTAAAAAAAAAATGGTTAAAATTACCTAAATGAATGTGTCTGTGTGCAAAAATACCATTAAAAATAGAATATTTGAACCAATTACACCCTGGATTTTTATTCTTGTAAATTGCCGCTGTGTCTCATGGTTGCATAGGGAGCCAAATACAGGATTCTATTTAGAACCCTTGTGATCATATGTTTAGATAAGTGTGTAGTTTTAAATTCATATATTTACTTTATAGAGTTGTAAAATTGATCTGAAACAGAGAGTTAATGCATGCAGTTTACCATTGACAGATTTTCAGCTGTATTAATCAGCTACAAAACTTGGAGTGCAAGGCCAGAGAGGGGTGGGACGTATCTCAGTGGTTAGTGCACTAGCAAGTATACGGAAGGCCCTGGGTTGGATTCCCCAGCATCTCGTAAATTGAGCAAGGTGGTGCAAGTAATCCCAGCTCTCTAGGGCGAGATTGCTGTGTGTTTCAGGCCAGCATAGGCCTTAAATTTCACAGTGACTGGATTTACACAGGAAGTTCAGTTACTTGCCATTTTAAAATTAAGAAAATTAAGGTTTTATTTTACACTTTACTTTTCTGATTTGCTAGTTTTATTAAATCAAATTATAGGGTTTTTTCCCTGAAAAATTAACTTTTGATTTTTTTCCCCTACAAACAAATTACAGGCTTTTATAAGTATATTTTATCAAGTTGAGAAAATGGCCTTGTGTCTCTAATTTTGTAAGATATTAAAAGTAATATGTTGATATTAATTTTTATTAGATTTTTCCCCTCATCTTATGTCTGTTTTTTAATTGCATTAACTAAAGCAAAAGGCATTTTTCACAAATGTAATTGAAAGTAGGTTTCTTATTTGTTTATGTAAAGCAGTAATTTTTCCAATTTTAAGCTTATTTGGTCGCTATTTTTAAAATATATAAATTTGCTTGCAGTTATTTTATTTAGAATTTTTCTCATTTTCCTGTCACAGGATTATATTAGCTTCATTATAAATTACCTAGCTTTTTTTCTGATTTTATCTGGAAAACATGTTACATAAAATACATGTTATCTCTTTTTGAAGACTTTACTCAATGTGTTTATAAAATTATGTTATCTTGGTATTTGTTCTTGTGGAAATATTTTTTATCTGTTTGGTAAAATGTATAAAACTCAATGTTTACTATCTTAGTCATCTTTTAGTTTTATTGAAGTATGATTGATAAAATATATGCTGAAGGTATACAGTGTGATTATTTTATATATATATATATATATATATATATATATATATACACATACATACACTGCATGTGATTACTACAAGTATGTATGTTTATATATTAACGATGGACTGTCTGAAAAAGAAATTTAGAAAATAATCTCATTTACAATATCAGAATCAAGAAAATAGTGGTTATGAGTAAATTTAGCCAGAGATAAGAAAGGTTTTTACACTGAAAACTCTTAGACATGCATGAAAGAAATTGAACAAGACACAAAAAAAGAAGTATTTTGTGTTGATGGTTGGGAAAGTTTGTCAGTAACATCCAAAGAAATCTATAGATTTAGCGCAATCCCTACCCGTGTTGCAATGACAGTCTTTTACATGAAATTTTAAAAAAGCAATCCAAACATTTGTAGGAACAGTAAAAGACGCTATTTAGGCAAAGCAGTGTTGAGAAACAGCAAAGTTACAGATACATCACACTTGCTGACTTGAAACTCTAATTTAAAGCTATCGTTATCATCCTTACGATTTTGAAGTGTATGTTTTCTTGGCATTACATTACATTCTTATCATTGTGAGTCCATCACAGGTACCCATCCACAGAACTTTTTCATCTTACACATGAAACTCTGACTAAATTGTCCATTCTCTTCTAGCTGTATCGTTGGTAACTGCCATTCTAACTCTGTGAATCTTACATAGAGTCAGTCAGTATTGTGTTTTTCTGACTAGCTTATGTTCTTAATTTATTTCTGTGAAGTAGCATATGTCAAAATTTTGTTCCTTTACAAGGCTGTCTAACATTCTTTTGTAGTTTGTTCATCTATTTATTTATCCATCAGTGGGAGCTTTGGATTTCTTCCATGTTTTGCTTGTTGCTAATGGTGTGTTGAGTTCCTGCTTTCAGGGTTTGGCTTGGTTTGACTTCGTTTGGTTTCATTTTGTTATAGTGTCTCACTCTATAGTCAAGACTGATCCTCCAGTCACTATGTAGTCCAGGCTGGTCTTGAGCTTATGGCAGTCATCCAGCCTCAGCCTCCTGAATGCCGGGATTACAAGTATGCACTGCCACATCCAGCTATTATGTGGTGCTGAGGTATTTAACCTAGGACCTCATGCTTCCTGGCCATTTTTGTAATCGCTGATCCAAGATCTATGCCACCAGCCACCGTTTTTTCCCCTCTTTTATATACACTGAAGTAGGTTTCTGGATCATGTGATAAGTTTATTTTTAATTTTTGCTCTCACCTAGTATAGGATTCTCTTAAGTATCTTCTGTAATGATGGTTTAATATGCATATTGTTAGCTTATTCTTATCTTGGGAGGGCCTTGTTTCTTAATTCTGAATGATACTTTTGTTGTTAATAGTATTCTAGGTTGGCAGTTGTTTTCTTTCAGGACTTGAAATACATTGTTCCTTGTTTTCTTGAACTCTCAGTTTCTACTGGGAAATCTGCTGTCATTCTGATGAATTTGGAATTTGCTTTTACATGTGAGTTGGTACTTCCCACAGCTGTTGGTGTTCTTTGCCCTGCGCTTTTGTCTATTATAGTATGTCATTGAGAGGATCTGTTCTTCTCATGCCTATTTGGGGTTCTAAATGCCACCCCTACCTGAATGTTCATGTCTTTCTGAAGACTTAGAAAATTTTCTGCTTGATTCTTTCCCAAATTTTATATGTCTTTATTGAGTCAGTCATTACTTTTCTTCCTTGTCTTTGTTAACTATTAAGATACATTTTTGTATTTTTATGGAATTCAGAGAGATTTCTAAAAATCTTTACAGGTGCTGCTAGGCACTCTTGTGTGTCAAAGACTCTGATTCCTTTTGCAAGGCTATGGTATTTGCTAGGGCAGGCCATATTTTTGGTGTTCTTAGACTTGTCTCGCACAGAAAATCATATGTGGTTGCTTGTTTTAGCAGGCTGACTTCCTGAACTGTTGAGTGACCTTTGGTTTTCTAGTTCATAAAATTCTCAGCAGCTCTGTGTCAGAGTCTTTTTCCTAGCACCAAATTAACTCCCAAGCCTTCTTGTAGGGACCCTGTGATAGGAAAATGTAGGATCCTTTGTGTCCTAGAGTAGCAAGCTCATACAGAACATTTTCAGGATGATACAGCATCTTGGGATGTTGTGAAATGCACGAGGAACTGCAGAGAACTTTTTCAGAGTGAGTTTGCTATGCAGATCCCAGATCTCTTGTGTAGGTTAGACTTTTGAGCTGTCAGTGTGCACTGAGCTCTTGTCTCCCTCTTCTACCCTGACCCCTGTCCTCTGCCATTCTTCTGTGTCGTCTGTGCTAGGGCGTTGTTTTGCAATGCTATCACACTACAGTGTGTGTTTATTTCTCCAGGACTATGGCTGGTCACTGGTGAACTTCAGTGTGCTCACACGTTTACCTGCCTTTTGGAGCAGCTATTCTTCAATTGTTTTGATTATGTCTTGTACAGAAGTGGCTGGAAACTGGGTGCTTGTAATCTGCATCTTCCTTTTCTCTGTCATTCTTTTGTCCCCCAATTTATATATAAATATGCGTGTGTGTGTATGTATGTATATGTGTATGTATATATGTGTGTGTGTGTATGTAATGTATGCAGTACATGTTTACATTGAACTTGAGTATTTTGTATACATACATATTACATCAAAGTTACACTCCACCCAAAAGAATTGCATTCTGTTTCACTTCCCATTTTTGACCTTCCCTCTGCTTCCCCCATAACTTCCACTAGCACCCCCATTTGGTTCAATAAAATGACTGTATTCTGGATTTCTCATATTAGAGAAACCATTTGATGTTTAACCTGTGACTGACTCACTTTACTGAGTATGATGGTCTCCAGTTGTATTCATTTACCTGCAAAAGCCTCAAAACTACCTGTCTTTATAGAAGAGTAAGTAAGTAGTACTCAGTTGTGTACATATACCGTAATTTTTTAATCCATAGGTCTGTTGTTGAGTATTTTGGTGTCTTTCACATTTTACCTATTGTTAACTGTGCTGCTGTGAACATGGGTGTACATGTATCTATCTCTTCTATATGGTGTGTTTACTTCTTTTGGAAAGATTCCCAGAAGAGGTATTATTGGATTGAATGGAATATTTATTTTCAGCCTTTTTGAGACATTTTGTACTGCCCTCCATAGTGGTTGTGCCAGTTTATAATCCCACCAGCAGTGTAAGAGGGTTCCTTTCTCTCCCACAGCCTTGGCAGCATTGATTACTGTTTATGTTCTTGATCTAGTCCATTCTCTCTGGGGTTAAAATATATCTTAGTGATGTTTTGATTTGCGTTTTTTAATAGCTAAGGATGTTGAGCATCTTTTCATGTATTTATTGGTTGTTTGAACTTCTGAGAACTGTGTATTCATTTCTGTTGCCCATTTTTCAATTGTGTCTTTGAATTTGAGGAATCTTTTTTTCTTCAATTCCTTGTATAGTCTAGTTATGAGCCTCCTATCTGAGGCATAGGTGGTGAAATTTTTTCTTGTTCCATCGGTTCTCTTTGTAGATAACTTTTTTTTTTTCTGTGCAGAAACCTTTTAATCTGAGATGGTCTTTGTTGATCTGGGGTCTATTTTTTCTGCATTAGGGGTGGTATTAAAGTCTTTGCCTACACCTGTGTCTTTTAGATTTTTGACTGATTTCTAAGAGGTTAAGAATTTCAGTTTTAATATCTAGGTCTTTGATCCATTTTGATTTGATTTTGGTACATGGTGACAGGTGTGTGTTTAGATTCATTTTTCTGTGTATAGATACCCAATTTTCCTAACACCATTTGTTGAAGAGGCTATTCTTTTTCCATTTTATGCTTTTGCCTCCTTTATCAAAGATCAGGTGGCTGAGGATACTTGAGTTTGTCTCTGCATTGTCAGTTGTGTTCCATTGGTCAACCTGTCTGTCTTTGTGCCAGTACTATATAGTTTTTATAGCTCTTGCTTTATAATGTAACTGGATTTTGGGAATCATAATTCCACCTGCTTTTGTCTTGTTACTCAGGATTGCTTTGGCTATTCTGGGTCTCATTCGTTCTGAACTTAAGGATTACTTTATCAAGTTCTGTGAAAAAGTTGTTGGTATGTTGCTAAGAATTGCATTAAATCAGTATGTCAGTTTTGGCAGTATAGTTAGTAATTTTGACTATGTTAATTCTGTCCATCCAAGAACAGAGATATCTTTCATATTCTAATGTCTTCAATGTCTTCTTGAGTTTCTTTCTTCAGTATAATATAGTTTTCTTTGTAGCAGTCCTTCACTTTCTTGGTTAGATTTAGTTATAGGTGTTTTACTTTTTGAATGGGCTATTGAGAATGGAATGTTCTTCTCAGCTCTTTCTCAACGAGTTCATTGTTAATGTAAAGGAATACTATTAGTTTTCAGTATTGATTTTATATCCAGCGATTTGGTTGAATTTGTTTATTATTTCAAAGGGCTTCATGGGGCAGTTTTTGGGGTCTTCTATGTATATAATCATGTCATCTGCCAATAAAGTCCCTCTGCTTCCTCTTTATAATACGTTTTCCCTTTTATTTCACTCTCTTGCTTGCTTGCTCTGGCTAGGGGTTCTAGGATTGTGTTGAATAGGAGTGGTGAAAGTAGACAGCTTTGTTGTGCTCCTGACTTAAAGGGAAATGCTTTCAATTTCTCTCCATTTATCATGATATTTGCAGTAGGTTTGGCATATATGGCTTCTGTCTGTTTCAGGTATGGTCTTTCTGTATCTATTTTCCTCAAAGTTTTTTTTTTTTGTTGTTTAATCATGAATAGATGTTGGATTTTGTCAAAGGCCTTTATGTACTAATAGAGATAATTATGTGCTTTTTTGTTCTTTTATTAATGTGATGAATTAAATTAATTGATTATGTATGTTAAACCATTTGATCATGGAGTGTGACCTTTCTGATAAGTTGCTGGATTCTATTTACCAGATTTTTATTGAGGATTTTTGCATCTATATTCATTAAGGAGAATGGTCTATAGTTTTCTTTCCTGGTTAAGTCTTTGTCTGTTTTTGGTACAAGGGTGATGCTAGTCTCCACAGGTGTTTTGTAGTGTTTCTTCTCTTTCTATTTCATGGAGTAGGTTGAGAATCATTTGAGTTAGCTCTTCAATGAAGTGTAGAAAAAAATTTTGCTGTGAATCCATGGTCCTGGACTTCTCTTTGTTGGTAGAGACTCAATTTCCATGTATGTTACAGGTCTATTGAAGGTTTTATGTCTTCTTGGTGCAATTTCAGAATTTTGTATGTCTAGAAAGTCATCTGTTTATTTCAAGTTCTCCAGGTTGTTCAAGTAAAAGTGTTTGAAATGCTTCCTTTTAATTTCCTGAATTTCGGCAGTTTCAGTTGTGATTTCAACTATTTCATTTATACTTGCATTGTTTTGTGTTTTTTCTTTCCTTCTTTTGGTTAGTTTTGATAAAGGAGAATCTTGTTTATTCTTTCAAAAAACCAGTTCTTTGATTTGTTGATTTTTTTGGTTTCAATTTTGTTGATTTCTGCTCTGATCTTTATAATTTCTTTTTTCTATTTTTTATTTTGATTTTTCTTGATATTTTTGTTTACTTGAGATATATAATTAAATTGTTTATGTGGGATTACCATGTTTTTTGATGTGTGCATTGTGATATGATTCTGATATGATATGCTTCCTTCATCTTTTAACTCTTAGAAGCTTTTGATTTCTTTCCTGATTTCTTTCCTGATTTCTTCTGTGACCCATTGTTTATTCAGTAGTAAGTTATTTTGTTCCCATATACTTGCATATTATCTGTGGTTTCATTTGCTGAGGATCTTCAGTTTTATTCCACTATGTTTTGAGAGTAAGCAAGGAACTATTTCATTCCTTTGTACTTATTTTAACATGTCTTATAGCCTATAAAATGGTCTCTTAGAAAATGTTCCATGTGCTTCTGAGAAGAAAGTATATTGTGTTGATGTTGATATGTAGATATGTATTCAGTCCAGGTTTTTCATAATATCAGTTAACTGGTATTTCTTTCTTGATTTTCTATCCAGTTGACGTATCTATCTGTGATAGATGAGTATTGAAGTGCCCTAATGTAGTTATGTGAGGATCTACATGGCCATTCAAATCCAATAATTTTCTTTTATGTAATTATTTGCCCCAGACTTGGGGCCATATACAGATAATTGTGATTTCTTTCTGTTGTATTAACTAGTATATTCTGTCCATCTTTGTCTTTTGTGATCCTTGGAGAGATTATGTCAACTTGAGGCAATCAGGAACCATGCCTGGATTAGGGTTTGGGATCCATGCCTAGATTGGGCAATTGAGAACCAGCCTGGGTTAGAGTGTCAGTGATTTGTGGGCCTGCAAATGAGGGAAAAAGAAGGATGGTTATAGCTTTTTCCTCTGGGAAACCGCTCGCCTTCACAATTGTCTATAGATACTGACTTGCTACTTGCTGCGGATCTTCATCACAGATTCACGTCAGTCTTGACTTGCTCCTGTCTGCCTTTTGCCGATCTTCAGTCACTGATCTTCAGTCTCAGGTCTTTGCCATTGTTCTTTGAACAACTGAGATTCGCAGTAGACTTTCATCAGCTGTCCTGCAGTCACAGATGGGTTTGTTACTCTGACCAATTTACCAAGTAACTCGAAAAGCTGCTACTTTTGAGTAGGTCCCAGAACAGGAGAAGGCCCTGCAGCAGGTTTAGGCTGCTGTTCAGACTGCTTGGCCACTTGGGCCATATGAACCAGAAGATCCAAGCGTGCTTGAAGTGTCAGTGGCAGACAGGGATGCTGTTTGGAGCCTGTCGCAGGATCCCATAGATGAATCACAGCAGAGACCCTTGAGATTTTGGAGCACGGCCCTGTCATCGTCTGCAGATAACTACACCCTCTTGGAGAAACACCTCCTGGCCTGCTACTGGGCCTTACTGGAAACTGAATGTTTGGCCATGGGACACCAAGTTACCATGAGATCTGAGCTGCCCATAATGAACTGGGTGCTGTCTGACCCTTCAAGTCATAAAGTTGGATGTGCACAACAATGGTCCATCATCAAATGGAAGTGTTATGTACGTGACTGGGCCCGAGCAGATCCAGAGGCATATGTAATTTGCATGAAGAAGTGGCGCAAATGCCCATGGTGCCAACTTCTGCTGTGTTGCCCCTCTGTCTACCAGCATGCACCTATGGCTTCATAGGGTGTACCTTATGATCAGCTGAAAGAGGAAGAGAGGAACAGGACCTGGTTTACAGATGGTTCTACACATTATGTGGGCACCACATGAAAGTGGACAGCTGCTTCACTGTAGCTCCTCTCTGGGACATCCATGAAGGAAAATCTTCACAGTGGGCAGAACTTCAAGCTGTATGTCTGGCCATGCATTTTGCTTGGAAGAACAAACAGCCAGATGTGTGAATATATACTGATTCATCGGCTACAACAAATTGGCTGGCTGGCTAGTCTGGGACATGGAAGGAACACAAATGGAAGATTGGTGAGAAAGGTATTTGTGGACGAGGTATGTCTATCGACCTCTCCATGCTGGCAGAAGATGTAAAGATAGTGTGTCCGACATAAATGTTCACCAAAAAATAACCTCAGCAGAAGATAACTTTAATGATCAGGCGGACAGGATGATTCATTCTGTTGAGAGCAGTCAACCTATTTCCTTGACCACCCCTGAACAGAGTGGCCATGGTGGCCACGATAGAGGTTTTTCGTGGACCCAACATGGATCTCCCCTTACCAAGACTGACCTGGCCGCAGCCACTGCGGAATGCCCATTCTGCTAACTGCAGAGACCAACAATGGGTCCCCAATATGGCACCATTCCTTGGGGTGACCAGCTTGCAACCTGGTAGTGGATTGATTATATTGAGCCACTTCCACCATGGAAAGGACAGAGAGTGTTTTGTCTTTACCAGGATAGTTACTTACTCAGGCTATGTATTTGCGTTTCCTGCATGTAATGCTTCTGCCGGAACTACTATTCGTGGACTTACAGAATATTTCATCTATCGTCATAGTGTCCTGCACAGCATCGCATCAGACCAGGGAACACATTTTGTGGTTTAAGAAGTGTGGAAATGGGCTCATACCCATGGAATTCACTAGTCTTACCGTGTTCCCCATCATCAAGAAACAGCTGGACTGATGGAACAATGGAATGGCCTTCTGAAGACAGCACCAGTTAGGTGATAATATCTTGCAGGGTTGGGGCAAGCTTCTTCAGTGGGTGGTGTATACTCTGAATCAGCAACTGATATATGCTACTCTCTCTCCCATAGCCAGGATTCACAGGTCCAGGAATAAAGGGGTGGAGACAGGGATGGTACCACTTACCATCACACCTAGTGACCAGTTACTAAATTTTCTGCTTCCTATGCCCACATCCTCATGCTATGCTGATGTAGAAGTCTTAGGTCCAGTCTTAGGACTATGTTTGGACTGCAGGAGATTCTTTAGGGCACCTCCTACTCTTACCATGTCCTGTTATTAAAGCCAATGGAAAACCGACACAGCCCATCCCGACAAAATGACAAGTGGCCCAGAACCTTCAAGAATGAAGGTTTGAGTCACCCCACCAGGGGAAGAACCAAGACTTGAGGTACTTGCTGAAGGCTAAGGAAATACAGAATGGGTAGTAGAAGAAAGTAGTTATAAATGCCAGCTACTACCACATGCCCAGTTGCTGAAATGAGGACTTTAATTAGAATTTTTCTCATTATGCGTGTGTGTGTTTGTGTGTATAAATTGCCTTAGTGTTGGAATTTGCTAAGCTAAACTATAGTGTCAAGCAATTGAATGTCAGCAGAATAGGTATTCTCCAAGGAGGAATTTATTATCGGGAGGAATTTATTGCATTTCTGTTTGTACACAGTGCAGTTGTGCTGTTAGGCATAATTACTAACTTGGCTATTGTACTTGAATATTAAGCAAGGTTCATGGAGATGTGTCTGGTTGTCAAGTTGACAAGGGGTGAGTTGTGAACGTTGGAGAGATTTATGTCAACTTGAGGCAGTCAGAACCCACGTGGATTAGAGTTTAGGAATGATGCCTAGATTAAGCAGTTGAGAATGAGCCTGGATAAGAGTGTGAGTGATTTGTGGGCCAGGAAAAAGGGAAGAACACCCACCGGGATGTGGGCTGCCCAACTGGGAACTCAAACTGTATAAAAGGAGGGAAGAAGAAAGACTATTACAGCTTTTTTCTCTGGAAAAGCTCTGGCCTTAGCAATTGTCTATGGAGGCCAACTTGTTATACCCTGCAGATTCGCCCCAATCTCGACATGTACCTATCTGCCTGTTGCAGATCTTCAGTCTGAGGTCTTTTCCATTCTTCTTCCAACAACTGTGTTTCACAGCCGACTCTCACTGGCTGTCCTGCAGTCACAGGTGGGTGTTCTACTTCGAGGCTGAGTGGCTATCAATCACCAGCTCTTGAAGGTGCAGGCCACCATCTTGTACTGTCTCTGTCCTCAGCCTTCCCGATGGATCTTTTTTGTTGTTATTTCTGTAAATTTAGCGTTTTGCAAGAACCCAAACTAATACATCTCTTTGATTTATTTTGTTTTGAAATCTGATGTTTCTGAGAGTAATATAGCCACCGCTGCTGGTTTCCTGGGTCTAGTTGCATGGAGTGTTGCATTCCCAGCTTTCATTTTCAGTGTCTGTGTTTCCTTATGGGTAAAATATGTTTCTGCAGGAAGCACATTGATCTAGTCAGCCATTGTGACCCGCGCAATCGTCTCGCCAGCAAGAACGCACGCGGGCACCAGGATCCTTCTGCAGCAATCGTTTATTATAACATTGATGAGAGGAAGATGCCCAGCCCCAAATGGCATGGTTTATATATCCTTCAAGTTGCATCTGGGTGGCGTGTTGGTTCCTGATTTGCAGAGGCCAATCAGACCATATGACGTGTCCGAATGACGTGACTCCAGGGCTGGTCTTTAGCCTAGGCGCATGTGCAGTGGCAATTGTTTACTTATCAGCCAGCCGGATGCCGGCGCCATCTTGTAATGGCGTTTGCAGGCTCTCTACAAGCCATTCTGTCTTTTGATAGGCAAGTTGAGACCATTAACATTCAGTGTTATTATCATGGTGTATTTGCTATATCCTGCCATTTTTATGATGCTTCTTTGTTAATTGTTTGACCTACTATCTTGTCCATTCACCTCTCCTCTTTGTGTTGTTTCCTTTTCTCTGAGGTTTTTAGTGCCTTTGGTCTCCCTTTTTTGTAAGATTCCATTATGTATTTTCTGCAGTTCTGATCCAGTCGATGTGAATTTCTTTAATTCTTTTTAATGAAGGAAAATTTTATATTCTCCCTCTAATTTGAGAGATAATTTTGCTAGATACAGAACTCTGAGGCGGCATTTATGTTCTCTTAGCACTTGGCTGATATCACTTCATGATCTCCAGGCCTTTACAATTTGTGTTGAAAAATCTACAGTTACCCTGATGGGCTTGTTTTTGTAAGTCACCCTCTATTTTTCTCTTACAGTTTTAAATTTTTTTCTCTTTGTGTTGAGTCTGTTAGATATTAAGTGGGATGTGTTATGGGGATGTTCTCTGGTGGTCAGTATTATTTGGAATTCTGTATGCCTGCAGTAGTTCAGTGTTCATTTCTTTCCTTAGATTTGGGAAATGTTATTCTCATAACTTTGTTGGACCTGTCTTTCAGGCCTTATTTTCTGTCCTCAGTTTTCTCCTGCTCTCCTGTAATTAAGATGCTGTTTCTTTTTACGTCATCTCTCATTTGTTGTAACCAGTATCTTTCTTGTTTTTTTTTTGTTGTTGTTGTTTTGTTGTTCTTATTGACTGTATGATCCAGTTTGTCCTCCTTATCTTTAAGATCTGATATTCTGTCCTCGATATGTTCAGGCTGGTTCCTTTTTTTTTTTTTTTTTTTTTTTTTTTTTTTTTTTTTTTTTTTTTTTTTTTTTTTTTTTTTTTTTTTTTTTTTTTTTTTTTTTTTTTTTTTTTTTTTTTTTTTTTTTTTTTTTTTTTTTTTTTTTTTTACTGTGAGTTTTTCAAATCTTGGAGTTCAGCTTTCGTTTGTTTTCTTTCTCTCTCCCAACTTGTTTTCTAATTTGTTTATTTGCCTTCATTATCTATTTGTTTCTTCATTATAATCTTCTAAATTTCTTATTAATGTCCGCTTTGAGCTTGCTGTCCTTTTTTTCTTTTATTTCTTGTGTGAGCTTCTGGGCAAATAAGGCAGTTTCTTTTTTACTTTATTGTCTGTAGGTTCTGCTACTTCAAACTCCCTGGTATCAGTTTCTGGGTGTCAGACGTTTTTCTGTTGATTTATTACCTTATTTCCCCGTGGTTCTGTTGCACTGATTTGAAGGTCAGGTAGTGTTGATGGACTCTGTCTCTATTCCACAGATTCTTTTATTAGACTGTTTCTGCTTTAACTGTTTTATTGAATCCATTCAGGTTTTAGAATTTATGACTGTTTTCAATTTATTTAGCAATTTTTAAGATATTCTCAGTGTTTAACCTTCTGTTGAGACCTTAATCTCTTCCATTCTTTGATGAAGGAGGAACAGAATACAGACCTATATATCATTAATGGACAAAGTATCTGTTAACCAATCTTGGATGTGAAGATAATTATCAATGTCAGTATCCACACTTTGAATGAAGGTTTACGTTTACAGTACTATAATATTAACAACTTATTGGAAAAACATACTATCTAATTTGATAACAGTTCTACCCTGAAGGGGTTTCCGCCCTGCAGGGACTCCCAGAACAGCTGAGGAGGGGTTGGACAATGGAGAAACCACTCGGGAGACTTGCCTCAGTGAACACAGTCTGATTTATTAAGGAAATACAGAGCTTGTATAGACTACAACAATGCGGAAGTCATCTCGGGCCAATCAGCGAGGGACACTCAAAACTTTTCCTTCTATGTCCTTAACCAGCGGGGTTGCCCAGAAGGAAGGAGGAAGTGGAGAAAGGAGGATGGGACTGCAAATCAGCAGTTTGTCACTAGACAAGGGGGTGTGAGGCCTGCCTCAGATGCCAACTCTGCAGTGAAGCCTCCTTCTACCATGGTGTCCTGGACATGTGCTAGACACGTTTCAACCCGACCTGAATTCCCCACTCTACCCACAACACTAATAGGTGCAGTATGCCTTCACAACCTAGTGTTGATGTATTATAATATTCTATTCATATCAGTAGTATAACACAGACATCAAAATAATAGAGCTATATATTTCTTGTGTAGGCTAACCCAAACCACTGATGTTGTGCACTTTTAATTGGTCCACCCTCTATTCCATCTAAGAATTTGACATATGTTTGCATCTCTTTTGATACTTGTTGCAAGCTATATATTTATGCTACCAAATATTGATACATACTTTCAGTCCCCACTTAACCTAATCTAAAGTACCTATGATCGTTTTTATACATAGTGTTTGGTTGCCTGTTAGAGCAATTTGTTCATAACGCCACTATATTACTGATAGTAATATATACACAAAACTATGTTACTAATTCATTACTAGCTAAATAGTGTACAAAGACTACATCTCTGCTAGTCTATATGGTTGCACATTATTGATACTTAACAGTTCTGTTATTAAGGGAAATTGTGGGGTGACGGAGAGCAGGTCAAGATTAGTAATTAGCCTTAGACATGGAATAGAAAGTAGAGAAGTATTTATATTATAGAGAAAAACCTGGCAGTACTCCTACCACGGAATAACTGATATGGGAGAAACACTGTAAGCAGCATTCAGATGAGTTAGGGAGAGTTATTAATGAAGTGGAGAGAGTATAGCCTCCAGATCTGCAGGAAGACTTATGAAAAAGGGCTTATAGAGTTGATCAAGAGATGGAGAGATTCAGAAACAACAGAGAGATAGAAGGAGGTGGATGGGAGAAAGAGGAAAAGGGGTAGGAAAAAGGAACAAAGAAGAAGAAAAGATGGTAGAAATATAGTAAGAAAACATAATCCGTTGCAGGAAAAATGAGAAACTAGACAAATAAAAAGATACCAAACAGACAAATCAAAAACCAAGATACAAAATAACCAACTTAAAAAAAAATCAGTTAACCATCCTGTTTTTTTTTTTTTAACGTGTAATTGTTTCTGAAAGCTGTATCTCTCTGTGATTGTGTCCTATCCAGGCACTGTTGTTGGAGAATTTTATATAAATATTTAATGAAGGTATCTATTAAATAGTATTTAATAAGTCCTTTTCAGTTAGATAGGCGTATTTCTAGTAAAGCATTTTTCATATACTTAAAATATTTTAATGTGGCAAATTCCATTTATTTTCTCATATTCACTGTTTTGGAAAGCTGTAATAATCATCAGTTGCTAATAGCAAATTTATCATTTTTCCTCAATTTTATTAATATATATGTGATACATATTCTTTAAACTTGAGTATTTTCTGAACATATATATTACATCAAAATAAAATTCTTTTTCCTCCCGCTTTTGACCCTCCCATATCTTCCTCCTCCTTCTAACTCCCACTATTACTCCCATTTCCCATTTGTTTTTTTTTTCAAACATACCGTCTTTCTCTCTGTTTCCCGCCCTTTACCCATTTCCTTTCCCTTTCTCCATAAAGTTCTTCTTCTTACTTTCTTCCATGTCTCTTGCATTTTTTGTTTTGTTTTTCTCATATTAAACCATGTAACATTTTAACTTTCTGGGTCTGATTCATTTCGCGCAATGTAACATGGTCTCAGAGTACATCCATTTTCCTAAAAATGACTCAAATGTGTTATTCTTTATGGCACAGTAATACTGCATAGTGTATATATACTGCATCTTCTTTATCCATTTATCTGTATTCAGGCATATTGGCTTCTTCAAAGATTTGGCTACGATCAATTGTGCTACTATACAAAAGGCATTCAGGTTATCATAACATCAGTCATTTCCTAGGCTAAACTTGTATCAAAGACTACATAAATAAATTGCTGCATTAAATGAAGTTACGTCTGTATCTCAACAGTATATTAAGCACACATAGAGTGATAGATATAATGGCATACTCAGTTATTTCAGAATTTAAGATTTCTGGAAGAGAAGGAGGAAGAAACAAGTTAGAGCATGAAATTGAGACATAAAATTCAAGAATCACAGGTTGATTATGGGGGAAAGTTTCACAGATTTTATGAAAAAGCTGGGGCTGTTTTAGTGGGATACCAATCAAATGCTCAATACCTATTTTTTTGTTACACTTTTTCTTTAGATGTTTTCTTTCTTCCATGTCCTTTGGTGCTGCTGTCTCTTTGTCTCTCTCAAAGGTTCCTTCAGGTATTTTCTGCAATGCTGGATTAGTGGTCGCAAATATCTTTAGGGATTTTTTGTCATGAAAACTTTTTACTTCTCCTTTAATTTTCAGGGATAATTTTGCTGGATACAATCTGGGTTGATACCTGCTGTCTTTTAAAGCTTGAAAGATTTTGCTGCAGGTTCTCCTGGCCCTTAAAATTTGCATTGAGAAATCTATGGTAACTTGAATGGGTCTGCCTTGGTTGTATACTGTTTGTTTTTCTCTTGTGGCTTCTAATATTCTGCTTATGTTGTATTTTTGCAGTTTTAATTATGATGTGTCGTTGTGAGTCCCATTGCTGGTTGAGGTTATTTGGTGTTCTGTAAGCTTCTTGTATCTGAAAATTAATTTCTTTTCCTAGATTTGGGAAATTTTCTTGCACGATTTCAGTGAATAAATTCTTTATACCCTCAGTTCTGTCTTCTGCTCTTTCTACTACACCCATAGTCTGAGATTGGTTCTCTTTGAATCATCCATCAGCTGTTGTATTGAGCTGTGCTCATTTCTAATTTTAGAGTTGTGCCTGATTATAGAATTAATTTCCTCAACCTTGGCTTCATGGTCTGAAACTCTGTCCTTAAAATGTTCGAGTCAGTTTCCTCTGCTTTCAAATATTTTTCGTATTCTGAATTTCAATAGATTTCTTTTCAAAGTTTTCACTTCTCTATCCAAATGTTCCTTCATATCTTACATTTTCTTACTTACCTCAGTCAATTTTTTTTTATTTGTGGCTTCTATATGCCCAGTAAACTTCTATCTATTAGGACCTATCTTAGTTACTTTTTCACTGCTGTGACTCAATACCTGACACCCACAAATTAGGAAAGGAAAGGTTTATTTTAGCTCACAGTTTCAGGTTGGTCACCGTCCATGCAGGGGTGACTGGCAGCAATGGAAGTACATGGCAGAGGCAGAGAGGTAGAGGCAGCTTCTCACAACATCACAAACAGGAAGGCAAGTTGAGACTAGTTGAGACTAGTCCAAGTCCCAGTCGTAGACTTAGTCCTCAAAGGAAGGCAGGATGCAGTTTATATATCCTTCCAGGTCTCCGCCCAGTGATTGGCCCCTCATGCATCCAGGTGTGGAAGGTGTGGCCACTACACACCATTAATCCTAACTTATTTGCCTTTAATCCTAACTCACATGCCTTTAATCTTAACTTAACTATAATCCACCCTTCCAGACTAGACCCCAATCCACCAACAGCACGTGGTTCCATAGACAATCCACAACATTAAAATACGTGAGACTTTTGGGGGCCGTTGCAGAGCCAAACCACAGTAGAACCACTCCTTGTTTAGTTAAGTTTCTCTTTAAGCCCACTCCGTTCATTGCTTGTATTTCTTTGAGAATATCTTGTTTGAACTGGTTGCTTTACTACTTTATTTGCTTTTTGACTTTCTTTTCTGTGACTTCCACTATTTCAGGGCCCATGACATTAGTTTCTCAGGCATTTCTCTGGGTGTCCTGTTGTCTTGGTTTTGACGGGCTTCACTTTAAAGGCCTAGAGGGTTCTGTGAATGGTTTTTTGAACAGTGTGAGAGTTTGTTTCTAAGTGTGCTAATCTGTGCTTTTTCTTTGCTTCTGTTCGTGAATTTAGCTAGACGTTTGTGTATCTTCTTAATTCCTTCCAAGAATCAGCTCTTGGACTCATGAATCTTTTTTATTGTCTTCATTTCAATTTTATTAATTTCATATCTGATCTTTATAATTTCTCCTCTTCTACTGCCTTTTGGGTCAAGTTGTTCTTGTTTCTCCATGTTGTTAAGGTACATCATTGACGTGTTTGTTTGTGACTGTTCTGTTCTTTTGATGTGTGCTTTTATGGCTATGAATTTCCCTGTAAGTACTGCTTTTATTGTGTCCCAAAGATTTTGATATGATGTACTTCCATCATCATTTAACTCTATGAAGTTTTTGATTTTTTCCGTGATCCACTGTTTGGTCAGTAGTACGTTGTTAAGTCTCCATGTATTTGTGTATTTTCTTCTGTTTCAGCTGCAGTTAAGTTTCAGTTTTATTCCACTATGGTCTGAGAGTATGCAAGGAATTATTTCTATCCCTTTGTACTTATTTAAGCATGACTTATGGCCTAGAATGTGGCCTATTTTAGAAAATACTCCATGTGCTACTAAGAAGAATGTGTAGTCAGTTGATGTTGGGTGGAAAACTCTATAAACATTTGTTATGTCCAAGTTTTCTATAGTGTCTTTCAGCAGTTGTATATCTATGTGGATTTTTTTTGTCTGGTTGATCTATCTATCGGTGATAGTGGGCTATTAAACTCCCCTACTACAATTGTATTGTGGCCTATATTTCCTTTCAGGTCTAATAATTTTTGGTTTACATAATTGGGTGCTCTAGAATTGGGGACATACATATTGATAATTGTGATTTCCTCCTTTTCCATTGTTCCTTTAAACATTATATAGTCGCCATCTTTGTCCCTCTTCACCTGTTTTGTTTTGAAATCTGATGAGTCTGAGGCTAATATAGCTACCCCTGCTTGTTTCCTGGGGACCTGTTGCATGAAATATTGAATTCCATCCTTTTATTTTCAGTCAGTGAGTTTTTTTGTGGGTGAAGTGTGTCTCTTGTAGGCAGCAAATTGTGGGTTTCTGTTTTTTGATCCAGTCGGCTAGTCTGTGTCTTATAATAGGTGAGTTGAGGCCATTCATATTTAGGGAAATTACTGAGATGTGTTTGCTATGTCCTGCCATCTCTGTAGTTTTTCCATGTTGTTTACGAGCCTTATTTTTTCTCAGCTCATTCCCCTCTAGCTGTTGTCTCTTTTTCTCTGGGGTCACTGGTGTCGTTGGCCTCTCTTTTGCTATCCAAGTTTCCTTTAAGAATTCTCTGCAGTGCTGGCTCAGTGGCTGCAAATTTCTTTAAGCTTTCTATGTCATGGGAAGTTTTAATTTCTCCCTCTAATTTAAAAGATAGTTTTGCTGGCTATAGCAGTCTTGGTTAGCATTTGGGTTCTTTTAGTGCTTGGATGACATTGCTCCATGATCTCCTGGCTTTTGGAGTCTGGGTTGAGAATTCTGCAGTTATCCTGATAGGCTTATCTTTGTAGGTCACCTTCTGCTTTTGTCTTACCGCTTTCAGTATTCTCTCTGTGTTGGGTTTCTAGTACTTTAATCGTGATGTGTTGTGATGAGGTTCTCTTGTGATCGATATTGTTTGGTATTCTGTATGCCTGCAGTAGTTCAATGTTCATTTCTCTTCTTAGATTTGGGAAATTTTCTTCCCTAATTTCATTGGACATGACTTTTAAGCCTTTTGTTTTGTCCTTGGTCTTCTCTGGGGCTCCCATAATTCTTAGGTTGTTTGTCTTTGAATCATCTATCAGCCATTGCAATGATTCACTTTCTTCCTTTTTGACTTTGCGTTTTCTATGGCCTTTCTGTTCCCGCTCCACCATTTTGTCTTTTAGGTCTGATACTCTATTCTGAAAATGTTTGAAATGGTTGCCTATTATTTCCTGTGTGTTTTTCACTTCCTGAATATCTGCATTCTTTTTTTTTTACATCTGTATTGTGTTCTTCTCTCATTTCTTGTATTACCTGCATTATCTTATGGTTTATATCTTCTTTGGTCTCCTCTAATTGCTTTTCAAGGCTTGCTTTTAGCTTAACTATGTCTTGGCATAGCTCTTGCACTATCTGTTTCATTTCCTGCTTTAATTCAATTTATTTTTGGGCCCAGAAGTTACCATCATTTTTGCCATTTTCATCTTTGGATTCTGCAATTTCAGGATCCCTAGTATCCTCTTCTGCTGTGTCAGGTCTTTTTGTAGAAGATTTATTTCCACATTTCCTCATGGTTCTCCTGTTTCTGGCTGTCTCTGGCTGTCTGTCTCTAGTGTCCAGAAAAGAAGGGTTTGGCGAAGGCCCAGTCTATATGGCTCTCGAGGACTCTGGTTCAAGAGGTGGTTGGGGGCAGATGGGATTCCTAGTTCTAGATTGCTCTAGAAGTTTCTGGGGCTGAAGATTAACAGGGTGATTGAGTTCTCTGGGAGCCTCTAGAATCCTCTTTGAGCCTCTGAGGTACGGGAGGGAATTGGAACTCCCCTGGCACTGGAGGAGAGTTGGGGCCAGGTGTGCGATCTCTGGCTCTCAAAATAGAGTGAGGGACTGGCCATGGTCACCTGGAACTTCCCTGGCTCTGGCAAAGAAGAATCGGGGCAAGGGCCGCGATCTCTGGCTCCGGAACTCCCCTGGAACTTTCCTGGTGCTGGTGGAGAGCAAAGCGACTGGTACAAATACAGGCTGATAGAAGTTGGGAATGGGGGGTGTCTTAGTTACTTTTTTTTTTTTGTTGCTGTGACTCAATACCCAACACCCACAAACTTAGGAATGGAAAGGTTTATTTTAGCTCACAGTCTCGAAGGTCACAGTCCATTCAGGGGTGGCCGGCAACGATCGAAGTACATGGCACAGAGAGAGGTAGAGGCAGCCTCTCTGGACATCACAAACAGGAAGACAAGCTGAGACCAGTTGAGACTAGTCCCGTCCTCCAGGAAGGCAGGTGCAGCTTATGTATCCTTTCAGGTCTCCACCGAGTAACCAGTCCCTCCTGCATCCAGGTGTGGCCACTAAACACCGTTAATCCTAATTTAACTGTAACCCACTCCTCCAGACCAGACCCCAATCCACCAACATCACATGGTTTCATAGACAATCCACAACTTTAAAGGACATGAGACCTGTGGGGGACACTCCACATCCTAACCACAACAGGGGGGTTGGCCCACCTGTCTCACCGGATCTCCTCTGATGCTGGTGGAGAGTGAAGCGCCAGCACAAACTCAGGCTGGGAGATGGTGGGGGGAGGGGACCTGTGGAGCTCACCTGGCTCTCTCCAGGTGTTGGAGGAGAGTGTAGAGGGAGCCCAGACAGGCTGAAAGATGTTGAGGGGGAGGGGAAGGGACCCGCGGAGCTCACCCAGATCTCTGCTGGCACTGGGCAAGAATGAGACTTAGGCTGAAAGCACTTTTTCTTAACCATTTAAAAGTCAGTAGATTTAATGTGAAGGTCTTCTCCACTGCTGCTATGTATATGAAACATCTCACAGCCTCATAGGCTTGCCACCCCTAGTTGTGGAGGCTACTCTACTGACTGTGACTGTTACCTCCTTTTTGATCTTGAAATGAAAGGGTAATGAGATATTATTATCAAGATATTATTGTTACTTTGTTGTTGAAATTATCTCTGAGGGGTACCTGATAGTAATCTAAGCTGTTGTGCTTAAAATCTGAATATTCTGAGAAAACACTGCAAATTGCAAAACTTCCTTCAGTAAAACTGAACCATTCCTAGTTGCAGTATTAAGCTTAGACTTTTCTTGATCTTCACAACATGATAAATCAGCACGCTTAGCTTGTTGAACTCTGGGCCTTTTTTTGAGGCATCTGTTACACATCAGATTAGACCAGAAGTGAACATCAGAATCTGGAGAAGTCTTTGCCTCATTCATTATCGCCACCTACCAGGAAACTGATGGAGTATTTGTAATTGTCACTGAGTGGCAGGGGGACAGATGGTGGATTGTCATCCTTATCACAAGATGGCCTTTTCTCTTTTCCATGGTGTCTGTTTCAGAGTATTTTATTAGCTTCATTTTTCTCATCTGTCATTTTAAGCAGTGTAATATATAGATATAATTGATGAAAAGCATAAGTGTGTCCTACAAATACAGGAAGAGATCTTGATAAAGGTGAATCGTTTATATAATTAAAGTGGCTTGTATAGTGTAAGCTTTCTTTGCCATGTATGTTTAATTTTTCAAAATAATACTGTCACAAAGAGGGTGAGTTTGATAAAAGTAATTGACAATTTTTAATAATATAAATATAATGCCTTTTTCAATTTTTAATTCTTTAAAAATATTTCTTGGCCACTTGTTTGTATGTTCTATGATAGGACAGTTCTAGGAGAAATTCTATTAATAGTAAATGTTATGTGACCCACCCTCTGGTAAATTTCAGTTTTTCAAATCTCATTCAACATGAATTAATCATTTTCTGTGGAGCTTTCATATTTGAAAAGAAATGTTCGGATCATATCTCTGGGTCCTTTCTTTGATATATATAACGCCATTGAAAAAATTAGCAGTAACAATTGAGTTTTAAAGAGTTCTTTCAAACTGTTCCTGAAGCATGATATCCTGTGGGAATTTTTTGGGTGAATGATATAGATTAAAAGACTTGTTTGTTTTTTTTCTGAGTAAAACTAATATGCAGAGAATTGTTCCCTCCCACATAAGCAGTTTATAGTACTCCCTTAGTAGTATTGAATTATAATAAATGTTAGTAAATTAAACCTTCTCTGTAAGACATTACTTTTAGTGTGCTGTATTTATGAGAGTAGTAGTATTGTCTAAAAATTCCATGTTTTGAATTGAGTGTTCCTTTCTTTTTCTTCTTTTTCTGTTTTCTTTCTTTGTTCACACTTCTCCTTCCCAGACACCTTCACCTCTTTCCTCCCCTTTCACATTTTCCCTACCACTTACTTTCCCACTGTCCTCTTTCTAGTTTCATCGGCTTCAATGATTCTCTATTTTGTAAAGTTAAGTATCTATGGCAAAGAAAACTTTTTAAACTGTACAGGCCATGTTAGTTATACAAAAGATTCACTCTTATTGAGATCTCTTTGTAAGACTCACGTATGTTTTTATCTCTTTTTTATGTATTACAGTATTTTAAAAATAAAGAAGAGAAAATTTAACCTAATAGATGTAAGAAGGAAATTTAGAAAAATAAGAAATTCATTAAACACTCGATTTTCAAATATAAGTACATTTATATTGGTGTAATAAATCTGGTTCCTTTTTTTTTTCTCAAAACAGACATTGAAGTCCTTAGATATGTGCAGATAACATCTTAGAAAATTCTCAGCTCTATGACTGTGTTATAATTTGAAATAATGGAAACCAGATTGTTTACTTCATGAGTCATATTTTATGAAAGGTGTTTATTGTGAGACAACACTTGAGGGATCTCTAAAAATGGCAGTTGAATAAAATCTTTTATTTTTTTCTGCTTATCCTTATTTTTGGAATTTTTACTCTGCTTTTCAAAGATTGTTAACTGCTGTATAGCTCAGTTTTTTTATGGCTCTTTCAAAAAATAAAAATGAGAGTCTTTATGATAAATCTATTAAAAATCAAGGTCGTGAACCTCCATTTGAATTATTTTATTTAATACAATAAATTATGTTAGAAATGTCAGAATCTGGTCCAGTATGCCGTAAAAGGTAATTAAAATAATAAAAATAGTTTAAACTTTGATGCGATCACATCTACTCAGGTATTAGTTTCTTTATATACATTATTAGTATTTCATATTTTTAGTAATGTTTTTTGAATAAGTATTTCCCCTTGTGACTTAAAAGGTACAGGTTGTATGTTAATAAACATCATGAACTACCTTTCCTGCTTATGTTTGTAGTTAAAATGATTAGAAAAATTGTGCATCACAATTTATTTTTGTTCTCTTCCTTTGTTTCCTGCCTTCTCCACCTGGTGGGGTACTAGGATTTGAACTCCAGGACTCCTGAGCTGTATCCCCAAGTCCTTTTTATTTTATTGTGAGAGAAGATCTTGCTAAATGTCCTAAACTAGCCTTGAGCTTTGGATGCTCCTGCTTTAGCCCAAGTAGCTAGGATTATAGGTGGATGTCACTGTTCCAAGCTCTCTGGTCTCTATTTTACTGATTAGAAGGCTTGAGTTTCAGAAACATCATTGTGTCAGGACTTGCAGACTTAGCATGTGTGTTCTTAATTCATATTTCAGTGTCATTTTTCTTTCTCAACATGCTTTTCTACATTTAAAAGAAAAATAGTGTCTCCTACTAACCTTTATTTAGAATTACAAGATTCCTGTCTGCTTTTGTTAGTGTGAGAGTAGGACATGTATTGGACAGGACTGCATCAAGCTAGAAGTTACAAATATTTTCCGCATTTTATTGATATGTATACGTGCAATACATATAGTTTACATAGATCTTGAGGATTGAACCGAGGGCATATGCTACATCCTTAGTCTTTTTCTTTCCTTTCCTTTTTCTTCCTTTCTTTCCTTTCTTTGTTTTCTTTCTTTTCTTCTTTGAGGTGTGGGGCATTCTCATCAAGTTACTAAGTTGCCTGGGTTAGGCTTGAACAGCACACCAAGGGTGAAGTTTGATTCATTTCATAAAATATAATTAGTGTTGAATTCCTTTATCAGGATGACAGAATATCTAAGTGTATTTCTTTTCGTGGTATTAATGTATTGACTTTTATTGGTTTGTGCATAGATCAATGTATTTGTGAATTTGATAGTATTTCAATTCTGTAGTTTTCATTTATTATTTGAAATACATTTTTGAAGAGATCTTTCACTCATCTGCTGCTTAACACTAAGTTATAAGGATTATACAAGAAAGACAGAACAAACTTTTGATTATTTACAAATTTTCCCTAATTTTTTTCCTTCATACTTCGAAAATGTCTTATGTGTTTGTATGTGTATGTTTATGAATACATGCACTTTTGTGGGTTTTAAGCATTTGCCATTTTCCTTTTTGAAACTTAAATTATGCTATCTTTTAATCAGTGGAAGTCTCTTAAAGTTTGTCTTCAAGTCCTTTTTTTGTGATCTGAGTCATAGTCCTTGCTATCCATTGTGGCAAAGTATTTAGACTTAGATCAGCCATTTCAGTAAGAATCCCTGGGTAATTTTAATAAAACATATTTCAAGATCATTGTCAGGAATACTTGTTGCTACTGGGTTAGTGGTTATGAACAAAATTAGTAAATAATGAAATAAACTACATGTTATATATATGTAAGTGTGTAATATACTCAAACATGGGTAAACACATGTATGGATACATATGAGTATATGTATATTTATCTTGCTTATTTAAAATTAATTCCCTTATAAACTCTTCCAGCTCAGATTTAGAACCATAGCAGTTTTGTATTGCATTCCGTATCTATTTTATTTCATACCGACGTTTCAAGTCTTCAAGGGCATAGAGTCCAATAGATCTAAAATACCCATGATCTTTTTCCTTGTCTGACATTACACACATAACAGTTTTTACTAACATTACTATACTGCTCACATCAACTACCGGAAGTTTAACTTTTTCTTATATTCTCTCTAATGATTTTTAACAACGTATTAAAAAAATACTGTTTACTTTTGAAAAAAGCTTTTTATACCCAGTTTTGTCATAGTTTTGGGAATGTCTGTCTGGAGTTTACCGTTCATTCCTAAGTCTATATTTCTCCAATCATTTTGGTTTTCTGAGGCATTTTTTATGTAGATTTACAGAAATGGCTTATGAGAACAAGTTTCTGAGGTTTTTTATTTATTTATATGATGCTGAATCCAGGGTTTCCCCATTGAGTTACATTCCCAACCCTTTATTTATTTTAATAACTTTTTGCAGTTTGAGTTTTTTTAATTTTTATTTTATTTTCATTGAAATTCTGCTTTATTATTTGAAAGTTGTAATGTGAACAGTATTGAGCATGAAGAAAACAGCAATAGCTTAAAGTTACACAAATCAAAAATTATACAATAAATATTTCAATTGAATCTCAGAATTCAATACATTGAGGGGTACATGATTCAGGAATTTAAGAATTGTTAGGTATCTTCTTGCCTAATTTATATATGCATATGTATTTATATATGTATATGTGTATATAGATACCACATATTTGTTCATGCATGAATTCCAAATTTTATAACATGTTAGAGGCATGGTGTTTGGGGGAATCAATGTGAACTTATGCCCACGCCTTTTTCAGAGGCTTACCCCTTTCCTAGCTGACCATTGCCCCTCTTTCTACCCTGTCACTCATGCTGGGGCCTTTATATGTCCTTATTGTGTGGATTTCATAAGAGGGACACCTGTCTATAGTCAGTCTTTTGTGTTTGGTCCCTTCTAATGAGCATTATTTACTTAAAGTGGCCCTATTTTCATTCAGAAGTTTTGTTTTTGTATTTCTTTATGGCTGCATAGTATTCCATTGTGTATAGGTACTATGTCTTCTTTAATCATTCCTCTATGAATGATACGTAGGTTTTTTTCATGATTTGGCTATTATGAATTGTGTTGCTATAAACATAGATATGCATGTGTCTTTTTTTAAATGTTGACTTAATTTTGGGGGGGAACATGTTCAATAGAGCTGTAGCTGGATCAAATGGAATTTGTGTATTTGGCTCTCTTGTGAATCTCCACACTGTTTTCCATAATGGTTGTGCCAGCTTGCATTCCCACCAGCAGTGGCATAGAGTTCCTGTTTTTCAGCATCCTCGCCAATAGTTGTTTTTTGAGCTCTTGGTGTAGGCCATTCTTACTGGAGTGAGGTGAAGCCTCAGTGTTGTTTTTATTTGCATTTCTCTGATGACAGTGATGAAGAACACGGCTTCATGTGCTTGCTGGCCATTTGTACTTCTTCTGAGAAGCTTTTTTTTTCATTTCAATTGCCCACTTTTGATGGGGTTATTAATTTTAGAGGGTTTTATGTTTTTTGAGTTCTTTGTATATCCTAGATATTAATCTTTCATCTGAAGTGTTAATTGTGAATATCTTTTCCTCCTCTGTCAGTGTCTTTTCACCTTATTGATTATTTCTTTTGCTGTGCAAAAGCTTTCTAGTTTAATATAGTCTCATTTGTTAATTCTTGCTGAGATTCTTTTGCAGTTGGTGATCTGTTCAGAAAATCCTTTCCTGTCCCTATGTCTTCTAGGGTTTTAACCAGTTTTGTCCTCCCCTAAGTTCAGTGTTTCTGTTTTGAGGTCCAGTTCTTTGATCCATTTTGATCTAATTTTGGTGGGTGGTGACAGATACTGGTCTAGTTTCATTCTTTTGCATGTGGAGATCAGTTTTCCCAGCACTGTTCATTGAGGTTGCTGTCTTTTCTCAAGTGGATTGTTTTGGCCCCTTTGTCAAAGGTAAGGTGACTAAGTGTGTTTCAGTTTGTTTCAGTATCCTTAGTTCTTTTCCACTGGTCCTTCTGTCTTTTCTTGTACCAGTACCTTGTAGATTTAATCACTTTTGCGTTGTATTTTTTGATATCTGGGATTGTGATTCCTCCATCTTTGTCCTTGTTACTTAGAATTGCTCTAGAGAATCTGGGTCTTTTTTGGTTCCATATACATTTTAAAGTTGTTTTTTCTAGTTCTGTGAAGAATGTAGTTGATAGTTTGATTGATACTGTATTGAATCTGTATAGTACATTTGGAAGTATGGCCATTTTGATAATTTTAGTTCTTCCTATCCAGCAACATGGGATGTATTTCCATTTTCTAAAGTCTTTTTCAATCTCTCAAGGGCTTTGTAGCTTTCTTTGTGAAGATCTTTCACCTCTTTGGTGAGGCTTATTCCTAAGTATTTTATTTTTTTGTTGTTGTTGCTATTGTGAAGAGTGTTATTCTTTTGGTTTCTTCCTCTTTCGATTTGTTGTTGGTGCGTAGGAAAGCTGTTGATTTGTGGGTAGTCATACTTTGTATAATCATTGTTCACCTGTTTCCCTTTGATTCTCCTGCAGAGACACTCAAACCCTCTTCTATTTGAGGATTATGAGAATTCTATTGTAATTTTTAATGGATTTTATTTTCCTATCTAATTTTTCTATTTTTATGTAGGAATTCAGAGAGTTTCTAAAATTTCTATCACTGTTCTTAGAAGCTTTCTTTAAAGGGTTTTAATGAACTAGTCCCTCAATGTCAGAAAAACCTTTTTACATGGTTTCTATCTTCAGGAGTCATGTAAAAATCTTCTATTTAAATTTTCACAGTTTAATAGGAAAATAACTATCCATTATTCTGTGGTGCACACACACAGTGCAACTGTCTGTTTCATTATCAAAAGGCAGTGTTGCTCTTACAGAAAGCAGAAGCATAATGTAAGCCATGAGAAGCAAACATACAAAAACTTGAATGTGCTTATAAAAGTTTGAACAAAGGATCCATTGTAAGTCACAAGAAGACAAAATATAAATATTTTCAAACATACTGATATCAGTTCTTCAGGTAGCCAGTTGGCGGATTTACAAACAAAATAGGAATGCTAGGTAGGCAAACCACTTGGGCTGACATAAATTCTCATTTTTATTCTACTTGGAAATATTTTCAGAAGCATTAAAAATACATGTAATCTGTGTCCCAGAAATTTAATTTCTGTGATTTGATCATAATAGAATAATTATTGGCCTTGTGTTTAAAATATGAACTCTCAAAATATTTATTACACTGTTAATTATTGTATTGCAAAATTTGTTATCCAAATGTCTCGAAAGAAGGTAGGAAGAAAACTAGAGTTTTTATAAAATGGAATATTTTATAGCTCCTAGCTATAATTTTAAAGGATTAAGTAATGATCAATATGTATGTTTAGAATATATGATAAAACAGATTAAGGTATTATAAATGTTATATATGCTATAATTTTTATAGAATATTTGTGCAAAGAAAAGTGATAATAGAATAATATACTCCAAAATATTAGTTGTGATTTTGAAATGTTAGAATTGTAGCAAGGCTTTATTCTAATTTTATCAAATTTTCTGTAATTAATACTAAATGATTTTGTGTTAAGGAAAATTAGTATTAAGTTAAGCAAAATATAAACTTGTTTTTAGTTTTGAGATTTTCTAAAAGGTAATAGTGGGAGTAATTACAGGGTGTGTGTTTGTGTTTGAGTTGGAATACTTGTGTAAATAAATTGCTTATTTTAAAGTGATCTGGTCATTTATTGATAAAATCTAAATTGTATTATATAGTACCTGCCACCATGTATAAAGATGTTAATGTTTTCTATTAGATGTGTAAATGATATTTATATACAAATGAAAATAGGATAATTGAACCTTTCACAGAAATGAAAATGTTGCTTAGAATATTCACTATCCTTAGTTGAATGGTTCAGATTACATGTCAGAGACCAACCTGTGAGCATTGTTGGGGAAGGAATGTGAAATAGTGAAAAAAATTTGGTCTTGTGAAGTAAAGCTGTTATGCATTTGGCTGTGGGCAGGTTTGTGGCTATGGATCTCTTTGAGGTTTGTGTATGTAAATATCTGCATTTATTAAACTTTTGTAAATATAAACATGCTACCACCTATTCTGTGAAGTTATGAGAATCATAGGGAATAAATAAATATGTGTAATTTGTTTAGCCTTTTGCCAATCACATAATAATCAGTCAATCATAAAGAGGACAGTGATTTTACATGCACCTTGCTTTTTACTTTATATCTTTGGGACATTTGGAAAGAGGGTTTCTCCTTCTTTCTTTTTGCCTTTTCTTGCAGAAGAAAGAACGAAATTTTTTTTTCATGTTGCATTTATGTGTAAATGGACTATATGTAACACTTAAATCAGTGCTTCCAGTTGGTTCCAGATATAGAGATGCTATAGAATAGGTCAGGTTTATCAAAGAAAAATGATTCCATTTGTTTGTGAGTCTTTCCTTTTGGTTTTGAGATTTTGTTTTTGTTGGTTGATTTGAAAAATGAACACAGTTGTACAGATCAGACTTATTTTCACATATATTGCTAATGGAATAGAGCGCTTAGAGTTCATACCATATTCTCTGAGTTAAATTTTGAGCTGTGTCACTTTACTGTTTCCAAATCCAGTCATGATTTTGATCTTCTAACTTTTGACGAGTTGTTTGATTGTGTATCTCAGTTTTCCCACAGAGTGGGCATAATAAAAATACACGATTTTATATGAAGCACTAAGCTCAGTGTATGTTACGTTGGCTTTTATCAGTACTGCTGTTACATTACCTTGTTTTTGATTAATCTATTTAACACATTTTTATTGAGTGCTTGCTTGCCATCTGTCAAGCATAGTCCCAGACACAGGAACACCCATGAACAAAACAAAGTGTCCTTGAGACACTTATATTCTAGCGAAGGAGAGTGCAAATGAATGTGTGATATTAGGCGGTGATGTACACCAGTCATATGAAGAAAAATAAATATAATGAGACAGCAAATAGCAGGAAGTATTTTTTTAATAAGATTGAGTCTTCATTATAGCTGAGAGTGTGTAACTTTCTAGGAGAATATACTCTTGGCCAAGGTAAAAGGGCATTCCTGCTAAATATGAGAAGCAATAAGAGAACTACTGTGGATGTAGTTTTTGTGCAGAAAGGAGGATATTATGAGTAAGAGTGGTAAGTAATGTAGGCCTTTGTAAGTCATGGTGAAGACCTTGGAATTTGCCCTAAATATGATGAGAAAGCATGTAATGATAAGAGAAATAGTGTGACTTGGTGTATGTTTGAACTGTAACTGGCTGCTTTTTTTATGAGAAGGCCTAGAAGCAAATTAGAAATTGGAAGATAAGTTAATAGGTGAAAGCAGTGATTTAGATTAGGTGATGGTAGTGAGATGTGATGTTTGAATTTGGGATGAATTTTGGGTTGTATTTGAAAAGAGAATGGTAGGACTTGCTTATATATTGGATGTGAGCAGTTATACAGATGACTCCACTTACTAAAGTAGACAACACTCTGGAAACCTTTATGTATATGGGAAATAGAAGAGTTCTGTGTGGGCGTATTATTTTAGAAATGCTGATGGAAATTATCTAAGTAGAGACTTTTGAGAAGATAGTTTTATATAGATGAATGGAGTTGAGAGAAGTCAGGACTAGGGGTAAAATTATATTATTGTCCCTCAGTAAAAAATACTCAGATCACTTCACTTGAGTAGCAGTTTAGGTAGAGAAGAGGAAAGCTCTGGGATAAACCAGTATTTGGAAGTCAAGAAGAGGAAAAGGATCTAATAAAGAAGACATAGACTGAGAAGTCATTGAATTAGTGCAGTGTGATGATTTGAAGCATTGTAAAGAGTCCCAACGAAGAGAGTTTAATTCATGGCTCAGGCCGCAACAGTTAGATAAAGGCTAAGAGGTAACCATTGATGTTGGTGGTCTGGACAAGGACAGTTTTACATACAGTGATAAAGATGTACAGGCAAAAGCTTGATTAAAATGAATTGTGGAGAATATGAAGGTTAAGAAAAGATAGAGAGAGTAAGCTTTTGGTGTATTTTACTTCAAAAGGGTAGTTGTGAGAGGAAGAAATACAAGTAAAAATCTTTTTGAGATAGTCTAAGTAAAAGAACTGAAGTGACTTACATGGAGAAGGAAAGTAGAAACAGCCATATACATGACAGAATGAATTCCAGTGTACATTTGGAAGACTGGCTGAGCCCTAGATAGGAATGTGAGAATACTTCCTATGTAGAAGGAGAAAAGACAGAGTATATGGGCACAGATACAGACTGATTAGGAAATTTTCCATGGCTTATATAGAAGTTTTCTCCTGTGTAGTGCTGTTCTCATTGAAATAAGTATGATTGTGACTTGAGAGATGGAGTAGGAATAAGAAGTGCCAGAAATTTGAGGACGGAATCTGGATTAATTTCTAGAAAAGTTAATGTATGGATTAACTAGATAATGTTTTCTTGACTGCTTGGCATTTCTAGAGTCCATTTAAGATACAATGTCCGTGAGAGCAGACATCATGCTTTGTAATTATAGCCACATTAATCTGCTATATATAGGGATGGAATAGGCAGAGTTTGATTTAGGGTTAGGATTTTTCCATGGAGGTGTGAAAGGAAGGAAGGAAGGACAGAGGAATATGAGTACATGCAGAGGAATGATTGAAGCAATATACTGTAAAATCTAAAATGGATGAGATGGGAAAGGAGTCAGGTTTTGTTTGCTCTATCCAAAGCAAACCTCTCTTGTACTTTTTCATTTCTGAAATGATTTTCTTCTTTCTCCCTCCTGTCCTCTGAGTCTGTTCATAGCCAAACACAGAAATGCCTAATATCCATATGTTCAGATTATGTGCATCTTTCAAGGGTAGCAAACATGATACTTCCTTCTTGGAGTCCTCGCTTCTCACCTCTAGTCAATGGTGATCTTTTCCTCCTCTTGAAATTCTGTAGCACTTTAAAACTCTAATTGGATAATTGCTTGATGTTACAGTTTTTTATATATATATATATTTAACTTTTCCTTTCACACTTGTATATGTTATGGACAGATTATATTCATGTGTTGTTAATGTTTAGAACAATTGATGTTTTGTGAAGATTTGATGAAGCAGTACAATCTGAAAATGGTGCCTTCAGACTTTACCAAAACAATTGTGGAAACCAGTATCTTCGTAACAGTGTGTGACTTCTGGATAATCTTTTATATTATTATCTGAAACTGCCTAAACTATTTTAAAGTTATCAATATTTTATTGATTTATCTTGCAGGAGCATCTTTCCTTGAAGAAGTATATTGTTGACATTGTGGTTGAAAGTACAGTTCCTCCAGAGCCTTTGAAAGATGGAGAAGAGCGACAAAAAAATAAGAAAAAAGCCAAAAAAATAAAAGCCCGGATGAACTCCAGGTACTTTAAATATTTTTAACTACAAAACTAAAATTATTAGTCATTTAATGTAAGTTCTTTAATATAAATTTAAAACAGAAAAAAAATTAGAGTTGTTTGCTTCAAGAAAACCTTGGAAATAACACGGATGAGCCTAATTTATAGCCACTTTCTCTGATTGAGAAAGAAAACTGCATATCGATCTAAAGCCCTTGCTTTTACCTGTTAAGAGCTCTTCTTATAATTGGATACCAAAGCCCTGCCAAGCTTATGTCTCTTCCAGCATATAGTAGTAAGTTTAAGTATGTGTAAACTAAGCCTATTTTTCTTTCCAACTATTGATTTTTAAATGAAGTATCAAAGAAAATCAATAGCAATCAACAAATAGAAGTCTTCTGGCTGTAGTGTCAAGGGTTTAATCAATTTGGTTGCCTGTCACAACAAGAAAAAGTTCAAGAAATATCTTATAAAGGAAAGTGACTTGTCAGACCTCTAGTTTATCATCAGCCTCCACAGTGACATCTGAAGATCAGACAACATGTGGCCTGTATGTTACTAGCTTACTAGGGCTGAGTGTCATCTGATGACTTATGGGTCTTGTTCCAGAACACAGATATACTACTTCCTTAATAGATAATCTTTTGCTATTAGAGAGAAAGTATTCTGAACATGTCCACATGTCCCAAATATTGGAGAAGCTTGACCCATGGGACCATACAAACACAGAACTCGTCTGGTGATGGGTGATAGAATTAGTTCTCTGTAGTTTGCACATCCAGACTGTGGTCCTTTAAGATATGTGTTTCATCTTAAACAATTGGTGATCATTCTGCTAGACTCATTTATGCTAAGAATTTACTGGTTTGCTAACATTTGAATGCTTCAGAGTATGTTCTTTGGTTTTCTTCTTTATTTATACATTTCTTTTTTCCTCTTTTCCTTCATATTTTATTTTTTATTTACTTTTCCCGCATTTTATTAATATGTATATGTGCAAAATTCAAGGTTTACAGTGAACTTGAGCATTTTGTGGACATACGTATCTTGTCAAGGTGACAAGGGCTTTCCCACTCTCCTTTTGTCCCTCTCGTTACACACCCCTCCCTCCCTCCTCCCCCACCCTACCTTCTTGGTTCACTTTGTTTTTCATTTTAAGTTCCATAGGAGTTGTGATCTGGATCTCTCATATCAGAGAGACCATTCGCTGTTTCACCTTCTGCTTCTAACTTACTTCACTAAGCATGATATTCTCAAGCTTCTTCCATTTGCCCATAAAAGTCTCCACCCCGTTGGACTTTATAGATGCATAGTATTCCATTGTGTATAAATGCCACAGTTTGTGTATCCATTGGTCTCTTGATGGGTATTTTGGTGACTTCCATATTTTAGCTATTGTTAGTTGTGCTGCTATGAACATGGGTGTACATATATATCTCTGTTAGGTGTTGTTTTGGTCTCTTTTGGATATATCCCAGGAGGGGTGTCCCTGGATTGAAGGGGATATTTATTTCCAGTCTTTTGAGAAATCTCCATACTGTTTTCCAAAGGGGTTGTACGAATTTACATTCCCACCATCAGTGCAGGAGGGTTCCTTTCTCCCCACAGCCTTGCCAGCACTGATTGCTATTTGACTTGTTGATGTAGGCCATTCTCTCTGGGGTGAGATGGTATCTTAGCGTTGTTTTGATTTACATTTCTGTTATGGCCAGAGATGTTGAACATCTTTTCATGTATCTGTTGGCCTTTTGCATTTCTTCTTGAATGAACTGTCTCTTCATTTCATTTGCCCACTTTTCAAGAGGATCCTTTATTTTGGTAGGCTTACTTTTCTTTAGCACCCTGTATATTCTAGTTATAAGCTTCTTATCTGGGATGTTGGTGGTAAATATTTTTTCCCAGTCTGATGGATGTTTTTATACAGATGGTATGATTATCTACATGGAAGACCCTAAAAACTCCACTATTAAACTCCTAGAAATAATTAAAAAATTTAGCCAAGTCACAGGCTATAAAATTAACACTAAAAAATCAATAGCTTTTCTCTACACTGACAATGAAGTTATTGAGGAAGAACTCAGAAAAACAATTACATTCTCAATAGCTCAGCAAAAAATTAAATACCTAGGAGTATACCTAACCAAGAACATGAAGGACCTATATAAAGAAAACTACATTACATTGAAGAAAGAAATTATAGGAGACACTAGAAAATGGAAAGTTATCCCCTGCTCTTGGATAGGCAAAATAAATATAGTCAAAATGACTATACTACTGAAACTGATATACAGATTCAATGCAATTCCTATCAAATTACCTACAAGTTTCTTCAAAGAACTTGAAACAACAATTCTTAAATTCATACGTAACCAAAAGAGACCAAGAATAGCCAAAGCAATCCTGAGTGAAAAGACCAAAGCAGGAGGCATTACAGTTCCAGACATCAGGCTATACTATAAAGCCATAGTTGTAAAAACAGTTTGGTACTGGCACAAAAATAGACAGACAGACAGACCAGTGGAACAGAATAGAAGATGCATAGACAAACCCAAGTACCCTCAATTACTTAATCTTCGACAAAGGGGCCAGATGCATACAATGGAAAAAGGACAGCCTGTTCAACAAATGGTGCTGGGAAAACTGGACATCCACATGCAGAAGAATGAATCAAGCCACACACCTATCACCATGCACCAAAATCAAAGTGGATCAAAGACTTAAACATTAAAAATGAAACACTAAATCTCCTAGAAGACAAATTAGGCAAATTTCTAGAAGACATAGGGGTAGGCAAAGACTTTCTTGACAAGTCACCAAGAGCAAAAGAAATTATCCTCATTATTAACAAATAGGATTTTGCCAAACTAAAAAGTTTCTGCACAGCAAAGGAAATTATCAACATTATTTACACATTTCTTTGGTGTGCTCACTCTATCCTGTGACTTCTTTTTCATTTTTAGAGTGTGAATACTGTAGAAATGCAATAACATGCTAATGTTAATTACATACAACTTGGAGAATTTATGCCTATTTAAATCATTTTCAACAACTCTCCCCCCCCCCCCGTAGCCATTCCCTCCTTTCCCACCTTCTACTCTCAGAGTCTCTTCCCTTTCCGAGCAGTGCATCACCCTCCTTCTTGCTCTCTCTGTCTTGTATTAAGGTGTTTATTAACTCTATAATAACATATAGACACTGACTTAACCCATAGCAAATCCCAATCCTGTAAAGTTCTTTTTTATGGCAAATATTCTATACAGGTGCACTATTTTTTTAATCCTTTAAAGTGTGTTTTTATTGTCTCTTTTTGTGTTTAAAGATGTTTATACATACAAATAATTACCACTATGTATTTGTGATACTCAGCATAACGTGCTGTAGCCTTCCAAAACATAACAGATCAGGTCCAGATAGATTCATTTGTGATTTCTACCACTTAAATACGCAGGGTGTTGTTTCTCCACAGCCTGTTCCAGAAGTCTGAACATAGCAAATAACGCTTCACTTGCTCTGTGTAGCCTGAGTGCTGTAATAGCAAAGCCAGACAGACAAAGGAAACGAAAACAGCTGCAGACTAATGCCTTTCAGGAGCGTAAAAGCAAAAATCCTCTGTAAAATACTAACTATCAAATCCAGTAATATATAAGAATGATTATACATCACAACTAAATGTGATTGATTTCAATTAGCAAAGACTAGTTTGGCATTAAAAAATCAATTAATTTTAATTTGTCACACTAACATACTAGTAAAAGAAAAATCCCTGACAAGTGTGGTGGTACATGCCTGTAATCCTAGCACTCTGGAAGGCAGAGGCAGGAAGATCACATGTTCAAGGCAATTTAGTGAGACATTGTCACAATAAAAGGAATGAGGCCTAAGAATAGAGTTCAGCTTGAAGGGTCTGATTCCAATCCCTCATCCCTCCCTGACAAAAAAAGGAAAGAAAAAAGTAACATGGCACAATCTTACCAATAAATGCAAAGCCTTTGGCAATATTCAACACATTCTTATGGTAAGTCTTAGTGTAGTATGAATAGAACAGAACTTCTTCAGCTTCACACAGAATATTTAAGAAATCCCAATTCTAGCATCATACTTATTAGTGCAAAATGAAAAGGTCTCTCACCGAAATCAGGACTAGGGAAGTTCTGACCGCTGCTTTGCAACATTGTACCAGAAGTTCCGCATGATGTACAGTAAGTCAAGAAAAGGAATAGATATTTAAGTGATTATGTACCTCAACAAATGAAGTGCAGGCCTAGCAAGTGAAAGGCCCTGAGTTTGATTCCCCAGCACAACATGTTCTGGGCATGGTGGTGCACACTTTTTATTTCCTGCTCATGGGTGGTTGAGGCAGGAGGGTTGCTGTGTTCGAGGCCATCCTGGCCTACACAGTGAGATTAGGAACATCTTGAACTACAGAGCAAGACCCTGTCTCAGGAAGGAAGGAAGGGAGGGAGAAAGGCAGGGAAGAAGGGAAAAGTTAGTTGCTTTGAAAGAAAGAAAAGAAAAAGTCAATTGCTTCTCAATATAATCTAATAACAAATAAATGAAACATTAAATGAAAAAACACTGTGCCATACACATTACTACTACCAAAATGAAATACTTTGGTATCTGACAAAATATGTTTAAGAGTTATCTGAGGAGAACTTCAAAAGTGTGATTGACAGTAAACAAAAAACTAAATAAATATATATTTCTGTTCATGGATAGGAAGACACAATCTTGTCAAGGTATCTCGTTTTCCCGATGTGATTTGTAGATTCTATGCAATCTTCATGAGAGTCTCAGAAAATTATTTTGTGAGTATTGACAAAGTGATTCTAAAGTTTATGTGCAGATGCAGAAGACCCTGACTTGCTACTGTAAATAATAATGAGGAATTTGAAGACTTAAAGGCTGGCTGCAGTAGTCATTATAATGTGGCACTGGTAAAAGGACACGCATTAATCTGAGAACAGAATAAAGAGCCAGAAGCTAAGCCTACAGAAAGGAGTTACCTGAAAACAGTAGAACGAAGTTAGTTTTTCAAGCAAATGTCTACAGCTGGACATTATGTGGAAAAAATACAGGCACTGACTTTATACTTTTTACAAAAATTAACCAGGAATGAGTTATAGACTTAAATGCAGTATGCAAAACTGAGACTCCTAGAAAATAACATTGGAAAAATACTCAGTAGCTTTCATTTTGTTAATGATTTTTTAATAAAATATTGAAAATAAAATTATGATACATGGAAGAAATTGTTGATAAGATGAGCTTCATTGAAAAACTTTTTTTTTTGCTGTACAAAAATACTCTGTGAAGAAAACGAAAAGGCAAGCCACATAGAGGAAGAAAATTACCAGAAACAATAGCTCCAACAAATTCTGTTACCAAAATAGACATAGAACTCAAGAAATTTATTAACAAGAAAATGAGCCAAAAACCAAAATAGATAAGACATCAGAAGATGCCTAGATGGTAAATAAGCATGCTTCATATAATGTGTAATGTTACATGTCATCAAGTAAATTATACTGCATGAATTGTAATATACGCTGTATCCATCTCTCTCCCTTTTTCTCTTCTGTTATTGTCTTACAGTTTACCACTTCATACATTACAAATTCCACAACATATTTACTCTAATGACTTAGTTATCTTTTCAAGAATTTAAGATATTACAACTTGTGTTGTTACTCATATAGTTCTGAATTTCCATGTGGTATCATTCCTGGGCTTAATAAATATCTTCCTTTACTGTATTTTTTATACTTCGAGTTTACTGGCCATAGGCTTTCTTATTTTTTGTCGATCTGAAACAGATGTATATTTTACCTTCAGTTTTGGATGATACTTTTCAGTGGATGTTAAATTCTGAATATCTTTTACTCTCTTTTAAAGGCATTTAAACATGTTGTTCTCAGGTGTTAATAGCTTAAATTGAGTTTGATGAAAGAACACAATTTTTACCTATCATTATGTGTGTTTTTCTTTTGTATGCACATATATATGTATCTGTGACTTAATTGTATGAGTTTGAGCGATTTTGTGGTAATGTGACTTAGTTATATAATGTGATGTTTTTGTGTTAATACTACTTTACTTTGTGTTAGTACTATGTTGATTTAGCTTTTTGAATTTGTAAGTTTATATTTTTCTCCAAATTTGTGAACATCTTTTCTCTAAAATCGCCTTTTTTTCTTCCTGCCTCATCATCCCTTTATCTGGTTCTAGTTTTACTTGACGTAGAGCATTTGTTCTTGTTCCGTGGATCAGTCTTTTGCCTCTTCACTTTAGATAGTTCTGTTTCCTTAAGTGAGCTTTTCTTTTTGCTGTATCTCATGTGCTGTTGTGTATCTCATTTCATGTCATATTTTCAATCTCTAAGAGTCCCATTTGGTTGATTTTATAGTTTTAATTTACTCGTTATCTTTATTTTTTGTTGTATTCATTTTTCCATTTCTTTAGCATGTGTAGGAATTTGTTTATGTCTGTTATATCTGTCATTCATATTTCTAGTTTTGACTGATTTGCCATCTAAATACTGTTTATTGTCCCTTTTATGCATAACTATCTTATTTTTTAATAATTTTATGTGTACATTCTGTAATATGAATGCTATATTTTTTAGGTCTGGACTTTGTTGTTTTCCTCAATAGCATGTGGACTTTTATCTTGCCATGCATTTATTTATGGGTCAGTTTCAGTCTTTCATACATTCTTTTAATCCTTGTGTCAGAATTGACCAAAGAGTCTGACTTTAAAAATGGAGAACTAAATTGAACAGAAAAGAGATACAGGAAAAAGACATAAGATGTAGTTACTATTATAGGACTGTGACTTTGAACATTGAGGGGAGCCTAATATTAAATCTAATTTTCCAAAATTTCATACACTCATTTTTCATCTTTTATGTATTTGGTTATTTACTTTGTGATCTTAAAGAATCCATTCAACATGTTTGAATATTTGTATTATAAGCAGAAAAAAGTTATTAGGACATAACTCTGACATCAACAAGTTTCAATGTAGTAAGATAAGTGAATTACATATGTAGACATCCTCCAACAAGATGGAATGTCCAGAGTAGCAAGAAAACTATACAGGTAACTTATGGGTGAATTCTGCAGAGAATAACTTAAGTGTGAGTAGGATGCTCAGGAACAATTACCATAATGATAATGATAAGAAAAATAAGAGCATGCAAACCAGAATTGGCTCATATTTAGTGAGCATCTGTTATGCCTTAGGAACTTTTCTAAGAGAGGTGTGACTATGAACCAGATTGGAAATCTATAATTGTCTTTGTATTGATATTCGTAAGAGCAAACACTTGGACAGCAGCTGAGATATCCAGTATAAGACTGGGGTCTAATAAATAATGGTACAAAATATTTCAGAATAATATTAATACAGAATTTGATAGATAAATTGAAAATGGACCAGTCCCAATTTTTAGGTAGAGAGTAATTAAAGTTACTATTAAAAATTCATCGTGTACATAGAGAAAATAGTAAAAGAAAGCACAGACGTATGATTGTATGTTTGGTATGTTTTACAATAAAATTAGAAAAACTTTTCTTCTGCATACATATGTTTGCATAGTTTTTGTTTGATGGAAATAGAGTACGTACTACTAGAGAAAATATGGCTGAGGCTACAGTGAGTCAGTTTGAACTCTCCAAGGAATGTTCCTGAGGAACTAGTGGATACTGTATGCAATTATTAAGCCTCTTCAGTGTTTATTTATCTGTAATTTTTATTTTTATAAAACTATAATTTCTTTGTAACCTTGTCTTCTGAGTCAGTCTGTGCTAGTATTAATCATACTCTTCTGCCCTCTTGTGGTAGTACCTTAATTAGTAAAAATGTCTTGAAAATTTCTTGGCAGCTGACCAGGTGTAGTATTGCATACCTGCAGTTTTAGCTGTTTGAAACGCCAAAATTGAAGGATAACTGGAGCCCATGACTTTGACAACAAGCTGAGCAACTTACCGAGACCTTGTCCAAAGAGGGGGAAGGTGTGGGGAACAGAGAGAGAGAGGGAGGGAGAGAGAGAGAGAGAGAGGGAGGGAGAGGGAGAGGGGGAGGGAGAGATTAGGGAGAAATCTTTGAACGTCTCAGAATTGAAATCTGCAAGTCCAAACTTTAAAAAAAAAAAGTAGGTGATAATTTCAGAGACTGTTAAGTTGAATAAATAGACCAGGGTCAGATTATGAAAGATAGACTGATAATAAGCTAATTTACCTGTAGGTCTCTTGGAAAGGATCCAGTTTAAATAACTGTAGATGCAACATCAGAAAATTGGTGGTTTGGGAAGGTTTGCCATCTGTGCTTTACTGGTAAGATTAGATGGTTGAGGACATGAATTAGTAGGAGTTATTTTACTGATCCAAAACTGAAGTGACCAGGGCTTACATTAGAGTGTACTGCAGGATATACTTAGAGGAAGGGAAGTTTTCCAGACACCTTGTTATTGTTTCTGTAGCGCTAGTGATGAACACACACCTTGCACATGCTAGGCAAGCACTCTCCAGTGAGGTAAACCTTCATCCCCTAATGGAAGTATTTTTATGATACATTGATTATTTGAAAAAGTTAAATGAAAGATGAAAAGTAACTCATTAATGTCAATCCAAGGTACTAATAGCAAATACAGTGACATTGATATAGAATGGTGTAAGGAGTCTGATTTTTAAGACACAGAGACCAAAGTGAGTTTTGAACATTCAAGTGAGGACCTTAAAAGATTTTGAATTTTGAATTGAAAGGTATAGAATATACTTAATTTATTATTATAAAGTTAAAATTGCAACAGAGAGAAAAATAGCTATTATGAATGAAAAGAGAGGGGTATCATGAAAAAAACTAAGTAATAGCTGTAATATGTTATGGTAGAAAGTTCAAGAAGAATGAATTCATAAAAAAGCCATTGTGTTGGCACTAATAGAAATCAATAACTCAATAAAGCATTTTAATGGTGTAACATGTTTATATAATAACCATGTCTTTGTCTGTTCTTTAAGTGCTGCCCATCTGTGTTTTAAGTGTGTTTGATTTTGGTATGTAGTCTGCAAAGTCAAAGCGTTTCTCAGACCTCCTTAGACTTTGCTCCTTCACCTCATGTAGTACTCTGACTAAGGCTTGCTGATCAGACCTTCCTCACTAAGCCTAGTATTAACTTACTGAAGTGAACTATTAATATCAGTAGTATAACACAGACATTAAAATAATAGCTTATCTAGGCTAACCCAGACCACTAAAGGTTGTCCTCTCTGTTTGGGACCCCTACATGATAACCTTTTTAGCAATGCAGTATATATTTACATCTATATTTATACTTGTTTCCTACTAGTTATATACTTATGCTAACCAAATATTAATATATGCACCCAGTCCCTGCTTCTAATTATCATCTAAACTATTGTTTGTTTTTTTTATATACATTGTTTAGTAACCTATTAAAGGAGTTTGTTCATGGTAACACTATTGTTGATAGTAATATATACATAGAACTATGTTACTGATTTTTTACTAGCTAAATGGTATACAGATAATTCATCTCTACTAGTCTGTAGAGATGTAAATTATTGATACTTAGCTGTTCTGTTAATACGGAAATTGGAGTAGAGGGAGAGCTGACGAGATTAGGTGTTAGCTTTAGATATGAAATAGAAAATAGATTACTATGAGTAATAAAATAAAAGAAAATAAATTACTATAAGTAATATTCAGTTGAGTTAGGGAGAGTTGTGTGTTAAGTAGAGAGGGTAGCTTCCAAATCTGCATAAAGATTTATGAAAAATATCGAAGAGGATTAAGAGAGGGAGAGGTCCAGAAACTAACTAATAGAGAGACCGAAGGTGGTGGAAGAGTAGGAAAGGAAAAGGGGATGAAAAAAAAGAACAAAGAAATAAAACCAAATACAAAGGTAGAATTAAAATAAGAAAACCTAATCACTTGCATGAAAAATTGGAAACTAAATTGAAAAAAAGATAAAAAGGCAAACAAGACAAATAAAACAAATTGACCAAGTAGCAACAATAACAAAAAAATCAGTCACCCCCTGTATTTGTTTGTATGAAATGGATTTTGAGCCCTGGATCTCTCAGGCTGATAGTATTCTGTGCAGCCATGGTTCCTGGAGATTTCCAGATGTCTGTGCGTTGCTTTCAACTGGTCCCGGTGGCCTTCGGAGGCACTCGAGCTCTGCTCCCTGAGCTTGCCACGTGACGCTGGTGGGCGCACTGCCCACCCCTACATCGTTCTGTCTCTGCCCTTTAGCTCTTCTCCCACAAGCTGTCCTCTATCAGTAGTGCCTTGGGTGAGCCAAGGCCTCTGGTGTGGAGATGTGGGTGGAAACACCAATTCCTTACCAGTTCCTCAGTATTCACAGCCCTTGGTGTTTCAGGCCACTTTGTATTTACAGTGATGTCTTCCACCTGCTGCTTCAGGGTGCCTGGGTGGGGATGATAGGATGAAGTGCTCACTCTTGTCTCCTGTCTGGCTTGCTTAATTCCACCACTCCTTACATCTTCCATATGGGAGAGGTCAGACAGCTTCTATGTGGCACCAGGGTATTTGGGAGCCTAAGAGCCACAGCGCTGATTTCTTTTTTCGTGACACTGCTGGAAGCAACTTTGCCACGGTATGCTCAAGTATCCTTAGGGGTCAGGGAGGTGCCAATCAAGGCCTCGCCTTCCTGTGATTCCCCAACTTTGTTTTTACTTCTAATCCTTAGATTTTGTTATAGTCCCAAGATACACTTTCCTCTGGCTTTCTGCCTCCCAACTGGATTTCTTCGTGAGCAGCCTGTCTTAGTTACTTTTGTGTTGCTGTAACTCAATACCCAACATCCCCAAATTTTAGGGAGGAAAGTTTTGTTTTAGCTCACAGTTTCAGAAGCTCACAGTCCATTCATGGGCGGTCTGCAACAGTCAAAGTACATGGCAGAGGCAGAGGTAGAAGCAGCTTCTCACGACATCACAAACTGAAAGGCAAGTTGAGACTAGTTGAAACTAGTCCTAGTCCTAGTCTTAGTCCTCCAAGGAAGGCAGGATGCAGCTTATATATCCTTCGAGGTCTTCTCCCAATGATTAGCCCCTCCTGGATTCAGGAGTGGAAGGTGTGGACAATACACGCCTTTAATCCTTACTTACACACCTTTAATCCTAATTTACAGGCCTGTAATCCACCCGTCCAGACTCAGCCCCAGTCTACCAACATCACATGGTTCCATAGACAACCATTAATGTTTAAATACATGAGACTTTTGAGGGACATTCCAGAGCCAAGCCCACAGTACAGCCTTTCTGAAGTTCCTACTTAGTCACCACCTTGGCATCACCCTCCCCCTAACCCTCTCTATCAAAAGGGAATTGAGAACATAGTTAGCTTTCCCTTGACACAACACATTAATAAGCAGAATATACCAAAACATACAGAAAAAACTCTAAATGTAGTTTATAGTTGTGAATGCCTACAATTAAAGTGAAAAATAATCTTGCTAATAACTTAGCTTTTTACCACGTGGAATTTGAAAAGAAAAAGAGAATAAGAGTAAATATTAGAGCAAAGACAAACAAAACATACAACTGGAAAACAGTAAAATTAACAAAGCTAATAATCGAGTCTTGAAATGCTCATCAAAATTGGTAAAAGAAAATGGACTGAGAAAAGACAGAAATACAAATAATTAAAATTAGACATCTTACTGGGGATATATTATAGAAATTTAAGAAAAGGTTATTAGTGAACTCTGTGAACAGTTGAATGCCAACAAATTAGATAACCCTAACTGAAAAACTTCCCTAAATACAGCTACCAGAACTGAGTTATGAAGAAATAGTTGTCGTAGACTATATGGAAGGGTTCCTTTGTCTTTATCTCATGCTCTTCTCGTATTCTAATCATCTGTTCCAGCCACATGGGCCTGTTCTGTATGCTCCAAGCATAACCTGATTTTCTCTTCTATTCAAAATTGCTTACTCATTCTTCTTTGCTAGAAATGCAAGTAATATGTAATAATAACTGAAAATGCTAGTAAAGTATATTAAAAGACTATTGATTTTCAAGTGAGTATGTATGCCATTTCCCTCATGTACTTACCTTGGCATCTAGTTGGACACGAGCACACTGTAGTACACATTGTAGTACTCTCTCCTCTGTGGAAGTATGTACTTTTATGCTGTCATATTTTTTTCATTTCCAGAGATGAGATTTCCTTGAATGTGTCTTCCTATCCCCCATTGTTCAGTTTAATTTGTGCAGAGGTGAAACCAGGGACAGAAATATTTAACTCATGGTTAAAAAGGAATGAAGACAAGATTCAAAATACAAAAAAGTAAAATCACTATTTCAAATCAAAATATTAGAATTTTTGGACAAAGAATTCTGGATATATATGTGCATGAATGAAAGAATCGATCCAGTTTTTCATATTTTAAGCCCTAAATGCATGTTTTTATATAACAGGTACCTTCCTGAGCCTCAGTATCTTCTTTGAAAAATGGGAATAATATTGTATTAAGTTTTCAAGGTATAAGTGGTATACTGTAAATGTGCAGCATCTTGTACAAAACTTGGAACATGCTTAACCCCTGCATACTGGTTATTCTTTTCACCTTTCAGATGAAGCCACAATAAGGTACAACTGCCAAGTGGTTTTTTCATCATGTTGATATACCTTGATATTTGGGCTGATAGCTCATACTTAGGTTAAAACAAAACATAATTGCATATTCTGTTCCAATTTAGATATTCATATTTAAAATGTAACTTTATATCTTTTTATCTAAACATAACTTGTGCTATTTTTTTCTTATTAGTTAAAGAGTGTTATAATTTGCATCTCTCACATCTTTTTATGAAGTAGAGTTTGTTTCTTGTACCTGTCATTGCTGTCTAGGTTGGTGTATGTTGTGGCTGATTTTTTCATAGGTCATTAGACTAATTTTTTCAGACTAGAATCCTTTGGATAAGCAATTAACACTAAAGTTAACATTTTCTTCCCTTTTTTCCTCAAAACTAAAGGCAAGTTTAATCAATACTAATGGATTGCTGTAGTGAGATATATCATCAGCTCATGACTTGGTGACTGTCACCGAAGGGTTTAGGGAACTCGGAACCTGGTTAGATAGTGGCAGTGAAGTGTTATATTGAGGTTTTCAAAACCATTAGTACTTAATGTGAACAACAAAACCAAAACAAATCTTTGAATATCTGACTAATTTATTTCCATAGTTTTTAAAATATTTTAAAAATTGAATGATTATTCTTGCATTGTATATCTCTTCACTATTTTGCAGAAATTTAACCAACTTTCAGGTAGAATTATTGGGATTGTGAGATCTCTGAAAAGTAACAAGTCTGAATTAAGTCTATAAACTCATAAGTCTTTTTATGAGTCTCTTCTGTGGTCTCTGAGGAAATATGTAATATTCAGTCTTTTTGGTAGCATTTATAAAGAACGGCTTTTAAAGCAATTTCAAAAATCACAATTAAAATTAATATAATCAGTTTGTGAATTTAACAGTATGATTTTATACTACGAAGGGAAAACAAAACACAGCCTTAGTTTTGAGTTGTTTCAAAGGTTAGCACCAAAAATAACTAATAGTGATCAAACGTTTTTCCGTGCAGGGCCAAAGAATATGAAAGTTCAGTGGAAACAAAAAATTCCAGCTCTGATTCACCTTATAAAGCAAAGTGAGTATTATTGCATATTTTAGTTCTACTTTTTTATTATAGTTATAGTTTCTGTTCTATTTATGTTGTATTTGTAGTTTTTATGATGTTTCTGCCTGTAGCAAAAGTGTACCTTAGCCACCATATTCTGCCTATGATCAAAGGCTTTGTTTCTCATCCATGGAACATTCTTCTCTCAGCATAGTGATATCCAACTAGAGATGATTTTCACAAGGAACACTTGGGCATGCCTGGGCACAGTTTTTAGTAGCACAAATTGGGGCAAAAGTAATAGATGCATCAAGAGAGCAGAGAAAAGGGATTCCATGTAACATTCTTCAGTGTACATGCTTGTACCCATAGCCAGAAATTACCTCCTCTAAAATGTCAGTAGTGATGAGATGTAGAAACCCTCTTCCAGCAGATCAGAACCTAGCAAGATGAGGATGCACTCATACTTACTCTAAGATCTCCTGAAGATTGTGCCTAGGGCCAATCCTTAAAAAGAATTAAAATTCTCTATTTTGATGAGATTTTGGATGAAGCGAGACATTTTAGATGAAATTCAAGCATTTAGCCTTTCTCATTATATAAGTGTAATGAAATAAGTAGAAAATCGTTTTGTGTCTCTCAACTACTGCTGATAAAGGTACAGTAAGAAAAGTGCTCACATGTAGTGTTGATAGGAGTATGATTAGTGTGGTCTTGTTGAAAAGCAATGTGTGTTAACAGATAGAAGATCCATTTTAGTCTCCAGGCTACTGAGTGAAATAATGTAAAACATGCTCAAATCTTTAAGTATGAAGATGACGGTTTCACTGTTTTTTAATATTTGTTTTTATTTTTTGGTACTGGAGATTGAACCCAGGATCATTATACTGAGCTCCATCCTCAGCTCATATTTTTATTTTTTATTTTAAGGTCTCATTAAGTTGTTAAGTTGTCCAGGCTGGGCTTTCATTGTTATTTTTAATAGTGAAAAAATGGTTAAACAACTAATACCCAAAATGGAGGAATATTTATAACCAGTTGTTGTAAATATGCTATATTTTGAAAACATAGCCACTATTTAATTGTTATTACAATAGAAAAACTCTTACTTATAAGAAATAAGGTACAGATCAAGTAACTACTTTTATTTATTGTTTTGGAATTATTAGTTATTGCATGCTAAAAGAAATAGGAAATATTAGTGAAGTAGTAACACTTGTCGAGATTATGATTCTTTGTATATATAAACCCAGAGAGTAAGCTAAAAAAGTGGAAACAATAAGAAAGTCATGTTTAGAGACATAGATCAGTGATTAGAGCCCTTGTCTTGGAAGATTTTTGATCCCAGTATCAAATGCTAGCTGGTAGTGGTGGTGCTTGCCTATAATCCCAGCACTCCTCAGGCAGAAGCAGGAGGATTGCTGAGTCGGAGGTCAGCCTGGGCTCCATAGTGAGTTCAGGACCAGCTTGGCCTATAGAGTGAGATTCTGTTTAAAAAAATAAAACTGCCAAAAAGAAGTCAACTTGTTAAGATGACTGATCCCATATTAATATAATAATGTTAATAATTGATAAAATTTGCTTAGCCTTTCTGCCATGCAGTATATAAACTGAATCAGTCATCCTTCAAAACTTTATGAAGTTAATTAGGAAAAGCTGAGTTCTACAGAGGGTAACTTGCATATCCTGGGTACAAAAATAACTTTTCTTTCTGATGACTAGTTTAGAAAATATATATAATAGCAAAATGTGAAATATTTAAGAATAAACCCAAGAAATGTAAAGGAGTCCATAAAAAGGAAACTTTAAAATGCTTACAAGAGATAGAAGAAAAGATCAGTATAAATAGAAAGAAAACCATATTCTACTAGAGAAAACAAAGGACAGTAAATTTTGTGTTGCTTGTGTAATGGTAATGTGATCTCTACAACTGAGCAGTCTTTACTTTATTTCCCAAGGAGCTGTACTATTTTAAAAATCATACAGGAAAATAAATATGAGAATTTTTAAATTTTATTAAAGGAGAATGAGGGAAAACTGAGCTAACAGATGTTTAATATTTTTTGAGGTGCACCAGCACACAGAAATACAAATATTTGGATGACATATTGCAAAACAGTCTATGTGTAGATGCAAATGCCTGAGGAAATTAAGTAGATAACTAGTATAATATTTGCAAAGATGGACAGAAATAGTTGAGACATTCTCTGAGGCATGCCCCTTTGCAGTATAACTGCCAATTCTCACATCAAGGAGGTAGCCTTTTTTTTCTTTCTTGTTTGAGAAAACAGATAAATGTTCTGACCCTGAGATTTGTTTTGACCCATAGAATTGTAGAAAGCTGCAGAAGTATATGACTTTCTAGCCTTGCCCTCACAGATCTTATTACTTCTCTTCTGACCCTCACTTACGTGTTCTCCTGTGACTTCTATATAAGGAAGCCTGGGTCAACCTTCTGAGCACTCTCAATGGAGTAAGGCCATCCCAGGAGTAGTTAGCACCTAGCTAATCTACCAAGTGACTGTGCCTGCCACATAGGTTACCGTAGGGGAACCCAGAAGAATTACCTGGTGTAGTACATATTAAACTGAAGAGAGGAAATAAATTGTGGTTATTTTAAAACACTATTTCAAAATATTAAAGAAATTGTAACCAATAAATGTTGCTGACTGCTTCATCCAACAACCATAGATTACACATTCTTTTCAAGTTCACATTACTGTTCACAAAGGTTGGCCACAATCTGGTATATAAAACATGTGTCCACAAATTTGAAAGAATAGAAATCATAGTGTCTGCTTTTGAACCATAGTAGAGTTACATTACAAATGAGTAACAGAAAGATAGTTGGAAAATTCCCAAATACTTGGAGATTAAATGACATGGTTCTAAATAACATGTAACTCAAAGGAGAAATCTGAATAGAATTGGAGTTTAGTTTTTTGTTGCTACTATTTGAAATTTTTATTTTTGAGTAAGCTTTTACTGAGATTGTTACTGATCCTTCTTGAAAGATGTTTCAAAGTGTATTATTTGGAACTTCTTGCTGATGTCATTTTAACTTCATTAATTCTTTCATTCTCTATTTTGGTATTTTTTGTTTTGTTTGTGTTCATGAAATTTAATTTTAGTTTTAATGCAAAAGTTATTTAAAATAGTTACACGTATAATTCATTTTCTTACTAGTTTTGAATTGAGTTATATATTATTCAGAGATTTCTAACTTCAAAATTTGTAGTTTTCTTTCTTGTCTAATAGAATCATTATTATAACTCTTCTAGTTTTCTGAAATATATTGTTATTATCTATTTGGTACCTGGTGGTGTAAAATACAATCATAGGTATCTCTGTTTTTTCTATTTCATTATTAAAAATGTCAATTCCTAAAAAAGTATGAAAGAATTGTACAATATAAATTGTATCTTCAACCACATAGATTTTATAACAACATGATACAAATTTAGGTAATGTATCACCTACGTACTCCCCTTTATTACTTAGGTATGTATCATCTATTATCACAGTTTATCACATAGGTATTCCCCTTCACTGCTTAAGTATGTATCATGTATTATTTACCCTTTTTATTATTTTGCATATAATTAAATGCACAGATCCTAAAGATGCTATGAACTTTTGACGAGTGCATACTCCTATTTAGCACATACTTAGGTTGGTAATTGTAATTGTCATTTTAGACCCTGAATTCTAAATTATTACAGCTAGGTTTGAGCACATCTTTTTAGTCAAAATAGGAACCATTACAGTAAACACATTTTTTTTTTTTTTTTTGAGATAGGGTCTCAGTGTGTAGCCCAGGCTGGCCTTGGACTCATGACAATCCTCCTGCCTCATCCTCCTGAGTACTGGGATTACAAGGATATACCACCATGCCCAGCTTATGTGGTGCTGAGGAAGTGAACCCAATGAACCTTGTACTTGCTAGGCAAATGCTCTAACTGCTGTGCCATTCCTCCAGCCCCCAGTCAACATATTTTTGCTGATGAGAAATTAGTTGGATAATTCACTATTTTATTATCCTTTATAAGGTTAATGGAATTTTTGTTCTTTTAGTCTTTTATAATTCTGAAATTAATTTTGTTCTATTTACTTTTGCCATTAAATTAACACATATTAATTACACATATTGTTAGGGTTTAGTGTGATATTTCAAAAATCAATTACTGTGTGATCCAGGTATCCCAACTCTGTGTATGTAGCCAGAGGACGTGAAATCAGCACACCAGATACATACCAATACATTTGTGTTTCTTTCTGCTAATCAATGAAAAGAACCTTTTTCTCTCCATCTTGTTGTCTTTCCTTCTTTCAGAAAGATTCAGTACTAAAGCCCTTAGGTGGGGCAGCTGTGGTACAGTGGATGTTAGAACCTGAGTAGGGTGGAAGAGCATGGTGGCCTGCTGTGGAGGCTTGTTGTTGTAGGCAGAAGGAAGGATACTTCCATGTAGGATAGGGCATTGTGGCCTGGTGTATGGAGAAGATGAAGTAGGGCCTTTCTTGGAAGAGCATTCTGGCAGAGATTTTCAGGGCCCAAGAAAAGAGGTGAGCCTTACAAAAGGTGTCAAAAACCCAGTAGTATGAGAGGCATGAAATAGCCCAGGATGGGCAATCAGAGTTTGAGGAGGGAAAAGAGTATGGACGATATGTTTTGAAGAATTTGTCCAATAAGTAAATATATTAATAAAAGTAAAAAAGAAGTTACTCATTATTGGGAAGAAAAAGTTAAAAACTATAGCCAAGGAAGTAGAAAAATTCTTTTTATAGTGAATTGGAATTGGAGGTACTGTGTGCTTCCAAATAGAGGAAATTGGTACGGGCTGAAATGAAGAGACTACCGAATGCCAATTGGGGCAAAGTAAGGTTGTTTATTATGGCTGAGATGTTTTCATGGCTGGGATGTTGGCCGGTGGCTGGGCTGTCACTGGACTCCTGCTGAGTCTTTAGAGAGCAGTCCCAAGCAAGCTTAGCAGAGCGTTTATGAAGGCAGCAGAGAAGGTGTTTTACATCTTTTACATAGCAGCCAATTACAATTTGACAAATAAATATCGACACTTTAGGTGACCTATTAAATTTGGATTTCTCTGTATTGCTGTGGTGGGCCTCACTGTTACCAAGTGGCCAATCATAATCTGAAACCCAGTGATCATCTTTAGTGGGTGATATATGGCGTTTAGCACGTTCCATTCTGGCAAACTGCTATATGTCCGGCCTTGGGGCTGGAGGACTTACATTTTATGTTGGCTAGTCAGCAGAGTTAGAAGGACAGCCAGGAATTCACTGGATACAATTTATCACAAGATTAACTCAAAACATGGTTACTGAAAGTCACAACAATTTGGGGTTATGGAAAATTACAGAATTTCAAAAGTGCAAAGAATTACAGCACGTTAGGATTGCAAAAGTCAAAGGTTTTCATAGTCTCCTTACACTTGATACAATTAACAGAATTAGCACAACGTACAGAAATTGTAGAAGTTTAACTAACTTATACAGCAAATACATAACTTGAATAGCATAAGCCTGCAAAATGGAGTCATTCCAGTCATCACAAGAAGTCTGGATTTTAGTGACACTGTTATAGAAATAAAAGAGTAGAACAAAGATAATGTATTTATGCTCTCTTATTCATCACTGTGTGAACAGTTTTTGTTCTTAGAGTAGACCAGTTTTCTTTTATACACTTTGTCAGAACTTCCAGTTCATCCTACAGATCTGTCCCAAATTTCGCTGTGTTAAAAATGTGGGCTCCTTATGGAGAGAGTTACTTTACATTTCACATTTCCCAATGACAGATTTGAACTTTGAGTTACGGTTGGAATTTGTTCAAATTTTGAGAAGAAAATACCTGATCTTGCAACATATTCTCCACAGAGCCATTTACCTGAGAAATACTTCTCATGTTATAGGCAAGGAGTTACAAAGTGTCTACTTTTCATTTCATGCTAGATAAATGACCTGCCAAGAGCAACCCAAGTAAGTTTCTATGTTAAAAACTGCACTGTCCAAGCAGCCTTTATACTTGGAATGTAGAGAAAATAAAACTTTCAGTTTGACTTCTGTAATACTTATTTATAGTATGCATCAAAGTCTGATGTTTATTTGTGCTGATAAGGGCTGTATTATTTGTGGTCCTTGTGTGGAGTCAAGGAATGAGACAGGTTTAGCTCATGTTACCAAAGCGTCCCCCATGATTTGGCATTCTTCCTCAAAGGTAGTTTCATATGAACTCCAGATTTGATTTACCCCTGGGTGTAATATTAGCCTCTTTTAATCTCTGAATTAAAATGGTTCTTGGACTTGCATAAGTGCTTCTGGTTTTTAGTGGAATGTGAACATTCTTTATAAGAATACTTCTAGATTCTGTTACTATGGATGGATATTAGTTACATACTGTTGTGCAGACTATTCAGCCAAACGCTGTGATCACACAGTGAAGTTTTCTGCCAGTATTCTGTGTGATAAGTTAGTAATTTTAATCACATGGGATTTAAGCCTGGGCTGTAGAGTTGTGATTCCATCTCCACAAAACAAAACAAACAAACAAAAAAAGCCAAGATGAAAAAACTGAGATGGAGAGAAGTTAAATACCCTCTCAAGAGTCCATCCATATGGTAATGCTGGAGCCCGAACTTAGGCCTGTGCACTTCTGGTGTAGTGTTTGTGTTCTTTCTTTTACTTATCAAACTTTATATTGATAGTTTTGAGCTTAAACTAGTGTTTCCTGGTGCTTTTTTGAGCTACATTTGTTGTATTCTTCTAGGAATTCTTAAATTTTACACAAATTTTGAGATGAAACTGTATGCTTGGAAATTATTTATTTGTGATTAAAATTTACTTGAGTTGACTAATATAATGACAAAAACATGCAATTTGAAGATGAAAGGCTTAAGCTTTGAATCCTAGTGTCACCTTTTGCCAACTTTGTGATCGTGGGAAAGGTGCCCAAATTCCCTCAGCCTTAGTTTCTTCACTATTCAAATAGTGATAATGCTAATTGACATCTTTACTGAGAGGAACATGTACGTGAAAGTATTTTGTAATTCATAGGGTTTGGATATTGTTAAGATTAAAAAGAAATTTTTGATCTAGACCAGGGCTGGAGAATGTTAGGCCTGTCCCATTTCTCACCAAAGAGAAGCTGTTCAACCACACGTTAGGAGTGAATTAATTAAATGTTTTACCAAATATAGCAGGCTGATTTTGAAGTTGATAATTTCGTGTAGACTATGAAAGATGTTCAAATATCCAAATGGCACACGGCAGAAGAAAGGTTCCTCACTCGTGATGTTAGAGCATTGATTCGTTGAAGTCTGTTGAGTACATTTTTTGTACAGGTAGTGTGTTTTTATAAAGCATTCAACAGGTAAAAAAAGCCCCTCTCTGGTGATGTGTATACTCGACTTCTGCACTGTCTAACACAGTAGCTTCTCACCATATGTTACTGGCCACATACAGCTAGCAAGCAGCTATCATATTCATCAGTGTAAATAAAGAACACTATAGAAAACTCTGCATAGGAGAAAACACACATTAAACAACTAGTTAGATAACTATTTGGTTCACTTGTGATGAGTGCTTTAAAGAGGTAATCAGGTTGGAGAATTTAGTATTTGTTCTAAGAATGGAGGGATAGGTATGAATTTTCTAGTTAATGTCATGGTGGAAAAAGCATTTCAAGAGGGATTGAAGAAAATTTGCAAGGTATTATGCATTGCACAGCCTGTGTGAAAAGATTAGTTATACTCAAAAGGAAGGGTCCTTCCTCCGCTAGAAGAGCGGAGACAATGAGAAAATGGATGAAGTGCAGATTTTGTTAGAAAGTGAGAACTTTGTTGTTCAAATAGTTTTTGTTGCCTCTTTTACGTGTCAGTTCTCAGAAAAGCTAGAAGAAGGAGGGGAAGAGTGGAGTTTTGAGAAGAGTGGAAATGTGTGAAGCAAGTCTGGAAATGTGGAGACTGAGCAGACTAGAGAGATTCAATGAGATCATGTTAGGCTTTTGCATGGGCTGACATTTTCTTAATTTCAGATAAAGAAAAGCCTTGCAGTTTTTTTTAAATTTAATAAATCATGCAAGGGACTGAGAATGGTGTTTGGCTTATAATAAGAGATTAGTTAAACATAATTGTTGTGGTTTACCTAATAGAGATAAAAAGGAACAACAGAGAATTGTCCTGTGAAATCTTCCACATTTAAAAGCTGGAATAAGAAATGGGGAACATAGAGAGTACTGGTGATTGGAGAAAGAAGGAATGAGATGAAAATTACTCAGCGAGGTGTATGAAACCAAAATAAGCAGTTCAAGAAAGTATTGCCACAGTTCTCTTGCAAAGGAATCTTAAAACCTAAGTACTTTCTCATTTCTAATGTACTTTCTCATTGCTGTAATAGAATACTGGACATCTGCAGTTTAAGGGAGGAAAGGTGTTTAGCTCGTAGTTTCAGAAGATGTCACACAGTCCATTCATGGGCAGCAAGTAATGGTGAAAGCACCTGATAGAGGCTGAACAGCTTCTCGGGTAATTGCAGACAGTAGCCAAGTGGGTTAGGAGCCAAGGTATGCCTGGAAACTTAGGCAGAGCCACAGCTTTCCCAGGAATAAGCTTGTAACAGTGTTTCTTCTTCCTAAAGTTTTTAGTACAAGCTGTCAGTGTGCGGGTAGGCCCAGTTGCCTCTTCCTGACTTCTGGCCCACAAATCAGTAACAAACACCTTGAAAGTTCTTTTGTCCCCTTCTCTCAATAAGTTGACATAAATCCCTCCAGGTCACAGTCCAAGCATTGTCCCCTTCCAACCAGGCCCCACTCTCCTAACATCATGCAGTTCCAGTTTATCCCACTACACCCAAATACTTAGAGGCTTTTGGGGGATACTCCAGAACCAAACCATAGCAAATAGTATTTCTCAGTGAAAAATAAGTGCTTTATTATTTAACTAAATGACACCTACCTGATTACAAATTGAAATAGAGAATAAAACATTAAGAGTTTGGACCATTTAGGATACCCAAGCCTACCGTGAAGCCTTGAAGATTGACTCAATGTGAAAACCTGCTCAGGCATGGCTTTTCTTTTCTTTCTTTCTTTTTTTTTTTTTTAAAGACAGGGTCTCACTCCGTAATCCAGGCTGTTTCTGAACTCAGCTGTTTAGCCCAGGCTACTCTAGAATTCATTATAATCCTCTTAGCTCAGCCTTCCAAGTACTGGGGATAAAGGCATGTACCACCATACCCAGCTATTATGTGGTGCTTGGGGATCAAACCCAGGCTTTGTGATTCCTAGGAAAGCCCTCTAATCACAGCTGTGCCAACCCTAATCCCTGACCAGGTTTTTAGTTCTCATGTTCTTTGTCATAATTTTCTTAGCTTCTCCCTATTCTCATTTTTCCAATTTAAGAATTACACAGAAATGATGGCATCAGTGCTTGCAGTAACCACATCGATGGGTAATACTGTCTTCTGGTTCTGTTTTGTGGCGTGAGATTTTGACAAAAAAAATACAGCTCTCACTTCAAAGAGAATAAGACCAAGTGTAAGTGACCATGACTAGGGAACATAGAATCAGTTTATTCCAAATACCACTTTCCAATATGTTAGTAGTTATGTATATTATTTATATTTAGAAAACAGAAGAAAATAAAATCAAGGCACTTTAATGACATTAGTGAAAGCATCAGGTTGGTGGTTTACCTTGAAGCAGGAAGCTGCTGCCATGAGCATTGGATGCTATCTGATGACATTATTAGCTCTTTTGTTAGTGGAAGGTAGAGGTCTGTTCATGTATTTCAAAAGAATTAGTAGTAATCACGGGAATGTTGGTTCAGACACATAGGGGAATGACAATATGGTCATCAACAGAGCTAAAAATGCCCAATATAATTTGCCTGTGCAACATTACAATCTCTCCAGTAATCTTTAAGAATCTAATAAGTCACTTCATCTTACAGTGTCTTAGATGTGGGTTAGCTGGCCTTTCCTGAGAATTTTAATTCACAGACAAATAGATTGGTAGTCTTTACTAAAAAGTAGTATTAGCATATGATTTATCTGTTCTGTTTGATAGTTCTGTTTTTTCTTCTGTCCAGGTGATCTAGAATTAAGTAGCGTTTCAAATTTTTAGAAAGTAGTATCTATATCATCTGAAAGTGAAGTATATACGGTATAATTGAATGCCATTCATTCATTTTGTGTTCAAGGCTTCAGCGATTAGCCAAAGATCTTCTGAAACAGCTCCAGGTACAAGATGGTGGCTCATGGTTAAACAATAAAGTTTCAGCTTTGGATCGGAACCTAGGTGAGATCACTAGAATATTGGAAAAAGAGGTATGTATATACTGACCTCTGACTTTTGAACCTTTATCGTTTTTTAGTATATATTTGTGATGCATAATAATTACCCGTGTTTTGGAAATTAGTATGTATATTGTATCTTGATCAATTTTGAGCCCCTGTCTCTCCCTACTCTCTCCAGTTCCTCCTTCCTCAGATGTCCTTCCCTGACTATGTTCCTATTTCCTATAATTTCTTTATTTTGTTTTTTAAGTTATATTTTGGGTTTCTTGAGAAACCATGTGATATTTAGCTTCCCGTGCCAGATTAATTTTACTTACCATTATATATCTCAGGATCAATTTATTTTCCTACAAATGATGCAAATTTGTCTTTTTTTAGTGCTGAGTAATAACCAGTGTATAAATGTAAGCCACATTTTCTTTATCCAATCATCTATTGATGAGCATCAAGGCTGTTTCTGTAATTTAGCTATTGTGAATTGGGCTGCTATAAACATGGGTTTACACGTATGACTGTAATATGATGCTGTTCACTCTTTCAGGAAGATACTGGGGAGAGGTGTAGCTGGGTCAGATGGAATTCTTATTTTCAGTGTTTTGAGGAATCTCCATACTGATCCTCATAGTGGTTATACTAATTTACATTCCTGTGAACTATATAGAAGGATTCTTTTTTTCCTCCATATCCTCCCCAGCATTTTAAAAAAATGATGATAGCTATTCTTGGCGAAGATGGAATGTCAGTGTTGTTGTGGTTTGCATTTCTATATTGTTTTAACATGCTGACCTTTTTTCATGTTTTTATTGGCCATTTGCACTTCTTTTTTTTTTTTTTTTTTTGAAAAGTACCTATTCATTCAATTGCCCATTTTTAAAAAATTGGGTCTTCTTCTTTTATGGGTCTAATTTTTTGAGTTCTGCATGTAATCTAGATGTTAGTACTCTATCTGAGGAGTACCTGGCAACTGTTACTTCCCATTCTATAGGCTATCTCTTCAGTTGGTTGATTGTTTCTTTGCTCTGCAGAAGCTTTTCAATTTAATAATATCTCACTTATTGAGTCTTGATTTTCTTTCTTACGTGATTGGAGTTCTATTCAGAATGTCTTTGCCTGTCTTCAAGTACCTTGTCTAGTTTATTTTCCAGCAGATTTTTTTCTCTTTTATATCTGATTCTTGACCCATTTTGATTTGGTTGTAATGTAGGGCGAAAGATGTAGGTCTAGATTTATTTCTTAGCACATGGATATCCATTTTTCCTAGCACCATTTTTTAAAGAGTCCATCTTGTCTGTACTGTTTGTTTTAATCACTATCAGATGACTAGAGGTACATGGGGCTATTACTCTGTCTTTTACTCCATTTGGTTACATGTCTATTTTTGTGCCGTTGCCCTTCTAATTTTCTTAGTGTGGATTTGTAGTACAGTTTGAAATCTGGGGATGTAATGCATCCTGTTTAGCTTTTATTATTTGAGACTACTTTGGCTATTCTGAATCAGTTCTGTTTCTGTGTAAATTTTAGAATTTTTTTTCTAATCCTGTGAGTAGTAGTATTGGTATTTTGGTCAGAATTGTACTAAATATAAATACCCTTTTTGGTAATATGGTTCTTTGATCATACGGATTCTGCTTACCCAGATATAGGGATGCCATTCGTTTTCTAATGTTCTTTTTAATCTCCTTTTTCATAGTAATTTTCGTTGTACAGATATTTCATTTTCTTAATAGGTTAGTTCTTAGTACTTGATTTTTTTGGAGTGACATAAATGGAACTGTTTTGTGATTCTCCTTGTTGGTGTACAGAAATGCTACTGATTTTTTTGTATGTTAATTTTATATTTTTCCACTGGAATTTTTTAGCTCTAAGTATCCTGGTGAGTTTTTCGATCTTTTATATGAAAATATACCACCTACCAATAAAGAGAGTTTGACTTCTTCCTTTTCTATTCAAATTCCTGTTACCTTTTTCTCTTTCCAGAACAAAAACTCTTGTTTAGTTTCTGATTTTAGAGGGAGTTCTCTCCGTTTTTCCCCAGTTAGTATGATGTTGGAAGTCGGTTTGTCATAAGTATCTTTTATTTGAGGTACAGTCTTTCTGTGTCTGCTTTTGTTTTGTCATGAATAAATGTTGGATTTTTTGAATGCCTTTTCTACATCTGTTGGGGTGACCATGTGATTTATTAATTTGCAGATGTTTTACAATCCTTTCACCCCTGGAGTGAAGCTGACTTGATCAGGATGTTGTGATCTCCTTAGTGATTTCTTGCATTCTCCTTGCAACTATCTTGTTGAGAACTTTTTGTTTCTGTTCAGTAAGAATAGTGTTGGCTATAATTTTCTCTCTCTTTCTCTCCTCTCTTTTTCTCTCCCTCTCTCTTTTTCTTTCTTTCCTACTTTCCTGCCTTCCTTCCTTCCTTCCTTCCTTTATTCTTTCTGTCTTTCTTTCTTGAATCCTTATCAGGTTTTGGTATGAAGGTAATGCTGGTCTCAAAGAATGAGTTTGGCAATGCTCCTTTCCTTTCAAATTCATAGAATAGTTTGAGTAATGTTGGTATTAGTTCCCTGAAGTTCTGACAAAATTCAGCAGTACATCCAACGGATCCTGGGCTTTTCTTGGTTGATAAAATTATTATTTTCTTAGTGTCATTGTTATCAGTCTGTTTAGGGTTTTTAAACTTTCATGATTTGATTTCATAAGTCCTATGTGTATAGGAATTTATTTCTTGTAGATTCTCCAATTTACTGAAATACAAATTTTCAAAATAGTTTCTCATAATCCTCTGGATTTCAGTAATGTTCATTGTGATTTTTCTTTTTTCATTTCTAATTGTGATACGACTTTTTTCTCTTCTTAATTTTTTCTACGGGTATATCAGCCTTATCTTTTCTGAGAACCAACTCTTGGATTCATTAATCCTTTCTATTTTTTTTAGTTTCAATTTAATTGATTTCTGCTCTGATCTTTATAAAATCTGCAAGTTTTGGTTTTGGCTTTGCATTGTTCTTGCTTTTCTAAGATCTGGAAGTGTCTCACTGGATTATTTATTTGGGAATGCTCTGGTTTTCTAATGTAGGCACTCAGAACTATAAACTTCCCTCTCATAACTGCTTTCATTGTATCCCATAGTATTTAGTATGTTTACTACCATTGTCATGTGATTCTAGGAAGTTGCAAATTTCTCTCAATTTTTTCTGTGACTCATTCAGAAATGTATTATTTATCTTTCTGTGTTTGCATAACTTCTGTGCTTTCTGTTTTGTGATTTCTTGTTTTGTTCCATTGTGATCTGATAAGATTCAAAAGATTACTTCAGTTCTTTATTTATTTAAAATTCTTCATGGTTTAAGAAATCATATGTTTTGGAAAGGTTCTGTGGGCTACAAAGAAGAATATGTGTTCTGCTGTTAGTGGATGAAATACTTTAGGTATATTGGGTCCATTTGTTCTTTGGTATGGTTCAGCACTAATTTCTTTGTTGAATTTTTTCCTGATTGACATATTTGTGAGAGTGAGGATTTGATTTCACCCACACTGATTATATAAAGAAGTCTGTGTTTTATGAAATTGGGTACACTGATATTTGGTACATATGAGCTTTTTCTAAGATGGCTATTCACTGGACCTGAGCTGTAAACAGTATCAGGATGAAAAAGCAGCCCTGGCTCTCACTGTAAACACCTTTATAACTAGATTTAATCTAATAGACCTCTCCTTCAAGTTGCCTTTCTATGATTTTTTGTTTCTCTCCCTTGCCCAAGTACCTGCCGACTCAGGTGGGAATATTCCTAGTGTCTTGTGGGCACTGTTGCTTCTAACCTGCGATAAAAGTCAGCTGCCGGACTGATTGTTTTAAAGGGGGTATAACACAAAAGAGGTATGGAGTTTTGCTCAGTACTAAAGCACTTGTCTAGCATGTAAAAGTCCCCGGGTGTAGGCCCACACATACTTCTTAGTTTTTTGTTTTTTTGTTTTTTTTTTTTTTTATGGCTCATGTTGTCCCTAGGGATCTTCTGGAGTAATAGAGGCTGCTGTAGAGCCACCCGGATCTCTAGAGAATAGAGGAAGCTGCTTGATTGTGGGTCTTACGTTGGTGGGCTCCAGAGGCAAAGGCCTCTGTTTGGGAAAGTCCACTTGTCCTTGAATATTAACCTTTATGGTCCTTTTTCACTGGGCATAGATCAGTGTTCCATATATGTCTTTATGTTTTTTCAAAAACTGGCCACAATTCACTGATTTTTTTTAAAAAATCTGTATTATTTTTAGTTGTTTAATCAAAGTTGTTTTCAGTTATATTAGTTGAAGGCCTCTGTGGTTTTCTCAGTCATGATTTTCCCCACACAAACCAGTGAAATTATTTAATCAAGAATTTAATTATAAAAATAGTATACACCTGTGGCAGAAAATAATAAAGCTTTGAGTTATGTAGCTCATAAGCCACAGTTACATCTACATAAAAAGTCAGTTTCCTTTCTTTTTTACAAAAATATTTGAATTTCCTGTGTTAATCATTAAATGATTTAGTACTGGTTAAAAATCCTTAATGATTTTGAAGGTATTTATTATTCACAATAAAAAATGTTAAGTGTATAAAGAACAAGTGAAATAATGATATCAAGAGTATAAAGAACAGGTAAATATGATATCCACTCCTAATATTTTACTTTATTATTCTCTTACTGTACTTTTGTTGTGAATTTCTTGCATTATCTAACTTTGTCATATTTTTTGCAATTAAATCAGAATATATCAAAACTTAAATAATTTTTAATATTTAAATGATGTCTCATTTTCTGTGGTCAGTTTTTGTTTATTTGATGTACTTTTGTTTCCTGAGTTCAAAATTTCATAGAGTGTTTAATAGGTACAAAAGAATATAATAATGAAAATAGCATAAATACAGTGAGCAGCTTTCAAGGCACCACCCAAGAGTTAGACTATTGCCAGTATAATTAGTTACTTTGTGATTTTTTTTTTTTTTTTTTTACTTTCTACATTATTTCCTCTGAGGTAAATTCTGCACAGAACTAAAAGTTTATTATTTCCTTAACTTGAAAAAGGTTATACTGCTTTAGCATGTAAGTGTATTAATAAAACTGTTTAGTTTTACCTATTTTTGATGTTTATAAAATATCTTATCATAGACTTTTGTGATTTTTTAATCAAAATTAGTTTTATGATTTGTTTAACCTTATAGATATATCTGTTTTTCATTAATTTTCTTCATTACATAGTAATACTTCATTATGTTAATACTTATTTTTTTGGGGGGTCCACCTGGCCTGATATCAAAATCACTGTGACTCAACACTTGTTAAAACAGGTCTCTGGGCTTCCTAAATGGAGAGGTTCAGAGTTGGTCTGAAGATTCTGCTGCGTTTCTACCAAGTGCCTAGTGATGTTGACAATGCTTGTCCAGAACCATACTTTCAACATCATGGCTTTAGCTGAATCATGTCCCTTAATAGTGAAATGAAGGGCTCAGGGACCTGTGTATGACCAGCTTAGCAGTAATAATTAGGTGCAGCTGACACCAGACAATACAGCCCTCCCTGGAACTTGAGTATATTCAGTATGACTGAGTCAGTTCCATGGAGTTGATCCTTTTGTGTAGGATAGCCTTGTGGGAATCAGAGAATTCATAAGCTAGTATTGTCAGGTCTGTACACACTAAATGGAATATTGAGAATTTTGAAGTGCTAGAAAAGAGTCTCTTAATTTTTTTTCAAAATTAGAGATGATTGTTTTTATAAAGTACAAAGCATATTTAGGCTTTGAATTAAAAGGTGTTTGGCTTAGAAGTACCAGTATATGCATCTAATCTCAAGAATATTTAGATTGACTAAGAATTTTTAAGGAAAAAGTAAAATGACCTGTATAAAAAAGTTTGAAAAATATAAGTAAGGTCATTTCATTCACAAAGGAACAATTTACTGGAATACCACTGATTCCACTGTAATTTCAGGAAGAAAAATATAGGCTGGCTCCTAGTCTAAATGGTCTGTGTCAGGAACCTTGCTGCAAAGCTGTCCTTAGAGTATACCCTGCAAGACCACCTAAGAGTTTAAACTATTCACAGTAATATCCTTTTGCTACTTTTATAACTAGAATCCTTTTTACCTGGCCAAGAAACGCTTGGTCTATGAAGATTTCTCTTCTGTAGAGGTACACTGACATTTCAGTGTAATTCAGCTGATGATATTTACGATTTCAGTCTAGGAATTGTAAATAGCTATTCCTTTTTGTTTGGAAAACCGCCTAGAGTAACAAGACCATTACAGCCTAAGCCAAATACCCAGTGAATATTTTGAAGGCAGCCTAAATGTGACAAGGGTGAGACTGGTGAGACTTGGGCAGGAACTCACTGAGAAATGACAAGAGGTGAATGCTGAAGTCATTTTTCTGTCACTTTAGACCTCGAGGCACTGATACTTTCTATTATTACTTTAACATAGTGTTTCCTTAGATAATTTTCTCCCAATTTCTGTGAACTTCTGTTGAGCTAACAGGTTACATTTGTGATGAACTAAAACTTTTCCTTATACTAGAAAGGATCAGAAAAGGAATGTCTGGCTTTATAATGCTTCCTTTCTACCTTTTTTGGATTCTCTGATTCTGTCAAAAAAGTAAGCTCTGGTGTGTGTGTGTGTGTGTGTGTGTGTGTGTGTGTGTGTGTGTGTTACTCTTTAACATGTTTAGCAACTTCTAATGAAATATGTTGGTTCTAAGCTGTCATCGGTCCCAACAGAAATATCTATTTAAAAATGTGGAGAAAGGGGAGGGTTTCTGAAAATAAGCAAAGAGCTTAGAAAAAATTGAAGAATTATTACATGAAAGAAAAAGAAGGAATTTAGAATATTGTGCTTATAATTGAATACCCCAAGAGCGTTTGCTGCGCTGGTAAATATAACATGTTTTGAAAGCATCATGGAGCAAAAGAACAAAGTAAAAGCCTACGAGCTGGTAATATAAATTAAGACCTTGTACTGAGAGCTGTGGAAGTATGAGTTCTAATTTATGTTTTTTTCATTTCCCCACCTTAAAAATAATATCACAAGAGCTCACTCCTTCACGTACTCCCAAACTTTATCATTTACCCTTAGAGACTCTGAAGAAAACATCTTGGCACAGTGCAGAAATTATAACATCCAACCCTGAAATAAATTTGCATTCCAAAATATCATCGCTCTCATTACTTCAAATGGTGAATTGAGTTTAAAGTAGTCCCAGGTTGATTATTTGTGTCCTTTGGAACCTGGTAGAATGACATATAAATCCTTCATCTTTGGCCTCAGATAATTTCTGTGAAATATGTAACCACAAGATGGAGGGAGGGAAAGAAAATAAGCAGGCAAAAAGAAAGTTACAATAAGTACAAACAGAAACTAGAACCATAGGCTTTGTGATTACTATCCACAGACTGTAAAGCTGTACTGCTTAGCTGGGTGAAGTAGTTCATACTTTTAATACCAGCACTCTGGAATGCTGTCATGAAGATCTCAAGTGCAAGACCAGCCCAGGCAATTGAGTGACTTTTACAGAAATTTTCACAAGAAAAACAACAGTCTGGGAATATAACTTAGTGTGATGGCCCTGGGTTCAATCCCCAGTATAAAAACAAAAACAAAACAAAACCCTATATTTCTCTCTTTTACAGAAGTAAAAGGCAAGCTTGAAAATATTTATGGGATTGGATTTAGAAGTACGATAGTAGGTAATTGAGAACTGTCCTCCAACTGGTAAAAAGCTGGACAAAGAACTGAATTGCTAACAAGATAGTGAATTACTGGGCTATGACCCACAAATTTGACATTGAGGACTGTGTAGGATTGGTAAACTAAAAGATGTGAGTGAAAGTATAAGTACTTTTTACATTGTTCGGAACTGATAGGGGGAAAAAAACTTAAAATGTAGGACTATCAGTGGTAGAGGCCTTGAGAAATTCTTCCTGATTTTCTTAGGGTCTTAAAAGTCTACTCAAGAATAGAGGATAGACATTAACTATGGTAGGCCAATGGCAGCAACTCTGCTTTTTTGAATCATCAGAGTAGCTAGGAAAATCCTAATTACTAAAATAAGATTTAAATGATTTTGCATTGCTAGGGCCCAGGGTATCTTACAGAAACAACTGGAAATTTTATTCTGGAGAAAGAATAATGATAACCTAACTCTCAAGTTATTTCCAGTCTATAACTTTAAAAATAGTGCTTCAAACAGTGTATTAGTAAGGTATCTAACATAGCAAGCCATCATGAATAAGAATCAGCAGAAATAGTTATATAGAATCTCATGAATTATGTTTACCAGGTTCAAGGATGTAAGTATTACTTGCATTTTAAAAGGTACATATCACATTTGAGAGAAAATGAACATTTGAAAAGTGAACATGTTAATCAATTAAGAAAACTGTAGATTGGGTAATGGTAGAATAAATCAGCTAAAGAGAAACTCAGTAGAGTGGGAGATAAGTCATAAGAAAGACTCCAGACTGAATTTAGAGGGACAAAAATGATAAAAATACAGAGAAGAATTTTCTAATGAAAGATAAGCAAAATAGAAAAGAATGAAATAGCAAAGAAGACAAAAAATAGAGAAACATATATGAGGTTGTAGTGAAAATATCTAATTTATAATTATAGCCCCAGAAAGAGACAAGAGGGCAGAAATAGTGTGTGATTTTCATTAGTAACTTTCCAAAACTTATAAATTTGATCCAGATTCAAGAAGTACAAAAATACCTATTGAACATCACAGTAAAAATAAAATCAAATTGTAAAACAAATCTCATTCATGAACTTAGGTTTTGAATTCCTAAAAAGGATTTACGAAAGAAAATCATGTCCTATTTATCTTAAGATCTGAAAGGCCTGCTCAAGAATATAGTGTAGACAAGAATTTTATAAGAACAAATTTGCAACAAAAGTGGATTTATTTAAGATATACAAGTTTGGTTTAGTATTGGAAAATTAATCATAATTTCTCATATTAACACCATCAACAAAAATGATTATCTCCAAAGATGCAATAAAATCCATTGGTTGGTTCAGCATGCACTCATGGTAGCAATTCATAGGAAACAGGGAATATAATTAAATCTCCTTAGTCTGACAAATTAAAATATCTGTATCTTTGTATATCTGTCTGTCTGTATATCATATGTCTATCTACAATTACTGGTAAAATGTTGAAAGCTTTCCTTTGAAATTAAGAATAATAAGAAAATGCCTGATAAAAATATTTCTGCTTAAAATTGAAACTAACTGGGTGGGAAAAAATAATCTTAAGTGTTTTAGAGAAAATGTAATATTGTCTGTACTAGCAAGTGGCATAAGCTATACATAGAAGATTCAAAATAATTTACAAATAAATTGAGTTTCCAACTTTAAGAGGGCTAGTAGGTAAAAGCACAGTACACAAAAATCAGTTGTATTTATACATAAAAAATTTAAATGTCTATGGAATAAATCCATTATGTTTATCTATCAGGGAACTTGTAATAGGATACTTCTCTTCAAGCTGATTTGCAGATTGAGCGAAATCTCAATCAAAATTTGAATATTATGTTGTAGAAGTTGAAATGGAGATTCTTAAATAAATTTTTGCCAAAAATATTATTTTTATTAGTATTTACGATAAATAATAATACTCAGCTTGAGAAATTTGTGTATATACATACTACATTTTGATCATTTGAATATTGTCAGAGGCCTTTTCCATATCTTTTGGTAAAATCATGTGATTTTTGCTCTTGCTTTTGTTTATGTGGTATGTTATGTTAATTGATTTACATATGCTGAACCATCCTTGTGTCCCTGGGATGAAAGCAACTTGGTCATGGTGTATGATCTTTTTAATAATTTGTTGCATTGTTTGTAAGTATCTCATTAAGGATTTCTTTCACATATATTCATTGAGGAAATTGGCCTATAGGCCAATTGTTCTTTCTTCTTTTTTCCCCATTTTATTGATATGTATAAGTACAAAATATAAAGTCTGCAGTGATCTTGAGTATTTTGTGCACATACATATTGTGGCAAAGTTACAAATCCTTCCCTTCTCTCTTTCCGACCTTTCTTCCTTCCTTCTCCCCTCCCGTTCCCATTATTCCCCACATTAAGTTCCATGGAATAGTTGTGATCTGGTTTCTCATATCAGAGAAACTATTTGATATTTCACCTTCTGCTTCTGCCTCACTTCACTAAGCATGATGATCTTAAGTTGCCTCCATTTACCTACAAAAGCCTCCAACCTATCTGTCTTTTTAGATGAGTAGTAGTCCATTTTGTATAAATACCACAATTCATGTCTTCATTGGTCTGTAATTTGGTGTATTCCACATTTTAGCTGTTGTTAGTTGTGCTGCTATGAACATGGCTATACATGTATCTCTGTTATGTGTTATTTTTAATTCTTTTGGAAAAATTCCTGGAAGAGGTATCACTGAATCGAAAGGGATATTTTATTTCCAGTCTTTTGAGAGAATTTCATGCTGCTTTCCATGGTGGTTGTACCAATCTACGTTCCCACCAGCAGTTCAGGAGGGTTCCTTTTTCCCCACAGCCTCACCAGCCCTGATTGCTGTTTGTGTTCTTCATGTACACCATTTTCTCTGGAGTTAGATGGTATCTTAGTGATGCTTTGATTTGCATTTCTCTTAAGGCTAAGGATGTTGAACACCTTTTCATGCATTGATTGGCCATTTGAATTTCTTAATGTGAGAACTGCCTTTTCATATCTGTGGCTCATTTTTCAATAGGTTCTGATTTTGAGGGGCTTCCTTTTCTTCAGTTCCCTGCATATTCTGGTTATGAGCCTCCTATCTAAGGTAGGTCTTCAAATGGTTTTGGGCAATTCTAGCTTCCAGGAAGGAGTATGGTAGTGTACCTTCTGTTTCATTTTCATAGAACCATTTCAGAAGCATTGATGCTAGTTCTTTCCTGAAGTTCTGATATAATGCAGTGAATCCATCAGTTCTGATGTTTTTGTCATTGTTGTTGAGTTTATTAATACCTCAGTTTCAGCCTTGGTTATTAGTCTGTTCAGGGTTTATATGGGGTTTTTTGGTTCAATTTAAGTATCTCTTGTGTATCTAGGAATGTATCCATTTCTTCTAGGTTCTCGAATTTATTGGAATTTCAAGTTTCTTGTAATCATCTAGATTTCATCAGTGTATTGTGATTTTACCTTTTTTCATTTTGAATTACATTCATATAATGTATTTCTTTTTTTTAAGTTTGACAGGAGTTTGTTGATCTTATTTGTCCTTTCAGAGAACTGACTCTTATTCATTGATCTTTTATGGTGTTTCTTTGCTTTCAATTTTATTAATCTCTGCTTGGATTGTTATCATTTCTTTACTTCTACTGATTTTGGATTTGGATTGTTCTTGTTTTTCTAGGACTTGAAGCTACAACATTTGATTATTTGTTTGAGATTCTCCTTTTGTATATATGCCTTCATAGCTATAAATTTCCCTCCTCATACTGCTTTTATTGTGTTCCATAGATTCTGGTATGAAGGGTTTCCATTGTTATTTGACTTTAAGAAGCTTTGGATTTCTTTCTTCTGTGATCTATTGCTTGTTCAGTAATTCACTATTTAATCTCCATGTATTTGTATAGTTTCTGTGGTGTCATTTGCTATTGATTTTTAGTTTTGTTCCATTATGACCTGAAAATATGCAGGGAATTTTTTCATTTCTTTCCTATAAGTTGAGCTATTTGTGAGCATGAGGTGTTGAATTTCTGTACTATGATTGTATTGAGGTCTTTTTGACCTTTCATGGCCAGTAGTTTTCTGTTTTACATAATTGGGTGCACCAGTGTTGTGTAATACGTACTTTTGAGTTCTTCCTGTTTGATTGTTTCTTTTATCAGTATACAGTGTCTATCTCTTGTGACCTGATTTGGTTTGAAATCTTCTGTGTCTGAGAATAGTAGTATAACTATTTCTGCTTGTTTTTGGACTCTAGTGGCATGGAGTATTAGGTTCTATCATTTTATTTTCAGTATGTGTGCTTTTTTGGGTACAGTGTGTCTCTTGTGGATAACATATGGTTGGGTTTTTTTTTGTCTAATCTATCAGTCTTTTGATGAATAAATTAAGACCATTTGCAAGGAGAGTTATTACAAGATATTTGCTGAGTTTTGTCATTCTCTTGGTTTTTAGTTGATTTCTGGTTGATTTTTCTTTTAGCTATATTTGCCCTGTCAGTGTTTCCTTTTGGGTTCTTTGCTGCTGCTCTTTTCTCCATCTCTGTCCAAGATTCCCTCAAATATTTTCTGCAGTGCTGGCCTAGTGGCTGTATAATTCTTTATTGTGGCGTCTTCGACCGGCAAAGACACCACACGAACTCTCTCGATCGTGGAACGTTGACTTGACTTGACTCGACTCTCTTTATTCCGCAAAGCCCAAGCTTCAATACCCTTCCATACCCACATTAACATACAAGCTATCTAATAGCCTACACATTAGCGTACAAGCAATCTAATAGGCTAACAAACTCTCCAGACCCATCACCCCACCTTGGGACTTCCTCTTTAGAACAGTCCCGTGGTTCAACACCTGATCCAAATTTCAAGCAGAAGAACACCTGACTTAAATTCCAGACAATAAACGCTTCTTCGTGGAAAGGAACGTGGCCAAGGTCTGCAATGCTGAGGCTCTCGGGCCCTGAGAGCCCCAACATCTCCCCCTTTTTTATTTTTTAATGTAAAGTTTGGTGCGAGATTGTGCCTGTCTTAGGCTCTTCCCTTACAGTCAGAACTTACCCATCATTGGACTACATGCAGCATGGCATGCATCCTGTCTTAGGTTGTCTTGAATGCAGAGAAATCTTACCCATCTTTGGCTACCAGCCCAATTACACACCAAAACTGGGGGGGCGGGGGGGGGTTGCCACATAGCTTAAGACCATGAATGTTAGCGGCCAGAGTTTGTAATCATTCAATTCCACTACAAATAATACAAGGGAAAATCAAACATACGGGAAAAAACCGGCCAGGAGGGAAACATACTGAGTAACGACAGCAGTTTGTGCTGCATCAATATGCAACAATTTCAGCAATAATTAGTTCAACTTAGGATGGCTCAATGCCTTTTCAAATTAACAGTAAACAATACGTAATTAGTCAAGATAAATTGTCCACTATCTTGCCATGTAACATAGGGGGTATTGACAGCCACCTCTAATTTCCAAACATTCAATTGTCTTTGTTCAGAATCAGACCACCACATTCCCATTGACAATGCACAATGCTGGAGTGGGAAGTGGTCGAGGAAAAAGTATAAGAGGAAGAAGATATGTCCACTGGATTTGATCATTCCAAGATATAGCAAGAAGTAGTCCGTTTTGTTCCCATATGGCAGGATGCCACAAAGAAAGATCAGGAACAAAAGTCCAACGAATTTTCTCCTCATTCCTCAATATCAGCATCATCATCAGGATCAGCAGCCACAGGAACTTGTTCAGCGGTCCAGACCAGTCACTCAGGAAGCCACCGTGCACCATCCTCTAAGAAAAAACACAAACATGCCCTCGACCCCATATAAGTACGGGGTCGGGTCCATTCCATTTTCTGAAGGACTGTTTGCCATACCCTCGGGTTGTTTGCAATCATCCTTATGTAAGGGAATTGTCTGCGAGAGAAGCTGTATTGCCCCATAACTGCTGCTTCAGGGCCTGGGGCGGGCCCCTCCTCCCATTTCCCGGAGGGAGGGAAAGGATTATCCAAATTGAAAGGATTACCCAAATGGTCCTGTCTTGATTTACACTCATTAACCCAATGTTTACCTCTATTACAGTGAGGGCACAGTCTGGGCTGTTTACTATCCCTAAGCTTTTCCTGAGTATCTAAATGCATAGTTCCTTTCTCTGGGAACCATGGGCACAAACCTTTTATAAAATTTAAAAATTGTTGCAACCCTTTTTTCACTACTTCAGCTCCCTGGGATCCCAACATCATCATGCATATAAAGCACATTTCTTGTCCCATTTTATCACCGCCCTTTTTACCTCTTTGTCCTCTTTTACCTGTTTATTACCTATTTCTGAGCGCTCCTCTCCAGCGGTGTCCGTCACTGATTCCCCTGTGCTCGAGCCCCACGTTGGGCACCAGATGACCGAGCCCGCTCGGTCAGACAACAAGAACACGAGAGGGGGAGTGAGGATTGAAGAAAACTGGACTCTTGCAAGGGACGCTGCAAAAGATGCTTTTTTTTTTACATGGACTTCCCTTATATACCCTCTTGAGCCTTCCTACTTGTTAACAAAAATGTCTCGCAAAGCGCCCTCCATGCGTAAACGGGAAGTCTCGGAGCCCATGATTCTTAGGGTCCAACTCTACGCTACACTACCTGCAGACCTCCACCCAGGATAGCCCAGGGATGCGTTGCAATACCTGCAAACTTTATTCTCCGCTGCTCTACCACAGACCTCCCCCCGCTAAGCGGGATGCGTTGCACTACTGCAAACTTTACTGAGAATCCCGGGTTTCGGCACCACTTGTGGCCTCTTCAACCGGCAAAGACACTACATGAACTCTCAAAGATGCCACAAGGACTCTCGATCGTGGAACGTCGACTCGACTCGACTCAACTCTATTCCGCAAAGCCCAAGCTTCAGTACCCTTCCATACCCACATTAACATACAAGCTATCTAATAGGCTATGCATTAGCATACAAGCAATCTAATAGGCTAACATTAGCAAACAAGCAATCTAATAGGTTCAACACCTGATCCAAATTTCAAGCAGAAGAACACCTGACTTAAATTCCAGACAATAAACGCTTCTTTGTGGAAAGGAACAGTGGCCAAGGTCTGCAATGCTGAGGCTCTCGGGCCCTGAGGGCCCCAACACTTTATAATTTCTCTTTAATGAAAAATTTTTGCTTCTAAAATTGTCAGGGATAATTTTGCTGGATTCATCAGCCTGGTCTGATAAGTTGGTTTCTTTTAAAGTTTGGAAGATTTCTGTCCAGGCATTCTTGGCCTTTACGATTTGTGTGGTGAAATCTACAGTTTTTTGGATGGGCTTGCTTTGGTAGTATGGTGTTTGTTTTTCTCTTACTGCTTTTAACATTCTCTCTTTGTGTTGAGTTTCTGAAATTTTGATTATGATGTTGTTTTAGTTACTTTCTCATTGCTGTGACTCAGTACCTGACATCCACAACTTAAGAAGGAAAGACGTATTTTAGTTTACAGTTTTAGAAGGTCACAGTCCATTCACAGGTAGGAGGCTAGAAAAAGATATAAGTACATGGCAGGGCTGGAGCAGGGGCAGGGCCAAAGCCAGAGCTCTAGCAGCAGAGATCCTCACAACATGGTGGTGCAGAAAGAGAATGGGAGGGAGGGCGGAACCAGCCCAACCATCAGCCCCTTCCTACCAGCCCACACCTCCCTACCCTACACAATATTCATAGGAACATGAGGTTTTTGGGGAACACTCCAGATCCAAACCACGGCAGATGTGACATGCAAGGTTCATGTTTGTACCAGATTGTTTGTTGTTCTGTATGCCTCTTACACCTGAATATTAATTTCTTTTCCTAAATTCAGAAACATTTCTGCTGCGATTTCAGTGAATACATTCTTTATATCTTTTGTGAAGTCCTCTGTTCTTTTTTTCACACCCATAATTCTGAAGTCAGTTCTCTTTGAGTCCTCTACCCCCACATCCAATAGTTATCCAGCAGCTGTTGTATCCAACTCTCTTGCTGTCTTGTTACTTTGAGATTGCATCACTGATTTTGTTAATCTTGTTTTCAAAATCCAATAAGGGGCTGGTGGAGCCGCAGCCCTAGGACTGGCACATCGGGCACTTTGGAGGGCGTGGCTCGGCTTCAGGGCTGTGGATGTGCCGCTGCCTAGCGGGAACGTGAAGGAGAGGCTTAGAACTAAGCTTCAGACTAAGTCCGGGGGTTCCCCTGTGTATTAGAGTGAGGCTGAGGGCCAGGGATGTGCCTAGGCCTGGGGTGCCTGGGCGTGTGAGGCTGGAGGTCGTGGTCAGTTCTTGGGCTTGTGTTTCGGCCGTCCTAAGGGTAGAAAAAGAACCGGGCAGGGCAGGCGAGGCTGAAATCAGGGCTAGGCATGGGCTCCTCCCTAGTTTTCTTTTCGGGGCCAGCTGGGGGGCTAGGGTTAGGGTTAGAAATGGAATCGGGCCTAGGGTTAGGCTTAGGGCTCCGGCTATAGCTAGGCCGAGTTTGATGCCCAGGTTGGGAAGCAGGTCCATGCTGAATGTTAGGGCGGCGGTTGGCCTTTGGGTCAGGTTTATTGCAAGGCTTGGGGCAAGGGGCAGGTTGAGCCGCAGCCCTAAGACTGGCACGTCGGGCTCTTTGAGGGCGTGGCTCGGCTTCAGGGCTGTGGATGTGCCGCTGGCTAGCGGGAACGTGAAGGAGAGGCTTAGAACGAAGCTAGCCTGGTCTGTGTATAAATTTTAAAAAAAATAATGGTGGCCAAAATGTTAAAAACAAAACAATGTGGGAAGATTTGCTTATCAGGTGTCTCAACTTATTAAAGGCTGTAGTGGGGAGAATGGTTAATGAGTACAGGAGTGTAGCTGAAAAATTAATTGAATATTTCACAATAACTAATAGAAGAGATTTTGAATGTTGTTAACACAAATAAATGATATCTAAGGTAGAAGCTGTGTTGCTTACCCTGACTTGATCATTACATATTGTATACTGTATTAAAATGTCAGCAGGTAGAGGTGTGTGTGTGTGTGTGCACGTGCGTGCGTGCACGCGTATTTTTACACTTTTAGTGACATAAGATTTAAGAAATTTAGAATTCACACATAGGTGATAAAGCTGTACAGAAAACACTAGGAATTTTTTTCTCACAAATTTTAAGGTATTAATTTCTCTGAAAACAGTGTGGAGGTCTTTTTTCTTTTTCTTTCCCTTTCTCTGTTCTCCCTCTGATCCCCCTGCACCATTCCCAGTTCCCGCTTCTACATTTCTGCTCCTCCTTTCCCTTCTTCTCCTCCTCCTGCTCCCCTCTCCTCCCTTGTTTCTTCCATTCCCTTCCCTCTCTCCTTTTCCTCTTTTCTCCTTTCCCTTTGCCTTGCCCTGTCTGCTTAAGTGCCTGCTTTGTTCCTCTGTTGTCCTCCCATCCTCTGCCCTCCCATATCCTCAACTGCCCTCCCTTCTTGTCTTTCTTAATGAGATCTTTATTACCCAGACTGGTCTAAAACTCTTTGCAGGGCCCACAGGATCTTCCTGTCTCAGCCTTGCAAATGCTGGGAATATTGGTATACACTGCCATCCTGGTGTAACACATGGCTTCTTGAGTGTTTCTAGTGTCCTCTTTTTATTTTTGGCCAAGTAATGGTTACAGTTTTTCAATTACAAATATTCTTTTATTGTTTATGCATATTTTCTGATTTTTCTGAATTTTTGTGTATTTGTTACTTCATAAATATTACTTTGAAAAATCTGAGGTCAAACGAATTGCTCCAAACAAAAAGACTCATTGCAGAAATGTTTGATTATTTCATATATGCGAGTTTCTAAAATATTTTTGTGTACAAAAAGACATTTTCCTCATTCTTACTATTGTATTAAATTTGGTACAGGTGAGCACGATTTGAATTTGTATTGACTTTTCTCATTACTCTTTGATGCTAAAATTACATTTAAATTTGGACAGTAAGAGCATCTGAGAAGCTGTATGTAGTTTATCAGTGACATGAGACATTTGTATGTCATTACTGTAAGTAAACGGTTTAAGCAAATGGATTGGACATGGAGTTTGTCCAGTTGCCTTTCCTGACTTTGAGAATCCTGCCAAATTTTAATAGAGGTTCAGCTGTGAATCTTTTGAACCTGAATAAGCAAATCACATAGCCGACAGCAGTCATAATTGAACTGAATTGAGAAAAATCAAATTGCAGTTTGCTTTTAATACCTCTAGGAAACACTTCCATGTTTCGAGGCTTTCAAAATTCATCCTGTAAAATTGTATCAACTATGGAAGACAGAAAAGTAGAAACTATCCCATCTTCCTGCATTCTTTTGTAGCTATTTTAACACATGCCCAGGATGAAACAAGAAAAATTAATAAATCTTTAGGGATTTTTTTAACCTAACTGCATTCAGAAAATTGTGTTCCACTCTGCTGGACACTGCCTATCATCCATACTCCATGATTCTGTTTGATTTTACTTTCTCATGTTTAGTTGGAAGTCTTTGGCTAAGAGGAATTGCAAAGTATTCAGCACCAAAATTCTCTTCTTTTAATAACTCCCACTCTTCTCAAATTACACAGTGGTTTTCTCCTAGCTGATAAATAATAGCTTGTATGACATTCATTATTTTGTCAGAAAGCAAGAAATTTATAGCCCAAATTAAAATGAAACTTTCTCAGACTTCCTTAAGGTAGCTTGAGTTAGAAGACTTGTAAGGGAAAAAAGGAATTAATTGTTATTGCTAGAACTTGACAGGTTTAATTTTATATAGTTTGTATTTTATAAAAGAACAAGAGAAAGGTAATGGTTAATAGGATAGGAATTGACTGGAAATGTTAGTGTTGGACACCACATCCACTGGGCCTCCCCACCAGGTTCTTGTCTCCACAGGCTTGCATAATGAGGTGCAGAAGACAGGAGGAACACTTCACTAAAGTGAAGAGAAAAACACTTTTTTGGGAAAATTACAGATGGGAAAGAGGGAGAATAAAGTTTCTGCTAGTTAGAAGGGGACCCGGAAGTGTGGGTTGCTCCCATGCTTGCTGGCTAGGGGTTTTTATAGTGTAGCTGAAGAAGGGACTGTCCCCTGCTAAGCAGCTTGGTCACTGCCTACAACCCCACCGTCTCCTATCCCAGAAAGGAACATAGTAACTTTCTAGGGTAATGGAAGTGTTGTGTATTTGACTTTGTGTGATAGGAGTGTATAAAGGTGTGTGGTTACTAAAATTCTAGCTGAATACTTAAACTGTGTATTTTGTTATATGTCGGTTGTAACTCAATTCAAAAAAAGCAGTTAGTATGTAAGAATTCCAAAATACAGATTCAGGAATTGGGACTTCTGAAACAAACACTGTTTTAGTGCTCTCTTGTCTGAAATCTCTTATTGTGGCTTCCTTGTAAAAAGTGCTCAGATTTTTTTTTCCCTTTTTTTGTTTGTTTTTGTTTTGTTTTGTTTTGAGGCAGCATATTTTAGACCAGGATGGCCTCAAACCCAGATTCCTCATGTCTCAGACTTCTGATGGAAAGTATTCTTTTGAAAACAAATACGTTTTCAAAAATTCAATGATGAATATTGGCAGTGTTAGCTTATAGGAATGTTTTCCATACAGTTTGTAGTATTTTTTGTTGTGATTTTGCAAATTGACTCCCCCTCTTGCCTTTAGTTTTGTGATCCACACTTGCACAGAATAATGATGGCAATGACTATCACTTGAGAAATGGAACTGTGCCAGCATCCAAGAACTCTCCTGCCTATGTAACCCTCTTTTTGTTAATTGTGCCCTTTCTCTTAGAGGATTAGCTCTTAATTTAAATTTCTGGAAGTTACTTTACCTTCTTTACAGTTCTGTCACTGACGGTTCTATTTCTGAGCAATGTATGTTAATAAATGTGTGGTTTTTGGATTTATATAAGTGGAACCATACTTTCAGTTTTTTATGTCTTTTATCAAAATTATATCAGTAGGCTGAAGGAATGGCACAGTGGTTAAAGTGTTTGCCCAGCAAGTGCAAGACCCAGAGTTCAGTTCCCCCAGCACCTCATAAACAGGGCGGGGTGACGCATGCTTGTAATCTGAGGCAGGAGGATTACTATTAGTCCTAGATTAGCCTGGGCTACATAGTGAATTCACAACCAGCCTGGACTACAGAGTGAGACCCTGTTTCATAAAAAATTACATATTTTTTGAGAATTCGTGTTATTGTAGTCTTTTTTCATTGCTATAGATGGGGCTTTTGTAGAAACTTTATTTATTATTTAGTGGTATTTATTCCACGATTGATGAGTATTTGATTTTTTCACATCTTTTTTATTTATGCATATTTGTTACACAGATTAATACTTTTATTCTGTAGATTTGTATGTGTATTGATGTACTCTAGTCATTTTCACCTCTTTGCCTTGTCCTCTCCCCTAGTTTCATGTATTTAAGATGTTTCAAAGCTTATATTTTGATCATATGCATCCCCTAACCCACCTTTACACTCCCTTCATTCTCCCCCATTTCCTCCCTCTTTTCTCTTACTTGTGTCCTACTTTGTTATATATTTTTTCAGAAACCTCTATACTGATTGCTATAATGGTTGTACTAATTTATGTTCCTACCAGCAGTGTCTAAGCATTCCCTCTTCATCACTGTAGCCAGCATTCATTGTTTTTTGTATGTCTGATATTAGCCTTTCTGACTGTGGTGAGATGAAATCTCAATGGCTAAAGATGTTGAACATGTTTTCTTACACCCAGTGGCCATTTGTCATCCTTTAGAGATGTGTTTGTTTAATTCACTTGCCTCTTTATTGATTGAGCAATTTGATTTTTTTGGTGTTAGTTTTGTTTTGTTCTTTTCTAGATGATAATCCTCTGTCAGATAACAGCTGGCAAAGATTTTATCCCTTTCTGTAGGCTCTCTTCACTGTTTAGTTGTTTGTTTCACTGTAAAGAAACTTTTTATTTTGATTTAATCCTGTTTGTTGGTTCTTGCTGTTATTTTCTGTGCTCTTGGAGTCCTTATGAAATCTTTCCGGTGTCTTCTGGTGTTTCCCTATGTTTTCTCTTTTAGCAGTTCCATAATTTCAGATTTTATACGTAAGTCTTTGGTTTGCTTTGAATGGATTTTTATATGGGGTGAGAGTTAGAGATCTAGTTTCAGTCATTTACAATTGGACATCAAATCTTTCCAGCACTTTTTGTTAAAGCAGTTTTTACCTACATTTTTTGGGTGGGTTACTTTGTCCAGAATCAAATATCTTTAACATATGTAGAGAAGTTTCTGTATCACCTGTTTTGTTCCATTGGTCTGCATGTCTATTTAGGTTCCACTACTATGGTGTGTTTATTACTGTAGCTTTATATTATAATTTGAAATAGGGTATCATGATTCCTTCAGTCTTGCTGTTTTTCCTCCCTGTGGATTGCTTTGACTATTGTGGGTCTTTTGTGTGTCCTAATGAATTTTAGGATTTTTTTCTAGTTCTGTGAAGAGTGTCATTGGTATTTTGATGAGGATTGCATTGAATCTGTAGATCATTTTTGTAATATTGTTATTTTAATCATATTAATTCTGCCAATCTTTGATCTTGTGAGGTCTTTCTATCTTCTGGTGTCTTTAGTTTCTTTCTTTGGTGTTCTGAAATTTTCATTGTACATATTTTTACTTCTTTTGTTAGACTGATTGGTACCAAAGGTTTTCTTTTAATTTTTGTAAATGGAATTGCATATCTCGTTATCATATAATTTATGTAAATGTAAAAAAAGTTACTGGTTTTTAAATGGTGATTTGTATGTCCTGATAGTTTGCTGAGTTTGTTATCAGCTCTTTTTTGGTATAGTCTCTGGGGTCTTTTGCACAAAACATAATTTTACTATTTTCATTTCCTATTTGTATTTCATTTATTCATTTCTTTTGTCTAATTTCTCTATCTAATGTTTCAAGAACTATATTAAGTAGAAATGGTAAAGTGGATATCCTGGCATGATTAAAGGAAGTGCATTCAGTTTTTCTGCATTTGGAATGGTATTGGCATGAGTTTGTCATGTATGGCCTTTATTGTATTGAGGTTTGATCCTTATATGATTAGTTTTGTTAGTGCTTTTAGTATGAAGGGATATTGTATTTTATCAAAGCCTTTTTCTGAATTGAAATGATGGTATGTATGACTTTTATCCTTGATTCTTTTTATATGATTTACTATATTTACTGATTTGCATATGTTGATCCAACCTTGCTTCTTTGAAAGGAAGCCAACTTAATTATCATGTACCACCTTTAATGTGCTGTATAATTCAGTTTGTATTTCGTTAAGGATTTTTGCATCTATGTTCATCAAGGATATTGGTCTGTAAGTTTCTACTTTTTTATGTCCTAGTCTAGTTTTGGTATCAAGATGAGATCGGCCTCATAGGATGAGTTTGAAAGCATTCCTTCTCTTTATAGTTCATGGATAGTTATAAGAGCATTTGTATTAGTTCTTTAAGGATCTGGTAAAATTCAGCAGTGAAGCTGTCTGATCCTGAGTTTCTTCTTTTCCTGAGACTTTTTATTACTACTTCAGTTTCAGTATGTTTAGATTGTTTATATCCTCTTGTTTCAGTTTTGGGAGGTTATCTAAAATTTTATTCATTACTTCTAGTTCCTGTAATTTATCAGAATGTAGGTTTTTTGTATATGAATGTGAATGAACTGCAGATTGAATAACACACTAGTTACATACAACTTGGGAAGTAGGAGTCCACATAAATTGCTTTTGACCATTTTTTTCTTTGGCTCTAGCCTTTCCTTCTCCCACTCAGTGTTTTTCCATCCCTACCAGTTCATCAACCCTTTCTCTTATTGTCTCTTCTACATTAAGATCTTTTCATATGTGTGTTTATGGCAGTATCATATGAGACAGCAAGCAGTACTTAATCTTTTCTGTTTTGTCCATTTCACTGAGCATTATTGACTCAGGTTGACTGGTTTTCTTGAAAATGCTTTGTGTCAGTCTTATCTTTATAGCTACCTCATACTCCATTGTGTGTATATACACCAGATTTTCTTAATTTGTTCCTGTGTTTTTGGGCATGTAGATTGCTTCCAAGATTTAGGTATTATAAATTGTTCTGCTATAAACATGGATATGCATGTGTCTTTCTCACGTGACCCTTTAGTTCTTTTGGGAAATGCCCACGAGAGCTGTAGCTAGGTAAAATGGGATATCTGTTCTCAGCATTCTAAGGAATTTCCGAACTGCTTCCTGTAGTGGTTAAACCAGATGGCAGTCCCACCATCAATGTATAATTATTCCTTTTCCCCCCCACAGACATTCCAACAGTTTTTTTTTTTTTGAATTCATGTAAGCTGTGCTCACTGGAGTTATATTGAAACTCAATGTTGTTTTGATTTGCATTTCTCTGATGGCCAGAGATGTTGGACATTTTTCATGTGCTTTTGGCCTTTTGTAATTCCTCTTTTGAGAAGTTTCTTTTCATTTTAGTTGCGTTTTTCTTAATGGGGTCGTGTATTTTGGGAGATTGTATATTTTGAGTTTTTTTGTATGTTCTAGACATTAGTCCTTTGAAGCATCCACTAGCAAAAATTTTATCCCGTACTATGGCTGTCTCTTAACCCTATTGATTGTTTCTTTTGCTGTGCAAAAGATTTTTAGGTTGATGTCTTACTTGTTGATTCTTGCTATTTCTTGTGCCACCATCATTCTTTTCATGGAATCCTTTCCTGTTCCCATTTCTCCCAGCACATTCAATGATCTCTAGCTCTTTGATTCATTTTGTTTTGATTTTAGTGCAGGATGAAAGATAAGAGTTTATTTTTACTCTCCTACACATGAAGATCAAGTTTTCCCAGTGCCATTTTCTGAAGATGTAGTCTTTTTTCCAGTGATAGTTTTTTTTTTCCTTTTGTCAAAAAATCAGAGGACTGAGGGTGCTTGGGTTTGTCTCTGTATTGTCAATATCTGTTTCATTGGTCTTACTGTCTGTTTTTATGTCAGTACCCTGTAGATTTAATCACTGTTGTTTTGTAGTATATTTGAAGTCTGGAATTGTGATTCCTCCTGTTTTGTCCTTCTTAGTTAAGACTGATTTAGAAATTTCTGGGTCTTTTCTGCTATCATTTATATTTTAGAGGTGGTTTTTTTCTAGTTCTTGAAAAATGCTGTTACTATTTTCATTAACATTTGTTGAATCTGTATACCAAGTTTGGAAGTATGGCTTTTTTGGCAATGTTAGTTCTTCCTATCCAGGAACATGGGATCTCTCTCCATTTTCTAAAGTCCTCTTTAAATCTCTTTATTCATGAATATATACTTCACTTCTTTGGAAGTGAAGTATTTAAAAAATTGTTGCTCTTGTTAATGGAGTTGATATCTTTATTTATCATTGATTTTATTATTGGTGTATAGGAGTGCTATTGGTTTGTGAGTGTTAATTTTATAACCTGCTGTATTGCTGAAACTACATATTGATTTTAAGAGAATTTTAATTGAAAATTTTAGGCTTAGTAAAATGTATAATGTCATTTCATATAGTGGTATCTTAACTTCTTCCTTTCCAAGTTTTATTCTTTTTATGTCTTTCCTTGCTTGATTACCATGGCCAAAATTTCAAGTACTATGTTGAGAAGGATGGTGACAGTCTTGTTCCCAATTTTAGAGTAAATTCTATCAGTTTTTCCTCTTTAGGATGATGTTGGCAGAGGGTATATTGTAGATGGTTTGGATCAGATTCATGTACGCTCCTTTCTGCCTTCAGAGTTTTTTTGTGAATGGATGTTGAATTTTGTAGAAGGGCTTTTCTGCGTCTATTCAGATGATCATATGATTTTCGTCTTTGCATTTGTTAACATGATATATTGCATTTATTGATTTGCGTATGTTGAACCACCCCTGCACCCCTGGGATGAAGCCCACTTGCTTGTGATGTACAGCCTTTTTTATGATTAGTTGCATTCTGTTTGTATCTTACTAGTGTTTTTGCATCTGTGTTCTTTAGGACTGTAATTTTCCTTTTTTGTAGGGTCTTTTTCTGGTTTTGGTATTAAAGTCCTAATGGTTTTGAGGAATGACTTTGATAATTTCCTTCCTTTGCAGTTTGAAAGAGTTGATGAGTATTGGCATTAAATCTGCCCTGAATTTTGTGTCTAATTCTGCTGTGAATACATAGGATCCTTGGCTCTTCTTAATTGGAAGTGTTTTTTATTACTTCTTTAGTTATATTGCAGTGTTTGGTCTCTTTGGGTGTTTTATTTATTCTTCTTTCAGTGTAGAAGATTAAAAATGATTTAGAAAATTGTCCATTTCTTCTAGGTTCTTAAATTTAATGATGTGTAGATTTTCAGAGTAACTTCTTATCTTCCTTTGGACTCAGTGCTGTCTTTTGTAATTTCTGCCTCTTTTGTTTCTAATTGCATTGACATAGGTTTTCCTATTCTTCTATTTGTGAGATTACCTAGTAACTTGCAATCTTATTTATCCATTTGAAGAACCAGGTTTTTATTTCATTGATTTTTTTCTAGTTTCATTTTGTTCATTTCTGCTTTGACCTTTATATGTTTTTGTTCTATTAGTTTTGAAGTTGGATATTTCTTGCTTTTCTAGATCCATGAGTTATATTATTAGATTACTTATTTATTTGGGATTTCTCAGTTCTTTTTATCTGAACAAAAGTTAATTTCTCTGTTAAGACGGACTTCATTTATCCTAAAAGTTATGGTGAGATGTGCTTCTATTATCATTTGTCTCTAGGAACTTTTTAATTTCTTTCCTAATTTCTTCTATGGCCCAATGTTTGTTTCAATAATGTACTTTTCACTCTCCATTTGTTTGTATAATAATTTTTGTTTCTATTATTGGTTTTTAGCTTCATTTCACTGTGATCTGATAGTGTATATGGGATTATTTTCAATTTTTAATATTTGTTTAAGCATGTTTTATGGCCTAAATGTGGCATAATTTGGAGAATGTTCCATAAGGGAGGCGTGGGGGTCAAGAATAATGTGTATTCTGTTGTTTTTGGATGAGAAACTTTGTAGATATCTATGAAGTCAACTTTTCCCATGGTATTATTCAGCTCTGCTATGCCTTTGTTGATTTTTTGTGTAATTGAGTTGTCTGGTAAATGTAGTGGTAAATTTCCTCAGTATAATTATGTTAGGGTCTGTCTGTTTTCTGATGTTCGGTAACTTTTGTTTTATTAATTTAATGCCCCATTGTTTGGTGCATAAATGTTTGCTGTTGTTAGCTCTTATCTTTATGAGGATGGTTTGGGCTTAAAGTTCCCTTTGTCCACAGAGAGTGTGACTACTTCTTCTTGGTTTTGTCCACCTGTTAAATGGAAAGTGGTACTTCAATCTGTGTTTATCTTTATTGCTAAGGTGGATCACTTGGAAGCAACACATGGCTGGATTGTGTATTTTACTCCATTTTCCAACCTATATCCTTTGACTGATGAGTTGGGTCCATTGATAATGAGTTATGATTGTCCTGTAAGTAATAAACCCTACCATTGTCCTAAGCTTCATATGTTGCTTTCTATCTGCTTTCTTGTTATCTGTGTTTTCTCTGCTGAATGAGTACCTGCTTCTGGTTTCTTTTTATTATTTTGTTTTAACTTAAACAACGAAAATTTTGTTTTTTCACTATTCTAGAGGCTAGAAGTCAAGGGTCATTATGCTAGCAACGCTGCTTTTAATCACTATCTTCTCTTGATTGCCTATAAATGGCCATCTTCCCACTGTATCCTCACTGGATCCTTTGTCTGTGTGCATGCATTCCTAGCATGTGCTTATCCTCCTTGTTGGTATCTAACAGACCCTTGAGGATTTTTGTAGTGCTGGTTTATTTTTCATAAAATTTTCCAGTTGTCTCTGTCTTGGAATGTCTTTATTTCATTTTTAATTTTAAAGGATACTTTAACAGGATATAGGAGTCTCAGTTGACAGTTGTTTTCTGTTAGGGCTTTGAAGACTCTTTGTAATCCCTTCTGGCTTTTAGAATTTGTGCTGAGAAGTCTGCTGCTGTTCTGATAGGTTAACTTTGTAGGTTACTTGCCATTTTTCTCTGACAGCTTTTAAGATGCTCTCTTTGTACTGAAGTCTATGACTTTTTTGTGGTGCGTCTTGGAGTTTCTTGTTGGTGGTTAGTGTACAATGTGCCTCTGTCACTTACATCACAGTTTTTTTTTTCTGTCAATAGTGTTTTCTCTTAAGATTGCAATAAATAAATTTCTTATTTCTTTAGCTTGGATTTCTAGTTTTTCATAATTTCTGTAATTCTAAGAATAAACTTTGAGTCATCTAGCATATGTTAGTTAGCATTTCTATATTGACATATTTCCATATAGGTGTAATATTATTTGAACATCTCCAAGAGTTTTGTCCATGATTTCCATCCTGTCTTCATGATGAAGTTCTGTCCTCATTCTGAGTTGTTCTATTCCTCAAAATTTCAAGTGAGGTTTCATGTCCTGATGCTCTGTGAATATCTTCTCATATTTCTTGAACTCTTTAGTAAATGGTGTCATTCATTTCTTGATTTGACTTCTGTATTTCTGCTAGCCTCATGTTTGTTTTCCTCATTTATCTGACTGGAAGTTTTGTCATTTCTACCCTTAAATGATTTAGTTATTTTTTTTAACTCCCTAAACATCCAGAAGAGATTGTCGTTTGAATCTGTCTTAGAATGTTTTGCTTTCAAAGTTTTAGAGGTTTAACTGTTCTGTTCCTATTTGAGACTCCAGAGATGGACTAGGGGCTTTGTGTGGTTTTTTTGCCGTGGTTTTTCATCCTGTTGTTGCTTTTTATGGGAGATTTAAGAGCTAGCTGTGATTGAACCTTTCAGTTGGCCTCTACAGAGAGCTAGTCCCTTCTCTTTTATTGCTATTTTCTGAGCTTTTGCAGCTGAGTTTTTGAGCCTGATATGTTTAAACCTGATGCTGTCTCCTGCCAGTGGTATTATTTGGATTAGTTATTTTGGGGCATTTGTCTTTTAGCTGTGCTGAGGCACTGGTTTGTTTTCAGGTCCATGTTTCTGTGTTCTGATTATGACCATGTCTTTTGGGTGCTTCACCTGAGTCTTAGCTTGAGACACTTGTGGCTTGTGACTCTCTGAATGAAGTCTTCCACTACTATCTATTCAGATACATGGGTCTATCTGGGTGAGGCTTTGTCCTCAGAAAAACCTCAGGCTCGCAGCCCAGCCTTTCCTATTAGGAGAAGGATCTGGATTAGGCAGGCCCAGAGTGGGCTAGCCAGAGGAAGGAGCTACGCTAGCGCCTCCTATACTGTAAGTGCCACATGTTTCAGCCCTGTTATAGATGCTGTGCCCCTGTAACTTGTTAACACGCCTTCTTCTGTGGAGTTTATCTTCTAACTTCCTCAGGCCCCAGAGGTTCCCTACCCTGGTTCATCTCTTTACATTTGTACCTGGCTCAAGTGTCTCTGCCATCCTTTGGATGTCCCATGTGGAGTCTGGGAAGTTCCTGATTGCTGTCGCCACAGCTGCTGCTTTTGCATTTACCTTGCCAGGATCCCAGCAGCAACCTGTGCTTCAGTGCTTGGGCAGCAGGTATGGGTCTCAGTATTTAATGTGTCCCTTCAGTGTCCTTTTGCAGCATACTGTCTGAACCTCTAACCTGTTGATTATTCTACTCCTGCATTTCAAGGTTACATTCAGAGTAATGGCCTTGGAACATCCATATACTCTCCATTATAACTTTCTGGCTTAACCTGTGTGGACTAAATGAATGGGAGTCCTGCATAGTTGCCATCTTGCCTGGTAGTCTAGAATATAGGCTTTCAAAACAGTCCCTAATTTCTGTATTTCCATGATGTGTGTTGTAAAATCACCATTTTCATCTCTAATTATGTGAATCTGAGTCTTTTCTCTTTTTCATTGGTTTGGGTAAGGGTTTATCAGTTGCGTTTATTGCCCCAAAGAATCAACTCTCTGTTTCATTGATACTGTGGGGTTTTTTGGTTTTTTTGTTTGTTTGTTTGTTTTGTTTTGTTTTGTTTTTTACTCTCTTATCTCATTAATTTTAGCTCTGATCTTTTTTATTTCTGTTCTCTTTGGTTTGGTTCTTATTTTCTAAAGCCTTGTGATTCATCTTCAGATTATTTATTCACAGTTTCTCTGATTTTCTTAGTGTAGGCACTCATGCCCATAAGCTTTCTTCTTAGAACTGTCATTACTGTGTCTCAAGTATGCAGGTATGTTATATTTCTGTTTTTTAAGAATTTTTTCAAAGCAAGTAAAAGTTTATTGTAGACAGTGAGGAAAAGAGAAGAGAGAGGAAGTTTTCAAGGGAAGCTTGGGGGGTTCTCAACTGAGAGTCCCTTTGATGCTAGGAATTTTTAAATTTTTCTTCTCTGATTTCTTTTATGGTCAACTAATAATTCTACTACGAGATGGTCAGTTTTCATGTGTTTGTATAGTTTCTGAGGTTCCTCTTGCTGTTAATTTCTGGTTATGATCAACCATGATTTAGTAAGATGGAAGAAATTATTTTCACTTTTTATATTTATTCAAACTTGCTCTAAGACCTGAAATATGAAATACTTTGAAGTATATTCTATGAGCTGCTGAGGTGAATGTCTATTCTATAATTAAGTGGTGGAATATTCTGTAGACATTTGTTAATTTTGTTTCACAGTTTAACTCTGACTGCCTGTTGATTTTTTAAAAAATCTATTGGTGAGAGTGAAATATTGAAATCACTACCTGTTATTATATTGGCCTGCTTTGTTTTGAAGTCTGCTTTGTCGTATATGATACAATTATCTCCTACATGCTGTTGGGATCCACTTGCATGGAATATTGTTTCTATGTTTTTGCTTTCACTCCATGTTCATTTTTGCTGCTGAGGTGTACTTCTTGCAAGCAGAAGAATTGGGTCTTATTTTTAATCCAGTCTACCAATCTATGCCTTTTAATTGGAGACTACTAATACCAAGTCATTTATATTCAGAGTCATTATAAAAATAGAAATGTACATATTACTTACTATTATTTTGCTGATTTTCTAATGTGTGATTCTTTCCTAATTATTAAAAGTTTACTTACTCTTCCTCCTCTGAGTGTAGTATTCTTTAAGTATCTTCTGCAATGCCAGTCATTAATTTCTTCAGTTTGCTCTTATCTTGGAAGGTCTTCCTTCTTCCTGAAGGATAACTTTGCTAGATGTAGTAATCTAGTTGGGCTGTCATTTTCTTTCTGAGCTTGAAATATATCACTCCTTCCCTTCCTGGTTTCTGCAAAGTAGCCTGCAGTCACTTGAATGAGTTTACTTCTGTAAGTGTCTTGGCATTTCTCCCTTGAGGCTAGTATTCCTTTCTTGTTTTGTATTCTTGTCATTTTAACTGTAAAGTAGCTCTGGGATGTTCTTTTCTGAGTGTGCCTGTTAGGGAATTTGAATGGCTGCTGTATGTGCATATTTATATCTTTGTCATGATTTGAGTTTTTTGTTATTATTTTATTAAATAGATTTTCTGTTTCATCTTACCGAACATTGGCACTTTCTCCTACACCAAAAATTCCTTATTTACTTAACTATGGCCTAGAATTCTTGGATGTTTTGTTTATAATTTTATTTTTTCTAATTAGTGTCTACATGAAACAGTTTCTCAACTTGTCTTCAAGTTCTGAAGTTCCGTCTTCTAGTTGGTCCTATCTGTTGCTGAGGCTTTCTCCTGAGTTTTGATTTGATTTCAGAATGTTTAGTTGTTTTTCAGAATCCATCTCTTTGTTGGATTTCTCTTTCATATTCTGAATTGCCATCCTTAATTCATTTAGCTATATATTTATATCCTATTTGAAGTCATTAATCATGATGTAAATTAGTATTTTGAGTCATTATATAGTTTGATATCTTTGTATTCAGTTACTGATGAATTATGGACATTGGTGGGAGAGTCATGTCTTGTTATTTTCATACTTTGTGTTTTTATGTTGATATCTATACATCTGTTGGGGTGGATCGCTCTTCCACTTTTTATTTGTGAGTCTTCTTGGTATCCAGTCCTCATTTGAGGACTTGATCCCTGGCATGACTCAGGAGAAAAATTGCAGTAATGTTAACAACAGAAAGACAAATGAGATACTGATATCTAGTGAAAACCAGTTAAAAGCAACAGCTATACCCCTGTTAGCAACATAAATCAGCAGTAATAACATAGAATAAACTAAAAGCCTTCAAATTAATAAAGGGTAATAGTAATAATAATAAAAATATAAGGTGGTGGACAAATGCTTTTAAAAAGAAAGGTAAAAATGAAATAAAATTCTGTCAAATAATAAATAGCAGATAGAATTAAGTAAAAGCACAAAAATGTACAAGCAAAAAAAAAAAGAAAACAAAGAGCAAAAAATTCAAGTAACTATAAAAGAAAAAGAAAGAAAAGCAAACTAAGAGAAGCAAATGAGTTCAGAAAACTTCTCCACATCTTATTTCTTGGGTGTTTAGTTTCTTTACAGGACCTGTTGTATTGAAATGTAACATATCTTGGGCAAATGTAGTGTATCACAACTATAGTCTGCCCGTTTGGTTTCCACACCCACTATTTGCTGTGTAAATCCTTGAGTGTTTGAGTTCTGCTCTGCCTTTTCTGCTGGGCAGGTTCAGTCAGTGGTGTCTGGCTAACAGATGTGTTCATTCCAGGTGCTTTTAAGGTTTGTGCAGTCATGTACCTGTGCCCTGAGCCACTGATATTCCCGTCTAGCTTTTGGCCTGTTGGCTTGTGAGGTGCCCCATCTGTTTCAGAGAGCCCTGTTCAGCCACTCAGGGTTGTAGCAAAATCCCACAGGGGGCATATTCTTGATCCTGTTGGCATTTGGGGAAAGCCAACAGATCATTGCATCTGTGTTGAGGGGAGCCAGGCAACTCCCTGGGCTAAATTCTAGTGCCTTCAGCCTCAGACACAAAACCATACACAGACCAGGCTAGCTTCTTACCACAGAGAGCAAGATCATTGCGTCCTCTATAGCTTGAGCTCACCACTGCTTACATTTCTCAGAGGTTTGTGACCAGCCTTCTTTCTCTCTCTCTAACTATCTCTTGTGGTCTTCTCACACCTAGTTACTACAGTAGGTTAACTCCAGATTCCTTAAACTGTAGCTCTGTGACTTCTGACCTGGAACAGCTCAGTCTTAAACTGTAAACCCCTTCTCAGAATGGCTCCTGATTTACCACTCCTAAATGTGGTGGGTAGTGCAGTAGATTCTTTTCTCCAAAGCTAGCCTGCCATATAGAAGGGGCCACTTCTTTGCAGCTTACAATAACTGAGTTCTTCCTGTAGCTAGTGCCCCAGTCTTTTCTAGGTTTAACTTGTGCTTATGAAGTTTTCTTCTGGATTGTTTTTATGGGGAAAATACATGTTTCTATATATGTCCTGTTACATGCAAAAGTTTTTCTTGGGAGTATCTTACCTGTATCATCAACTTTCCTTTTAAAATAACGCTAAATAATTTTGAAAGAAATTGTGATTTTTTTTTTCCTTTTGAATACTTGATATAAGACTTACACATTTTCGTTACCATTCTGGGTATGTAGTGATTGGTATCTTTTTATACTTTTAATGTTCATTTTTCTGCTTACATGAAGTTTTGTACTTTGTCATATTTATTAGCCATTGAGGATTATTCCCCAATTGTCGCTTCCCCTTGGCACTGTGTACCAAACTCAGGGCCTTTGCACTGAGGTACGGTTCCTTTTTCACTTTTATTTTAAGGTAGGATCTCACTAAATTGCCCACGCTGCACTTAAACTTGTGACCCTTCTGCCTCAGCTTCACCCAATTTCTGAAATTACAGGCAGATGTCCTCATGTCCTGCTTGGATTTCTTGGATTTCTGTTTTTCTCTTTCTTTCTTTCTTTCTTTCTTTCTTTCTTTCTTTCTTTTTGTAACATGCTTGTGCAAGTCTTACACATTTTGCTACTGATTTGTAAGAATGCTCTGTAAGTTTTGGTGACCATTCTTAGGTTGTTGAAATATATTAAAAAACACTTCCAGTTTTCAGTTTTTAATGTCTTTTCATTGTTTTGATAATAAAGTTACTAATTTCATTGTGTCAACTTTATTACTGTTTTATAGTCAATAGTTTGTGTTATTCTTATAAAATGTTGTTGTACCTCTAACTCAGATCCCTTCCTATCACTTCCTGTATTTTTGAGATTTTATAATTTTGCCTTTTTCCTAGTGGATTTTTTCATTTGGAATTAATTTTTCTCTTAATGTGAAAGTTTGTAAACATGTAAGTTGTGTTTTTCTTTTCTTTCCATTTTATTTCCCTTTTCTTTTGCCAATACATAACTTATTTTGTTTCTTAAATGTTATTAATTATATTAATATATTAATATTATGTTAATTTATGTCTTAATCACTGTGACCATTGAAGAGATTATGTCAACTTGAGGCAGGAAACACACCCAGAGTAGGGCTTTTAGGTGAGTGTGGGTTACTTGTGGGCCAGCAAATAAAGAACAACACCCACCGGATGTTAAAAGCAACAACTGGGAGCTAGAACTGTAAAAAAGGAAAGAATAAGAGAGATAGTTGCAGCTTTTTCTTCTGGGAAAGCTCTGGCCTTCGCAGTTGTCTGAGGATGCTGACTTGTTTGCCACACGCTACAGATCTTCATCACAGAATCGCTCCAGTCTCAACTTCTGCCTGTCTACCCATCGCGAATTTTCAGACTCGTTTTTGCCTTTTTTTTTTTTTAAGGTTGTGAAGTAAAGGCTTTATTGGGAAACTTACAAAAGGGGAAAGAAGCATAGGGTAAAGCTTCTGCTAGTCAGAAAGGGGACCCGGAAATGTAGGTTGCCTGTGTGGCTCAAGTGTCTAGTGCTTTTTATTGTGTAGTTGAGTAAGGGGTTGTCCTGTGCTAAGTAGCTCAGTTTGTAGGGCTGGTTGCTAGGTTCTCCACCCTTAAACCACTGCTGTAGCCCACTCTTGGATGCTTCCCCATAAAGATCTTTCTCTCTGCTGTCTTTTAACTAAGTTTTAGGAATGGTCAGCTGCATGCTGTCATGAGTTATAGTCAGCTGCTTTTCTATAATCCTGTCTTTCAGTGAATTATTCATTTCTGGGGAACCCTCTATCCCTAACTGCCCACAATCCCACTGCCTACTCTCACAATATCCCCTCCGAGTGTTTGATCCTAACTGCCATTAAGGGATTGGGACAAAGACTGCTCTGGCTACTACAAGCTAGATAGGGCCGTTGTTGTGTTGGCAGTCAGGTTTCACTCCATAGAGGGGTGACCTAAGGGTCCCTGGTAGAAGTCAAGAGGCTGACTTTGTTGGCGTTCAGTGCAGACAGGCATCTGTAGCTTGATGGCTTGTAGTTTAGGGGAAATGAATAGCAACAGACAGTTTATTAAACAAAGTCCAAAATGTAACATCACAAAGATAAGGATCCCTAGAACTAAAAGATTGCCATCGTTCTTTGAACAACCAATGTCTGCAGCAGACTCTCACCAGCTGTCCTGCAGTCCGAGATGGGTGTTCTTCCTCAAGGATGAGCAGCCATTGGACCCTCCAGCTCACACATGTGCAGGCTGCCATCTTGGACTACATCTCTCCTCGAACTTGTAAGCCCTCTAAATAATTTATTTTTCTTACGATTTCTATCAGTTCTGCCTCTTGTAGAACCCAAACCAATGCCCAAACAAATGCAATCACTTATTTTCTACTCAGTTTTTCTAATATCTCCATAAAAGAAACTATTAAAATTCTTGATTATAATCCCATCACTTTAGAGTTCATGTCTAAAGAACCTGCGGGAATTTTTAAGTTAAATTTTAAAAAAATAATTTTACAGTAAAAGACACATTTCTGTGAATCCCCCTCAAAATATTCTTGCTTCTAATACACTTACCCCTTCTTCTTGCCACTTCCCTAAATATTTCTGGAAGTCCTCTCTTGTTTTTGTGAAGTATGACTAAAAATATGGTGAATACTGCTTCTGAGTGCCATCCAGTGGCAAGGCCAGTTCTTGAAAACATATGGGATGCCTTCATCCAACTTATCATTGGATCTGACACTTGTGGCTCTGTCCCAAAGTCAGTCATGAAAAATACACGTATTGAATTGATTCAGGACATATGGGTAGCCAAGACAGCATAGCTAAAGAAGCTCATGAAAGAGGACTTGGGAACTGTTTCAGAAAATGACAAGAAGGGTAAGTATGTTTGAAGTATGGCAGGAGTATGGGGGAGACGTGTGTTTAGGTGTGAGGGTGAATGGCAATGTGTCTTTTACTGTAGTAATGTTTTAACTTGAACATCCATTGTATTTTTGATCATCCCACATATTCTTTTAGTCCATTATTTAAATATTTTTGCAAACATTTTGAAGGTTTTATTTATATGCACAAAATATAATTATTTTGTGGTCTATGTCTGTAATTCCAGTATCTCATGGCACGAGCATTTACATTGTTTTTTCACATGTTCTTACTGTTTCTTCCTTTTTAAACAATTCATTTTATTAAAGTCTATGTGTTGTATGACAAGTAAGTGAGATGAACAAGAATAAACGCTTGCCACCCAAAGGAAAATAGTTTGGGATGAGTTTATTAGCTGAAGACTGCACAGGACTCAGACCAGAAAAATGTGTGCAGCCCCAGATATGAGGAGGGGGTGGTTAATAAAGCATTTGTGGCTGTTGATTAGTTGAAGCAAGCACGATTACAGAAGCAGATAGCTAGTTAGAAATTAATTGGGGACGAAATCATGAGAAGGTAAAAAAAAATTATGGGGAGACATTGTGTTAACATTGTGATGAAAATGCTTAACCGAGCTATGAATTATTTCAAGAGTGGTCTCTGTACTGCGAGTCTTATTGTAAGCTCACTGTACTTTTAGGCCATAAATTTATCATGCAAGTGTAGTGAAATAAAACTTGTTGAAAGCCTAGTGAAAAAATTACTAAAGATTGGGGAACTAACGGCTCTTCCATATTCCTTAACTTGATAACATAATTTTTCTAAAGTTAAAATTTTAGGGAACCTAGTCACAGTTCATTTTTAGCTGGGCTGCTTATACACAGTTGTACTTTCCTGGACTTGCACATTTGCCTGGGCTTACACATTGCTACACATGCTGTTGTTTGTCTTTGTTGTCAGTTTTTTCCATTTCTACTCAGAAGGAACACTAGTTTGTCATTTTCTTTTCTGGCTTTAGTATCATGATGATACTGCCCTCATAAAATGAATGAAGCATTCCCACTTATGTTTTTGGAAAGAGTTTTAGAAGCTTTAGTGTTAAATTTTCTTGGATTGTTTGGTAGAGTTTAGTGAAAATTTAGTCCTGGGATTTTACTTGGTAGAAAGTTTTTAATTATTTCAGTCTCCTTTTACAGATTGCTTAGGTTTACTGTTTCTTATTCAGTCAGTTTTGGTAGTTGGTGTGTTGTTAGTATTTTGTTAATTTTACCTTGATTATTTAATTTGTTGATATATTATTGAACATAGTGTTATAATTTTTATTTCCTTAATGTTAGTTTAGTAGTCCAACTCTTATTTCTCAATTTAGTATTTTCAACCTTTTGTTTTTCCTTTAGTCATTGTAGCTAAGGATTTGTCATCCTGTTGATCTTTTCAAGGAAAGAATTTTTGATACCATTGATTTCCCGTATTGTTTTTTGTATTATTACCTTAACTTAGCACAATTGCCGTCATATTATTTTCTGCCTTCTGCTTTTTTGGGCTTGGTGCTCTATTTTAGTTCTTTAAGATACATAGTTACTGATTTCAGATCTTTCATTCCTTTGATGCTTGTACTTGCAGGTATAAATTTCCCTGTGAACACTGGTTTTGCTCTAGTCCTTATGTCTTGTTACAGCATATTTTTATTTCATTTATTTCAAAGTATTTTCTAATTTCTTTTGCTATTTCTTTGACTCAGTGACTATTTTAATAGGTTAAGTTCTGTATATATGTGAATATTCCAGATTGCCTTTTTTATTGATTCTAACTCCATTCTGTGTGGCCAGAGAAGATAATCTGTCTGATTCCAGTCTCTTAAAGTTTATTAAAACTTATTTTGTGAGTATTGTATTTGATAAACTATTAGTAATAATTTGAAAATTAATAATACAAGTGCTGCCTTCCTCTGGAAATACTTTAATGTTTTCTGGTCAATACTAATACTCCTACTGTTTCTAGAAGCACTTTAATCTATGTTCAGATCTTTAGCTTTTCTGTATCACTGAGTTATTCAGAATGCAAACTGTAAGACTGTTGATTGGGTAGTTAATTTCTGTTTCATGCTCATCAAGAAAAACTTTTCAGGGTCAAGATGGGAATGATTTACTGTGAATCATTTTTGTAAGTTTTTTTGTGGATTAGCAGAAGCATCTTTGAAGGCCACTATACATACCTTTCTGGGGTTTCATCTTCTGTATTTTTAATTTATAGTACTCTATATTTTAGTTCTTTTAATATTAGAAAAATAAGTTATTCAGCTTTTAAAACTGTTTCCAGCATGATGCTTAATTGTCTAATTGCCCATTTTTGAATTACAGAATTCTTCTAGTGTAATTGTAACCCATACCTCAAAAACAAACTCTACAATGGAATAGAATACTTAGAATACTAAATTTTATAAAATCAGAATTTTAGAATATGACTACTACAGTTAAGTTAGTCTTTTGTGTAACTGAATGTTAACATGTTTCCTGTAAAACCATTTTACAGATCTTGGAAAACCGCGTGTGCCATCTACTGTGTAGAAAGCTATCACATGTAACAGACTCGCTTGAAAAGAAAATGAGATCTGTATTGAGTTTCCTGTAGGTCCTCACTAAGAAGAGTGTCCTTGTTGACTAATACTGTAGACCGTTAGATGGGAGTTGAATTTTTAACTGAACTAGCCTCTCACATTTCTTTTTTTTTTTTGGGGGGGGGGAGTTGTTTATTTCTTCTTAGGAGCAGAGAAATTATTGTGTATCTGGGGAGAACCAAGTTCACCATTCATCTAACTAGGTGAATGTGTACTTACAGTGATAAATGATCTTTCACTAAAACAGTGCTAAGGGAGATTACTCAAAGCTTTTAGGTAAAATAGCATACTTTCCTCCAGTGCCAGTCTTACTTGACATTCAAGGGCAAAAAGTGAACAATTTTTACACTTTTACATTTTATCCATACCTGTGCAAGAGGCCATTTTAATAATATTACTTAAAGTTAATTTATAAGACATAAATTACTTTGTGGTAAGATAATTTATAAAAAAAATTTCATCAAAATGTGTCAATTATTACCTTAATTACATGTTTGCAAAATTATGTTTTAGAGCCAAAAATGGGACGATAAATTTTTATCTTAATTTACTTGCATTGCTGAAAATGACAGTAGTGCTGATAAAATTAAGAACAAGTGGTAGCAATTCTTTCTTCTCTAAAAAGAGTCCCTTGTTGAATAAACCACTGTTATAGTTAAAATTAATAAGGAAATAATACTGTGTAAGAGACTATTTCAGCTCAACATGTGGTGTTGAATGAATTAACTTACCAATAAGATGCTTTCATTGAAGTTTCTATTCTTAGCAACATGACAATATTCTGCCATGCAATCACCCTGGAAATACTTTACTCTTGGGCTCACTTTCATGAGTGCTTGTGATTGTCTCATACAATTAGTAAGCACTTACTGTTTTTAAACCATATTTATATAAGTCTGGGTTCTCGGAAATAGTAACACTAAAAACAAGAATTGGCTGTACCTGTATATGGAGCTGATGCCAGCTGTTTTCATTTCAGCTGAGTTCTTTTAAATTAGTAGACTTCATGCCAGATACCTTGTATATTAACCAAAGCAGATTAAAAATAGCTCCTTTTAAATAATATATAAAATATTATTTTCTGGTTGAAATAATCATAGACCATGTGATGATTTGTCAACTTGATTGGCCAGAAAAACCCATAGGAAATTTAAAAAGCACACATTTGGGTGTATCTTGGTGAGTATGGGGATGTGACCTTAGAGACCAGATGTAGTCTATAGCCCCTTGCTCTCTGGCTCTTTTCAACCTCTCTGCAGTCAGCCACTGTGGTTTGAGGTGTTGCCCTCTGCTAGACCCTTCCTACTTGGACTGAAACCTTGCAAGCATGAGCCAAAATGAAACTCTGCTTAATTTGTGAATGTCAGGTATTTTGTCCCAGGGGTTGAAAACTGACTAAATACAGGTCATTTCATAGAAAATAAGGCAAACATTTTATACGTTTGAAATTAAATACTCATGAAATCTTAAAAGTTTCTCTTTCTGAGGCTCCACCTATGCCTACCCACTGTCATACCTTGGAATTCACTTTATTCTCAGACATTATAGATTCTTAAATGGACAGTTAGGGAAAGTCCACCTTAAAATAAGTTAAATCATTTAGCTTATCCTCTGTCTATTCTCAGAAACTTTGAATAAATGAGATTGTTAAAAGTCATAATGTGGGTCAGAATTGGACCATCAGTGGAAATTTTTTTAAGGAAACAAATGAAGTCATTGTCAAAAGCATGATACTTAGAACCTAGCCTTGGTACTTGTCACTGATTGGTTCAGGGAAGCACAGTAAATATCACAAATGACAAGTACCAAACAAATTGTTTTGGCTGGAGAGGGTAACAAGGCAAGGCAATTGACACTGACAAATTTTAACTTACGTGTAGAGTAATCAATCAAGTGACAAGTACCAGGACAAAATTTTCACATCATCAAAATGCATAAAGTTTCAAAGTATTTGAGTACTCAGATATGACAATATTTCATTTTTGTATGACCCTGGATGAGTTAATTTTCCTCCCAGGCTTGAGTTTCCTTGTTAGTAAGATGTAAGTTGTTGACATATCCCACCAAATTGTGCAGCTATACATGAAGTGATGTATTTTAAGCTGGTAACCAGTAGATAGTCAGCAGATATTGGTACAGTATACAGCAACCATTAAGGCTTAATGTGTTTTTTAGTTGTATATAATGGGGCTCAAAATCCAGAGGAGCAAGGAAGTAGACGTGCAGATTCAACTAGGTTATTAACCTATGCAAGGTGCTGTTTTCTTCTCTGAAAAATCAGGATAGGATTGCATATCTAATGTAGGATTTAATTAAGTAGTACTTATACCAGGAATGAAAAGATAAAATACCTAAAAATAAATTAAATTCTCATTTTCAAAAATCAGAGGAAAATCATATTGGTAGAAAAAGAAAAGGGATGCATTAAAGTATTTACTGCTAATTTTTAACAATTTTGAAGATTGAATTTTAGAAGAACCTAGTAAGGGAGGGTCATCAAAGTCCTGCAATATACATTACCATTAATAACAAAACATTGATGCATTGTAGGGTTCCTTACCAGCTCAATATAATAAGAGGAAGACAAAGGGCTGGTATATATTCACATAGATTTTTTTTCTCTTATTTGATCCTAAGCTTCGTCACTGGAGAGTGGCTGTGTATTCTAGTCCTGCCCTGATGGGACTCTGTGGGAGGTGGCCTTTGATGTTTGTGATGTGGTTTTCATAGGATATTTCTTTATCTTGGTGAGCACCCTAAAGCCTGAGTTGACGTATGGCCAAGGATTCTTCTCATCAGAAATCCGTCTGTATTAGCAGATGTTCTTAGGGCTCACATGTAATCTGTATCTTTTTTGTTGTTGTTTTGTTTTTCTTACCACGATGGCCATTCTCTAGGACAGCCCTGGCTGGCAAGAGAGTTAGATTTAGGTGTATCAGTCAGGTGAGACACAGAGGAGGCAATACAATAAAATACATGAAATAACAGAAGTAGTGTGTTACTTACAGGTACCAGAGAGATGGGGCAACGTGCCTCCTGGTGACAGTGGGAAGGGGGGAGCCATCCAGAACATGCAGGCTCAGCCAGCATTGGTGAGCAAGCGTGAAAGAGAAGAGCTTGTTAGTCTTCCTTTATTGGAGTCCTGGGTGATATTGAGGCAGGTTTTCTGAGGAGACCTCTAATTGGGGGGTTTATAAGAAGCAGATGGAGTCATACTATGATGAGAGGCGGTCACTGTGGTATATCTGTGCAGTTCAAGGGCACAAGGACAGTAGCAACCGGGTAGAAACAAACACCACATCGTGATCTCTAGTATTATTTTTCCTTCACCAAAACCAAAGTCAGTGGACAAATAGGTGCAAAACTGGCACAGCGTACCCAAGGTGAGCTCGAGATGTCTTGCGCCAGTTAGCAAAAAAGCTGTCAAATGCTGAGTTATTGTCAAAGGACACAAGTGCCACCTTAAGGGAATTACCATTGCCCATAGTGATCATTGGAGCATCAGAATGACTGTATTTTTTCAAACACATAAATAAAAATACATGATTTCCCTGGTAAAATAGGGAGAATGATCTCGTCGACTCCCTATTTATATTGCTATGTTACTATGGTACCATCTCATTATTCTGAAAATTATTAAATTAAGGGAAGAACTCAAGTATCTATTCCAGATTTTTGTTTTCCTTTGGTGGCACTGCAGATTAATCCAGGGCATTCTCAACAAGCTACATCCTCAGCCCTCTTTTTGTTTTTCTCATTTTGTCCCAGGGTTTTGCCCAATCACTGCATTGCCCTAGGCTAGAACTTGAGAGACTCCTACCCTAGCCTCCCAGATTATTGGGATTGTGGGCATGTATCTCCGTACCCAGCTACCCCTTTTTTGGGTAAATAGTATCTACAAGTAGCCAGGTAACTCATATTAATAAGTTTAGAAAGAAGGGTAAAATTAAGGGATCAGAGGAAGAGGAGATAATGAGTGGGGGCAGGGGTCAAAAATGATCAAAGCAAATGGAATTTATCATGGATTACAAAAATATCAATTTTATAAAGGAAGAAAATGTACTTTAAAAAACACTTTTTTAAACCCTCTAGTGAAATTATGAATCTAGGCAACATCTATCAGTGGATAATAAAATTGTTTGTTTAGTTAATTGCAGTCATATATACAAATGTGGATATGTGTATATAATTTACCTTAAAGAGACCTGCAGCAATTCATATACCATATAAATCACCTATTTAAAATAAAAATTCAGTGGTTTTGATATATTCAGGGTTTCACAATTAATCTTAGACTAAGATCTTTGTCACTCCAGAAAGAAACATCTCATTTTCCCAACCTCCCCATTCTGGCAACCACTAAGTATTTTCTTTCTATATAGAGTTGCCTACTCTGGATATTTTATGTAACTCAAATCATATAATATGTGGCCTTTTGTAATTGGCTTCTTTTACTTCACATAAATTCTAATGTTTACCCAGATTATAATGTGTCAGTATTCTATATCTTTTTATTACCAAATTTCACTTTACATTACAAAGAAGTATTATTCTATTGTATGCTACATTTTGGCTTTTATTAGTACTGAAGGTATAACATTCATGTACAAGATTTTGTGTTATGTCTTCTTCAGGGACATTTCTAGCGGTAGAATTTCCAAGTGTATGATAATGCTACATTTGACTTTTCAAGAAACTGGCAAAATTTTTCAAAGGGCCTATATCAGTTTATATTCCAACTAGCTATATATGAAGATTCCAGCCTCTTCATATTTTTGTGACCATCTTTTTAAGTACTGCCATTGCAGTAGGTGAGAAGTGGTCACTCATTAGTTGTAATTTGCATTGCCTGATGGCTCATGATAATGAGTATCCTGTCATGTGCATGTTGACTGTTCATGTACCTTCAAACTAGTGGGGGTTTGTTTGGTTGGTTTTTTTGTTTGAGTTGCCAATGTCCTCTGTTTGTTCTGGATACAAGTCACTTGTCTGCGCTGTGATCTGCAAATATTCTCTCCCATTCTCTGCATGTTCTTTTTACTTTTTTGATGGGTGTCATTGGAGAACATAAGCTTTAGTTCTGATGAAGTACAATTTATTTATTGTCCTTTATTGCTTACACTTCTGGTGTCAGATCTAAGAAAAATATTTCCTAACCCAAGATCACAAGATGTTGATCACAACATTCATAGTGTGAGAGAATTCACTATCTTATGAGGACAGGCTTTACCATATTAAAAGGGAGGTGGAGTATGCCTTTTCCAGGCTTTCTTATATTAGATAACATGCAAGCATATGGCAAAGTCCTTCCAATTTGAAGAAGCTAGACCAGATTTTAAGGCAAAGTAAAAGTAAATAAGGTAGAATACATTCCAACAAAGGCAGAAGATTATATTCAGTTTACAACATTCAACATGTGCAGGAGTTCATGACAGCATGCAGCTCCTCTGTCCAGAGTGTAAACCACAATTGCAGACATAGTATCTGTTTGAAAATCTTATCATGAATAATCAGTTCCTAAGGTGAACAAGTACTGTATAGAATGCTCCTGGGAGCCTGCTTTCTGTTGTTTAAAAAAAAAAAACTCTATGTGTCAATCCTTAACCCATAGCCAATTAAGCACAATAAAGTGCATATATAAATAATAAGCATGTATATCAGGATGTGAAATGCACAAAATATTAAAATAATTAATATGGTTGTCAGTATTTTGCTTTATATCCTCTTTGACATTCAATGAATTCTTCAAAATATTTATATTCTGATGTTCTACCAATTATATTTGAAATATAACAATATATAACATATATATAAATATACTGAATGTGAAGTATGTAAGTTTGTATACTGAAAACCAAGAGGAACAGCACAGTGGTTAGTCTCTGCTCTAGCAAGCAGAAGGCTCTGAGTTCAATTCCCTAGCACCACATAAAGTCAGATGTAGTGGCACATACCTGTAATCCTAACACTCTGAAGCCTGAGGCATGAGGATTGTCTTATGTTGGAGGCTACGTAGTGAGTTCAGGATTAGCCTAGACTGTAGAGCAAGATACTTTCTCAAAAACACACACACGCACGCACACACACAAATCTATGAGGCATTCTATCAGGAAAATATTAATGACGGAAATAATCTGCAAAAGCATGCCTGCTTTAACCATGACATGCCTGACACCATACTTGAGGTACATGTATTTACAAGCTCTTATCTAAAAAAAGTGAGTATGTTTCCTAATCGTGTTCTTCTTGTATGCCCCGTACCCGTAGTCTTACGTAAATCGTGAAAGAAATGCAGATCTTCTTGTTTCATTTTTAGCCAGTTAAGCTCTCACCTTATGGAGCATGGTGAAATCATCTTACCCCAGCACTTATGTGGGAATTTTGGATTCTAATCCCAGCTCTGTTCAGGTACCACCATAGACAAGTCACTTCCTTTCCTTTGGCTAAAATTTTATTTATAATTTTAGAAGTGCTTTGAAGTGGAAGAGCTCTAGGGTTATATTCAATTCTAGAACTATTTGATATTTTTATATAAAACATGGTCATATAAAGCTGAACAAAACATATTCAGGTGAATAAACAGTTCCCAGGCCTCTCTCCTCTAAATGTTCAAATTTTTCCTAAACAGTTTTTATCCTATTCTTAGAAAAGACCAGTTGTTTCTTTCATTTAGAAGTCATATCTGGTCTTACAGGTTAAGAAGACAGTGATGAAAAAATTTTAATCAATTTATTTGTCATTTTAAAATGTTATCAGCAAGTATTAAAAAGCATATGAACCACAAAATAGATGGTTAACTTTTTATCATTCCTATTTCTGAGTGAATACCTGTAATTTGAAAAGAACAATGAGAAGATAAATTTGGTAGTGTTAATAGGCAAGTCCTCACTGGAGAATTTTTTTTTTCCTAAGCATTACTCTGCCACCAATGAAGCCTCATTATTTCTAAGTGTCCTGATCAATAAGGTCATGCAAGATTGATTTCAGGACTGTCACCGTGTTTATGACAAGAAGCATATAGAGTCATTTATAGCAGGGGCAGTGATTTGCCTATTGATGAGCAAGCCAAGGAATAAGCAAACCCCATCTTTACATGTTTTAGGGTGGTAAGGAAATCTCTGTGTTGTCTGTCGCGGAAAATGTAGGAGGTTAATTTTGTTAATTGAATTTCCCTAGGGCAAACAAAAGTATACTGTTACATAGGAGAAGTGTAAAAGGACTAAATTCATACAAATCTCTAATATGTATAAGTTGGTTGCATTGATTTTCTGCTGTTAATGGTCTGGAATAGATGCTCAGTTGGCCTCAGAAGAGACAAGATTGACTACAGCAACTCCATTCTACATTAGACTTTTAAAAATCACAATTACAGATACTTCAAATAAAAGATGTATGTATGTATTTAAATTTAAAAATACATTCTTATTTTACTGTATTAAAATATCATGTGTTTTAGAATATGTAACAAAATTTTTCCATTATCCCTCACAAATATAATTCTAAGTACCACTTGATATTCTGTCATATAATAGCACTATAATCTGAAGCCGAGTGTGGTAGCACATGTCTGTAGTCCTGGCACTTGGGGAAACTGAGGCAAGAGGATTGTCTTGAGTTCAAGACCAGGCTGGGCACCAGAGTGAGTTCATGACAAGCCTGAATTACAGAATGAGACTCTTCTCTCCCAAAAAAAAAAGGACTGTAATTTTTTGGTTAGTTTTTGTTTGAGGGACATTTAGATTTATAAGGATTTTGTAAAAAGAAAAATAATTTATATAGATATTCTTTATATTTTTAAGATATACAATACATAGCTTATATAAATGGAATAATCTAAGCCCCACTCATTTTCCTCCTGTCATTCCTCTCCTCAGATGTCATAAATATTAACAGTTTGGAATATATTCTTCCAGATTTTTTTCTATACATATGCTTAAAATACACACCCATATATATTTCCTTATAGAAAAATCAAAATAGACCTGTAAATACAACTCTTCAATTTTACTAAGCATAATACTATGAATATTATTTAATGTCAGCATGCAGAGGGCTGTGGTCCCAGCTCAGTGATAAAGCTCAGAAGTACAAGGTCTTGGGTTCAGGTGCCCAGAACCACATAATAGCTGGGTGTGGTGGTGCACACCTGTAATCATAGCACCCAGAGGCTGAGGTGGGAGGATTTCTGTGAATTCGAGGCCAGCCTAGGCTCCATAGTGATTCAGGACCAGACTGGACTAGGAAGTGAGACCAAAAAAGAAATAATCCATATGTGAAGATCTACCTAATGATCTTTTAAAATTATTAATAGCTTATCTTCTTAAATTTTTGTTTGATCAGACTGGGCTACAGAGCAAGACCCTGTCTATAAATAAATAGTTTTATTGTTATTTATTTATTTATTTGATGATACTGGAGATCATGCCCAGGGCCTTCACACTGAAATACATCTCTATTCCATTTTTATCTTTGATTTTGATTTTTGGTTTTTAAGGCAGTATTTTACTAAGTTGCCCACCCAGGGCTGAACTTGGGATCCACTTGCCACAGCCATCCAGAATACTGGGATTATAGGTTGTGCCACCAGACCTGGCTTATTTTTTAACTTTAAAAAGATGAGAGGCTAGGGGCATAGCACAGTGGTTCCAGTGTTTGGCTAGCATGCACAAGTCCCTGGGTTCGACTCCCCAGTACTAATTAAGCTGGGCATGGTGGTACGCAATATAACCCCAGCACTGGGAGACTTAGGCAAGAGGCTTGCCATGAGTTTGAGGCCAGTTAATTTGGGCTACATAGTGAGTTCAGGACCAGTCTGAACTACAGAGCTAGAACTTAACCTCAGAAAAAAAAAAAAAAAGATGGCTACTCGTGATTACATGAACTATCCAAAAGATAATATTTACCCCAAAAATGCACCACGGAATTCTTGATAAATAACAATTAAATACTTTTAATATTTTAACTTAAAACACTGAAGTGTGTATTTTTTCAACAATCTTCTGATCTAGGAGCAAGCTTTTAATACGTGAATGATTCATACTTATATATTGTCTGCAAATTCCACACACCAGGTTTTATAGAAGTGAAGCAAGCACTTGTAAATCAGTCTGAGTTCGTGATGAGTCCTTGAGACTTTTATATTTTCTTTTCAATTCTTTCACTTTTCTCATTAGTGTATAATTTGCTGGCAAGTTTGTATAGCAGTTACTATTAAGTCTTTGTTGAGCACTCAACATGCGCTGGGGGAATAGCCCAGCGATTATAGAGTGCTTTCCTAGCAAGTGAAAAGCCCTGATTTCATTCCCCAGCACCACCTAAGGCCTGTGTGGTGGTCCACATCTGTAATCTTACCACTTGAGAGGCTGAAACAGGAGGATTGCGGTGAGTTCGAGGCCACCCTGTACTGCATAGCGCACCCCTATCTCAAAAACAAACAAAAAAATCTAAAGCACTCAACACAATTTTTATAGTAACAAATTTTTGTCCAAGTTATGAGTTTTATTGACATTTAAACTTGACAAATAACTATAGTCAGTTGATATAAACTTGTATGGAAAGAGAATAAACTTAATAATGGTTGGCATAACACTCAGCAAATGTTGTATTCACTGGAATATAAGTGTCGGTCTTCATGTTTTACAAAAGAAAAGGAAAATATCCCAACACTTGGGCTAAATGCAGATCAGCTCAAATAACTTAATACTATTCCAGTTGATTTGCCTGTTCATGGCTTTCCAGAATCTATTATTAACTTACAGGGCGTTTTAAAGCTGCAGAGTATTTGTCAATGATAAGCAAGAAGCAACAATTTGCCATTATTACTTGTATTACTTTCTGATATTGTCTTATTAATATTACAGTTGATCCCATAAATATACATCCTTGCAAAGTGTACAAGTAATATCTGTAATATGTTGAGTATATTTTTAATGTCACTTCAGAATGGTTTTATTTATTTTTAAGATAGGGTTTCACTATGTTGCCCAAACCATTTTTGAACTTGTGTACCCAAGTGATTCTCCTATCTCTGCCTCCTCTGTAGCTGGGGTTGTGGGCACATACCACCACCATGCCTGGCTTGTCAACATTTCATTCAGAAAGTAAATGTTGAGCCTATACAGTATTTTGTTTTTTGGGATTTTTTTTTTTTTTAGCAAAGTACTAGAAGAGAATCAGAGAATGTTAAAAGTTAATTTGCTTTAACATTATTTAACCAACTCTCTCATCTAAGCAAACAGAGTAATAAAGGCCCATAAAGTCAAAGTTAACCATTCTAAAGTGACTACTGAGACCAGAAATGTATTTTTGACTCTTCGTTCATACTAGCTTGGGATGTTTCCTAAACTGATAGCTACCCCTATAAGTAAGTGATATGTTTTTAACGCATTCTCTGTAACCCATGCAGACTCTCTGCATAGCCAAGAGCCTGAATGGAAATCTAAATAGTGAAATTGTGGTATATTTCTGCAGCCCAGCAATACTTGTAAGTTAGAGAGTAGTCCAAATTAAATTTTTCATAAATGTCCATGGAATATATGAATGAACTGTGCCTAAAGGTATAAAGGTCTTCACGATATAGTTTAAAATAGGAATTTTTCTTAGCAGAAGATAACAACGTGGTCACATCCTGAGCATGATAAACCATTCAGTCTGTAATAACACATGCTATTCATTGCTGTAGGTGCTCTAAATGTGTTTGATTCCAGAATTTATTCATGGCCCAAATTAAGACTGATGCTTTACATTTAACCCTTATATCTTATTATCAATGTGAGAACATTTGTATCTTACTACTGATAATGACAAAATGTAAATGAGGGAGACAGACACACTAACTTACAAGGCCACCATTTCTGAGAAGAATGTTTGGATAACCTTCTGAGTTTGAGTTCTCATTTGTCCTATTCCAAAATGATGCTAGGGATATTGCAGTTCCCAAAGGGGAAAAAAGCCATTTTAGATTTTATGGTATGTTCCTAACCTATTTCCAAGAGAAAAAAAATTAGTAAATGACAGATGGTTGAAATTGTTTTACAGATCTTGGTGAATATTTGTGTAATTCCAATTGTACCTGTTGCAATATTCCTAACTTTTGTGAAAGGCACTTGTTCTTTGCTTGTCTCTTAACATCCTCAGGTTGGGATAAAGCCCTAGGCTGAGCATAAAAGAGAGAGAGGGCTGTTCTTCCTTCTCTACTGGGACTCCTAACCTAGCAAAGAGAAGGAAGACTGCGGAAACAGCAATAGCTGTTGTGATTATGAGCTTGGAGTATCCGTGATAGATCCTCATTTTTCTGGTTAGAACCTCTGTGGCAAAATACTGCAAATGCTATCAGTTAAGAAACAGTTTTCCTGGAGTGGTGAGACATAGGCCAGCTTTGACAGTTTAGCAAGACTCTGTCTCAAAAAAAGAAAGAAAGAAAAGAAAGAAAGAAAGAAAGAAAGAAAAAGTTATAGCTCAGTTCCATATCCAGTACCACATGGACCCCTCCACCCATGACAGTTTATTGGTGTCATATCCTCTGGAAATCTTCCTAACGGGCTGCCCCCTCTGTTCTCTTGCACTCACTCCTTGTGTGCTGTCACTCCAGGAAAACCATCCTGCCTTTGTGATCTGTCCATTTGTGTTTACTTCTCTTATAGCACTTATCATTTGTGTATTGTAGTATTCGCAATTCTTCAGAACTACTTTAAATGTTTTAAAAAGTGTAAGACTGGGTATTTTCTCCCTTTATGGAATTTTTTATCATAAAAAATGAAAAGGTTGCTTTGGACCACCACAAACCAACTAAATAAACATTTCCACCAGTAATTGAAATGTAGCCAGATTTGAAAACCATCTGTAAATCAGAATGGTTATTTTGATTGTTTGTCTTCTTATAGAATTGTAGTCCTTGAGGATCCTTTTATTTCTGTGCTAAACCTGACATATTACCAGATACTCCATAAAGACTTAAAGAAGAGATCACAAAATGAATGAATGGATAGTATTACTCCGTTAACTCAGAAAAAGCTAACAAGTAAAATAATGAAAAATTTCCCACCATTTTTATTAATACATATATATGCAATACATAATGTTTACAATGAAGAGTGTTTTGTGCACATATATATCACATCAATATTATAGTCCCTTCCCTTCCCCTACCCATTTTTGGCTCTTGGTCACCTTTCTCATCCCCCTGGAACTCCCACTGTTACACCCATTTGGTTCTATCGAACCCTGTATTCTGGTTTTTCAAAATCAGAGAAACCATGCACTATTTAACATATTTAATCTTCTGCATTTGACTTATTTCACCACTCAAATTACCACTCTTTAGCTCAGCTTCCCACCCCTAGAAAGGGCTGCAGTGGCCATATCTTGATGCCTCTTCTCTGTGTCCAGCAGAGCCCTTTATTGGAGCGATTTGCTGAAAGTTCTTTCTTTCTTTTTTTTTTTTTTTTTTTGTATCTTACTATATCTTTGTTGAGATTCTTTAACATGGCCTCACCCACCAGTCCACATGAGAAGAGAACTGTAACAATGAAATTCATAAGGCAAGGCTAGAAAATGTGAGAAAGAAAAGGAAGTTGAATTTTAAATTCCTTAGCTGAGTACAGAAAGGTAAATGTTTGTACATTCAAATGACATTCGGGTTGTCATTGCATCAGTCAGTTTTCTTAGGATAAACTTACATCAAAGAACAATTAAGTGAATTGCTATACTAAACTAACTTAAGTGTATATCAGATTGCTACATTAAATGAATTTAAATCCATATCAATTAAGTCTATTATACTTAAAGCAATAAATAGAATGGCATACTCTTTTCAGAATTGTCTATTTTTCATAAACTATTCACATTTCACTAATTACTAACATTTTGTCAGATTTTATCATTTTATTTACCTACCCATCTATAAAATCATCACACATATTTTGAAAAGATTTTATACCAATTCCTCACATTGGGTATAATTATTATGTTTTGCAAACTAATATACTATTAAAATAACAATTATAGGGGAAGTTTCATAGATTTTATGGGATAGCTACTATACTATGTTAGAAGGATACCAATGAAATAATTCAAATGACAATCTATTTTTTTTGTTGTTGCACTTTCTCTTTAGATGTTTCCTTTTCTCTGGTTTTGGTGCTGTTTTTTTTCTCTGTCTGTCTCAAAGATTCCTTCAAGTATTTTCTGCCACAGATTGCCTTAGGAATTCTTGGTCATGAAAAATTTTGACTTCTCCTTCAATTTTTAGGGATAATTTTGCTGGATACAGCAACCTGGGGATACTTGGTGTCATTTAAAGCTTGAAAGATTTTGCTCCAGGCTCTTTTGGCCTTTAAAGTTTGTGTTGAGGAAACTGCAGTAATTCAGATGAGTTTGTCTTGGGTAGAGTGCTGTCTGTTTTTCTCTTTCTGCTTTTAATATTATTTCTTTATGTTGTATTTCTGAAGTTTTGATTCTGATATGTTGTGGCAAGTCTCATTGCGGGTTGAGGCTATTTGATGTTCTGTATGCTTCTTGTACCTGAAAATTAATTTCTTTTTCTAGATTTGCGAAATTTTCTTGCATGATTTCAGTGAATAAATTCTTCAACGTTTGGTGCTGTCTTCTGAACTTTCTCCCACACCCATAATTCTGAGATTGGTGCTCTTTGAATCATCTGTCAGCTGTTGTATCCAGCTACTTTGCTCAATTCTAATTTTGAAGTCATGCCTAATTGTAGCATTTGTTTCCTCAGCTTTGTCTTCAGGGTCTGAAATTCTGTCCTAGTATTGTTCAAATTGACTTCCCTGCTTTCAGATATATTTTCCATATTCTGAATTTCAGTCTGATTTCTTCTCAAAATTTTCCCTTCTGTATTGAAATATTCCTTCATATCTTCATTTCCTATATACCTTAGTCACCTTTTTATTTGTGGATTCTATATGCTGAGTGAGCTTTGTCTCCATTAGGACCAGTATTTGTTAGTAAGTTCCTCTTTAAGCCTGCTGATCTTTGAAGTATCTTGTTTGAACTGGTTGTTTGACTCATTTATTTGTTTTTGACTTCCTTCCCTATGAGTGCCACTATTTCAGGGCCCATGACATCTGTTTCTGGGGTCTCAGCCATCTCTGTGGGTGTCTTGTTACCTTGTCTGCTTCCCATGTTTCTGTTGTTGAGAGACTTTAAGTGCCTAACTGAGAGATTTCTTTGAATGAGTATGGGTGGGATGTGAAATTGCTCTGAGTTCTGTGCTCGGTGTAGACAGTAAGGGAGGACCTAACAGTTCTATGGCCCCTGGGGTGTCTTATTTATGTCCAGCCCCCTCAGCAAAGTTTTTCTGCCTGTCCTGGCTTCCCTTTTCTGAAGGAGGGGCTCTCCACCCTTGGAGGTGCCCCCACTATACCCAAGCTTTTCCAGGTCCTGGTGACCTTTCCATCCTCTCTGCACCTGTCTCTTATACCATTTTCTTCCTAGGCACTACTTAAGAGTGACCGCAAGAGCCCTGATGTGCCCCTGTGAGACTTCTTGTACTTGAAACACTTCAGTGTTGGGCTCTTACCTTAAAATGGCTCTTGCTTACATCATTGCCTATTGTGGCTGCCAAGCACTACTTCTTACCTAGACTCCAGGAGGCCTTTTCTAGGAGGAACTCACATTGTGTTTGTAGTATTCACTACCTTCAGGTTTGTCTTTAAATGCTGAGGCTACCATCTGCTATCAATTCCCACTTTTCTCAGATCTGTGCTTATCTCAGTCTGAGGTTCTAGGCTTCAAGTTTTCCCTTTCTGTGCACACTGGCAGCTGAGGGCTATGCTCAGTCAGCCAGGGGCACCTTCTTGGGCTTCTGTTTTCCTTCACTTCCAACGTGTCTTTGTGATTTCTGACCTTCCGGTGGCCTCCTTTCAGTTGTCGGGGTGCTCCTTCCTCTCCTAGCTCTGTCAGAGGTTCTGGGCCCCAGGTGTGCTTTCCTCTATCTGTGGATGCAGGCAGCTCCCAGCCATTTGCATTTGGCCTGAGGTAACTTCCTGGGATACAATTTTTCCCCTGCTTCCACTGTTTCTTTAGGATTTCAGATCTTCCCCTGGCCTCTTTGCAATTATTTGGGTGTTCCTTCCTGTCCTAGTTACATTGAACAGTTGTTTTTTTGACTATATTCTCAACTTTTTGAGTGAGTCCATGAGGAGACATTGTGTAGCTCTGTTACTCAGCCACCATTTTGATCAAAAGTCTCTCAAATAATGGAATTTGTATATATGTAAATATTTTGTAGTAATACACAAATACACGATTCCAATTACCTTTTTGGTATTTTATTTTTTGAGGTATGATCTCCCTGTGTTACCCAAACTAGCCATAAATTCCTGGGCTAGAAGCTGTGGTGCTACTTTGACCTCCTAAGAGGCTGGAACTGTAGGCAGTACCACTGTGTTCAGCGTATTGTAATTTCTCTGAGGATAAAATGAAAAATAGGCCAAAATGTACAAACTGATTGGCTATGCATTATTAAGACTTTTGCCTATAAAGATTAAGGTATATTATTGGTGGTTTATGAAGGATATTATCGTGGATACTGTTGTGCTTTGGATCTCAAATGTCCCCAAAAGCCTAGTGTTTGGAAGGTGATTGAACCATAGGAGTTAATCCACTGATTTCCTGTGGCTACAGGATGGAGCCTGGTGAGAAGGGATGGATCACTAGGACATGACCTAAAAGGTTGTAACTCCCTCTCCCTCACTAGTTCCATCTTCATCCTCTGCTTTCTGTCTTTCCATGCTGTGAACAGCTTTTCTCCACTAGATCCTCCACCATGCCATTCCACTACTGCAGGCCACCCATGGACAGATTGAGAGACCTCTAAAATGGGAGCTAATAAACCTTTCTTAAGTTGTGGGTGTCAGGTACTAGATGCCAGCAACCAAAAAAAGAATGAGGAGGCCAGTTAATATAGGGAGTTTGTCTTTTTCAGTCGAAGCATTACGAGATGTGCATTTCTACTATGGGGCCAAGACAGACTTGGTAGAAGAAGCTAGAGAAATGTGGTCCATAGGAGAACAAAGTACTTTACTTGCCCAACACTATTCTAGTATTACCTAAATCTTAGGTTAAAAAATGAGGCTGAGTGTCTTTGTTAGTACAAAGATCAAAGAAGGGACAGAAAGAAATTGAAAAGCTACAGAGCTGTACCTGGGATAAACAGAAGCAGACAAAAACAGCCTCACAGATACAGTCAAGAAGTTAGAACTAGACTGTGACAAGAGAATATTACTGTGCTCTCACTTTATGGATATGTTTAGAGATTAACGAAGGAGCTTAAAGGAAACTATAAGTAGCTAGTATTTTTTCTTTTGAAAAACAAGACTGAACTAACCACATAGGGAGAGCTAGATTAGGTACACAATTTTTACCGTTTTGTCTTTGATTTTAAAATTGCATGTTTTATAAAATGAACCTAGAGGCTTTGATTTTAAAATGCTGCAGCATGAATAGAGTTGCCAGTTTTTATTTTAGCTGATGTGAACAAGTTGAAATGTACAGTTGCTTTTGTTTTTAATTTGCATGGTAAGAATATCTGCCTTTGATTTACAAAAGTCTTTTCAGTGCATATTACAAATTCAAAATGTTATCAGAATGATTAATCAAGCTTAATCATAGTAAATACATTAAGATAATTTTATTATATTGCAATATGAATTATTTTATTAAAATGTATTAAATGGTTTAATTGGTACTTAATTTAAACTATTAGAACATAAATTTTGGCTGTGGGAACAAACCTTAGAGATTTGTTACTGTCCTGTAATTACCTCTATTCTATTTTTAAACACACTTTCACATGTTTAGAAATAAAATTTGTAATATGTTTGTCCTGCAGGTTAAAGCCATTATTAAGCTCTCTAAGTATGTGTCACCCAGTAATAACAGTGTAGGAATTGTAAGCATTTTAAGCTACACAAAATATATAAATTCAGTGTGCAGTATTCTAATCTTATATTACTTAAAAATATAATTTAATTTGATCTTATAATTATAAAATAACAGACTTTGACAAAAGTTGTCATAAGATTTATTCATCCCATTGGACTTGTATAACTTTTCAGGAAAGCTATACCAATGAGTAATAACAGTTATCTCTTAAAAATGAGGAAATAAAAGAATGGCATCCATTAAATTTGAAGAAAATTAGTTTCCAGTTTTATTTCATCATGTCCACTTAAAAATCATTGAAAAACCAGAAGTATAAATTAACACATTTTAAGATTCTTCTTTGGTTTAAAATCATCCTTTAAAGAAAAATATTTACCCTTTTCTACTGCCTTCTTATCCTTTTGTTACACATATTATTCTTTTCTCAACTAAGTTGTAACGGTCTCATAGTTGCATATTTTTTGAAGACTGATGACAACACTTATGACCTCCCAAAGTTGCTCCCTTGGTGACCACTAATGGTTTATCTAGTGTCAAACAAGATCTTTGTTTTCTTGATTTTAGATAAATTTGCAGCCCAGTACTTCACCAGTCATGATGTCAGTTGTTTACATTTCAGCAAAATGTTTGTCATAACTTTCAAATACAGGGGAACTGTAGACAGACGGTGTTTATCACTTTACCGAGACTGTCAGAAATGGTTGGCCTCAGCATAACTGACTCAGGCCTAGTGTTTACATTTTATTCTGCAAACTGTCAGGCCTACTCACTATCGTTACCAAGTACAGCATGAGAAGACAAATAGCACAGAATTTTTATAACAGTTTCTATATCTTCCTCCGAAGTCATTTTTAAAAAGTATTTTGTAGTGATGATGGCTGAATTATGAAGAGAAACCATTAAAACAATGAAACTGGTAATACTACTATTTTAATTAAAAATCCTCTTCTGAAAGTAAAAGTGATAAATCACAGGTAGAATGCATTTTCTATGTTGATATTCTTTCCTATCACACCCAAGTTAAGGCAGAAAAATGTGCGGACAGGTAACTCAAAGAAGTTCTTACAGACGAGTAGAGACCATTTGTTTGCACAGTAGTCATGTCAATTTCAGGCATTTACTTCATCATTTATTGAGTGGGAATGAGAAAAAATTGGAAGTCAAATTAATATTGTTTATATGTCCATAGGTAATATGTTGTAGGTAAATATTGAATTTTTAACAGCACATTTCCTTCCTTATTCCCTGTGTGCCTTTTCCCTCTCCACATTCCCACTCCCTGAAGCAGGCCACTATTTATTCTTCAGAATAATCTCAGTAACCTGGATGGACCTTTAAGAAATCTTCCCCTAGTCTGCTACTTACTTAACATCTTTGGCCAGCTTTGTCATAGCTGATGCATAATATTAATTACTGATTTTCATGTTTATCTCCCCTACTAAACTCTTAAGTTCATAGAACATGAGAATTGTTTCACTGAATGCTAATGCAAAATGAGTTTTGCATGTAATAGGGTTGAATGAATGTTGCATTATCTAATTTAGGACATTACCCTCCTTACATTTCATGGCCCTTCATTACTTGTACTTTTATTCTCTGCCTAAGAGCATCATAATTTGTTGATCAGAGTAGCATCCTCTGTATTGTGCCAGCACCATCATCTTCACGTCATCTTGTAATACTGCATTTGTGATTGGCCCCCATTTGCTCTGCTTTATTGTGTCTATTTTCAAGCTGTATTCAAGGTGCATTTTCTTCAGAAAGTTTATGATTTAATCTCTTACAGAATGTGGTTAAGTACTATAGGCCTTCTGAATGCTTAAATTAAAAATTAATGAATGACACAGAAATTGATGCATAAAAGTTAGCATTAGCTTGCAGACTTGAGAGAAGAAAAGAGTACGCTAAACAGAGAGGAAAGTAAGTGATGGCGAAAATAATCTAACCAGAACTTAAATATTATCTATTGTTTCTCCTTGCTGCCAGTACAGTCATCTGTATGCTGTGCAAGCAGTGCTTTGGGCATGCCAAGCCACCTGGTGTGCTTCACCTGGGTGCTGCCTTGTGGAGTGGCAAAGGCTTGCAGCCTCAGTCTCCTCTCTGAAGCACTAGTTTTGAGGATTCTTCGAGCTCTCTAATCATGGGACTCTTTTAGATAGGTGAGAGTGACACAACTGATTAATGGAACTGTTTGAAAGTCTGAATTAATTGATGTGCATCTATGATGGTCTCTGGAATCACACTGGAGCTCACAGCTGTAGGAGCTGTACAGTTACAGTAGATGAAAGTTTTAAGTTACTATTAATACTTGACTACAGAAGAGAAGCTTTGCTGCACATCCAACCAGTACTTACATCATTCCAACAGAGTTTAGTAAGTTTTCTCCCTCAAGTTGTCTCAAAGCACGATTATAGAAAAGTAGTATATGTGTTAGAAAGTTTTCAGAAAACAAACTTAGAAGGAATTTCAGAGTCAGTGCCCCATATCTCCTGCCTAATATTAATGATAATGCTTATACATGCATAAAACTTGGTGGTTTTCAAAGATTATTTTGCACCCCATTCCTCATGGGATCACAACTTACACTCAACATCATGGGCCAGCAGGAGTGAAAAGTATGGGGTTTCTGTTGGGCAATAGGAGGAGAGCTTCTGTTCCACTGTACTCCATCCACGAGAAAACATACATTGTTGTTATGGGAAGCTTTTGATAATCTTTGCCCCTGTGCCTCATGCTGATGACAGTGGAACAAAAAAGCTGCAAAGTGAAAGGGTGTGGACACAGTTCAGCCATCAATTTCATTAATTTTACTAAAGATTGGTGAATACACAATCACCTGTGTGTACAATGCTGAAGGTCATCTTTATTTATAGCTAAAAGACAGTGGGAATATCTATAAAACAGTTTCATTAATTACAGGCTAATAATTATTCTTAAGTTACATGTGCCTGGTGCCATGCTTTTTTTACTACATATTAACATATTTAACCCTCACAGAAACTCTTGCTTTTATTGTCCTCAGTTTATAGATGAGAAAACTGAGCAGATAAGAAGCATAACTTGAAAACATTTTTTACCTATAGTTCATGCAAGAATGGGATCTATAGCATGTGGTAGTTCTGTTTTTAGTTTTTTGAGGTGCCTTCATGCTGTTTTTCATAGAGGCTATACTGATTTGCATTCTCATCAACAGTGTACTACTGTTACTTTTTCTCCGTATCCTGACCTGTATTTGAGTTTGGTTTATTGTTGTTTTAGAGTAGCCATCATGTTACCTTTATATCATTGTAATAGAATACTTGAGGAAAATCAACTTAAAGGAGGAAAGATTTATAAGTTCGTGTTTGCTCATGGTTTCAAAGGTTTCAGTCCACGGTCATTGGCTCTATTCCTTTTAGGCCTGTGACAAGGCAAAAACATCATGGCAGAAAAGCATGGTAGAGGAAAGCTGCTTATGACAACCAGGAAGGAAAATGAGAAAGCAATAGAGACAGATAGAGAGGAAGAGAGATCAAATAAGGGGCCAGAGACATAACCTTTAATGGCCCCAGTGAACAGCTTCCTGCAGATAGATCCTACTCATAAAGTTTCCATTATCTCCCAGTATCCCATTAAGATATTATCCCATCAATGGATTAATACATTGATGAGGTTAGAGCCTTCCTAATCCCTGCGCCCTGCCTCTTGAGTATTATTACATTGGGTACCATGCTTTTAACATAGGAGCCTTTGCAGGGTATTCCAGATACAAATTATGACGGCCATTCTACAAGATGGATTCTGTTTAGTTTGCATTTTCCTGATGCCTAAAGAAATTAAACATTTTTTATATTTTTATTGGCTATTTATACTTTTTTAAAAAAGTGTCCATTCAGGTCATTTGCCTATTTTTGTTGTTGAGCCTTCTTTTCTTTCAGTTCTTTATGTATTTTCTGATTGCTAATCCTATATCAGATAACTTGCTAGGAATATTTTCTCCTATTCTGTTTGGTTTTGTCTTCCTTGATTATTCCTTGCTACCCAGAAGCTTTGTAATTTGATATTCCAGTTCTTGCTTTTACTTTCTGACTATTCAGGAAATTGTTGCCTATATCAATATTTTGCAGTGCCAGAGACATCACAGTACCAGATTTCCAGATACACCCTGAGCCACAGTAACAAAGCCATCCTGATATTGTTATAGAAACTGACTTGTAAGCCAGTAGGATAGCATAGAAATAAATCCATGCATCTATAGCTGTGGGTTTCTGCACAAATGTGCTAAAAATTTATGTTGGAAAGAACACAGCCTCTTTAACAAATGTTGCCAGGAAACTTGGATATCCTCATACATAATATTAAAATAAAGTACTCATCTAGCAAGCACAAGGCCCTTGGTGGTGGCAAGTACATGTAATCCCAGTGCCCAGGAGTCTGAGGCAGGAGAATTGCTGGGAGTTCAAGGCCATCCTGGGCTATGTAGTGAGCCCAGGACCAGGTTCAACTATGTGGAACAAGACCTTGTCTCTCAAAATAATAATAATAATAATAATAATAATAAAATTTAAAAAATTGAAACTACTTTGCTGTCTCTCTCCATAAACCAAAATTAGGTCAAAATGTGTCAAAGACCTTAATGTAAGAGCTGAAACTTTGAAACTGTGGAAGAATGGAAAAAAAAGCTGATGTTCTCAGAATGCTGGGCTCAATGCCACAGAATCACAAAAGATGAAGAAAAAACAAAACAAGAAAGAGGGGAGATAGTAGACACAAAGTGTTAAAAAGTAAAAAAAAAAAAAAAAAAAAAAAAAAAAAAAAAAAAAAAAAAAAAAAAAAAAAAAAAAAAAAAAAAAAAAAAAAAAAAAAAAAAAAAAAAAAAAAAAAAAACACCAGTGGGCTGGAGGCATGACACAGTGGTTAAGTGCCAGCCCTGAGTTTAATCCCCAGCACCACATAAACTGGGCATGGTGGCACACATCTGTAATCCCACCGTTCAGGAGGCTGAGGCGGGAGGATTGCTGTGAGTCCAAGGCCAACCTAGGCTTCATAGTGAGTTCAGACAAGCCTGGGCTGCAGAGTGAGACCCTGTCTCAAAAAAAAAAAAAAAAATCAACAGTGAGGACAACAGGAATAACTGAAAAGAAACAGGAATAATGTAAATGAAAGAATAATAATAAAATTAAGGCAGGAAAAAATGGCAAAATAAAAGTGTAGAGAGAGTAAGTGGAGAAAGAAAGAAAAAGGAAAGAGACAAAACCTACCAGAACAACAAAATATTAATAAAAAGCAAACAATTTCTCTTCCAAGGATCTGATATGTAGGCAAGAGTAGAAACTCTCAGTCTATGATGATCAGAACTTCTTTGTGCATTTTTTTAGGCCATGCACTGAGGGCCATGTGTCCCTTTGCTGGTTTGGATGATAGAACAAGTTAAGGCAGAAAACAGAGATCCCTACAGACATTGTCTCCAGGTTAATTTGGGTTATGCAGTCCAAGAGATAGGAAGACGCCTAATGCTTGAGGGTGTCAGAGAGCTAGCATAGAATTTGGAATTCTGCATAGATTCCCTCAGGATCTCTGTACTTGGAGAGTGAGGATAGTACTGGCTCAGCGGCAAACTCCTTTGCACCCCCAGGAATGAAGAGAGACTCTAGTGGTCTCAGAAATCTATGCTCGAGGAAATGGTATTGGGCTCTGTGTAACCTGTCATCCACACTTGTGGTGTTCCCAGTCCTGGTTCCCCTATGCTGTCATATGTAGCCCTCAGATGGAGCCCTGCAATGCTGATGCCAAAGGGAAGCAGGTTCCATCCTCCCCTATGCTGCTTCCCAAAGAAATAAGGTCAGAAAGGTAGGGTCCTTCTCAGGATAGCTCACACCATGAGACCATGAGAGTGTAGTGGGATGTATAGAGAATTTTTCCAGAACTGTTTGAAATTGTAGTATTGTTGTTTGAACTCATATATATGGTGTGTGTGTGTGTGTGTGTGTGTGTGTGTGTGTGTGTGTGTGTGTATTTTTTTGAGACAGGGTCTTGCTCTACAGTCTAGGCTGGTTATGAACTATGAAGCCCAGGCTGGCCTTGAACTCAGAGCAGTCCTCTTGTCTCAGTCTCCTGAATGCTGGGATTACAGACGTGTGCCACCACACCCAGCTTATTGGGTGCTGGGGAATCAGTCTTAGGGCCTTGTGCTTGCCAGGCAGTCCCTCTGACCACTGAGCTACTCCTCCAGCCCTAGATCATATTTCTGTAGGGTGCTAAATTCTGCACCAGTGGTGCTCACTGGGACTGTCTTCCATCTTCCTTCATCCATCCCCCGCCTCCCTGGGAGTGGCTGTTGTCACTCCCTGTGTCATGTGTCCATTTCCTCATGGCAGGAGCACTGTGTTTACCCTATTCTACTACCCAGCATCTGTGTTCTTCCATGTCTCTGTCCACTGTGGAATGCCTCTCCAGCTTTCTCCTTTAGTTACCCACCTCAGTGAGCAGCAACATTCCAGTTGTTTTAATTTGTTGTGGAGGCCCAGGCAAGTGCTGGGTGCCTCTAATGTGTCACTGAGTCCTGGGTCTTCACACTGAACTACATTACAGCCCATCTTTGTTTTTGATTTTGGGTTAGGATTTCACTAAGTTGCTAAGTTGTCCAGGCTGGACTCAAACTTGCCATCTTCCTACCTCAGCCTCTCAGAGTGCTGGAACTACGGACCTGAGCTTCTGGTCTTACATCTTGAATTTTTGTCTTTCCTTTTCCCATTTTCCTTCCAAAGCACTATAAATTGTTCTGTGACTGTGGCAAAGATTTAACATCCTCTATTCCAAAAATTGAAATCCGAAATACTAAAATATCTGAAGCTTTTTGAGACTTAACACAGTACTGTAAGTAGAAAAGTTCACATCTGACCACATGATAGGCCAGGGTGAAAATGTACAAAAATTATTTAAAATATTGTGTAAAATTACTTTTAGGTTGAATATACAAATTATATATGAAACATGAATTTCATGGTCAAACTAAGGTCTCGTCTCCAAGGTATCTTACTATCTATATGTAAATATTCAAAAATGCGGGGAAAAATCTGAATTTTGAAAGACTTCTGGCATCAGCCATTTCAAATAAAGTTATTGAACCTACATAATACACATGTAATGGTGATGATTTCCAGAGACATTGCCTGTTCTCGGGAAACAAAAGCATGCTCTCTAGGTTCCCCTGGCACAAACCAGGGTTCCAAATACACATCAAATTCTGTTGTTTGAGAAGGAAAACATATATAAAAGACAGGTTCCGCCAAAGTATGACCATAAAGGAGTTAAGAGACTTACCCTACCTCCAGTTTTTTGGAACAGATCTTCCTTCCTCCTTCCTTCCTTCCTTCCTTCCTTCCTTTCTTCCTTCCTTCCTTTCTTTCTTTCCTTGAGACAGTGTCTCGCTCTGTAGTCCAGGCTGCTCTGGAACTCACTATGTAGCCCGGGCTGCTCTTGGACTCATGGCAATCCTCCTATCTCAGCCTCCCCAATGCTGGGATTACAGGCATGTGCCAGCAAGCCTGGTTTATGTGGTGCTGGGAATCAAACTCAGGTATTTAACACTTGACTTAGTGCTTGCTAGGCAAGCGCTTTAACTGCTGAGCCATTCCTCCAACCCTGGAACAGATATTTCAAGAGTTAAAGCCAGTACTTGATCCTTTAATTTTTTTTTCTCTTTTTTAAACCACATTTAGATAGTTTGGGTTTGAAAGGTTCAGAATGTGGGTTACAAAATGACAGTCTCTACTACTCCTTCAAAAGGATACAGTGACCCACAAGTAATTTGGATTCCTGAGAGCAAGATTCATTTAGTCCTTGAAAACCAAGGAATTACCGAGTCATTGACACATGATAAATTATAGCATGTAAATAATTTAGTTGATGGATACTTTATTGGAATGTCTCCTACTCTTTACTTTGAAGGGTTTTCATCTCTCTACTTTTATAAAAGGCCTCACGATCTTTATTATTCAGTATGTTCTGATTAGATCATGTTTCTGCAACCAAAAAATCATGTTCAAAATAGACCTTGAGGAGGGCATTCTTTTGGCAAATACAGATGTCTCAATGGTGTTACCCCCTGCCCATGATGTACTTCAGTCTAATAGCTGACTTTGGACATGTAGAAAAGCACTTAAAATACAGGATAGTGAGCTATGCTTTAGCAGGCCTCCTTGCTTTATCCTACATACTTTTAGTTTGCTCTGTCTGCATCTAGTGTCCAAGGTGACCCATAAGCCAGATCACTCTTTCTGACAAGGTCTCACTCTTAGTCTAGGCTGGTCCTGAACTCGCTACGTAGCCCAGGATGGCCTCAAATTCACAGCAGCTCTCATGCCTCAGCCTCCTACCCTTTTCATTTCTTACCTTGTCTCTTAAGACTTTAATATTTATTTATTGTGCTGCAACTTCATGGGGCCTTGCTGTTTCTCAGATTTGTCAGCAATCTTCTGAGGCTTTTTGTACTAAAATCTCTCTGCCTTCAAGCTCTGCTGTAGGTGGTTGGAAGTTTTATTCCTAATTTTCTTCAGATCTTTATTCAGATTTTGTCAAGAAATCTTTACTTATCACCCCATTTTAAATTGTTTTGTTAATTAACTTTCTAAACCTAGCTGGACATATTATTATAATCCTGTAATCCCAGCACTCTGGGAAGCTAAGGTAGGAACATTCCAAGTTTGAATCCAGTCTGGCCAACTTAATTACTTAGCAAGACCTTGTTGCAAAATAAAAAATAGAAAAGGCCTGGAGAGAAGTTGCTTAGTATAAAGGACCTGCATTCAAACCCGTAAGATCACCACCACCACCACCGCCGAAAAAGTAGTGTATAAAATATAGGACTGAGTAGAATAGTGCACACATTTGGGATCATCAGTTTTGATACAAAAATAATAGAAGCCGACTGGTGCACACTTCAGTTATTAAAGTAGTTGACTACCAAGGCAGGAATGGTGGTGCAGGCCTATAATTCCAGCACTTGGGAGGCTGAGACAGGAGGATTGCTGTATGTAGCCATCCTGGGCTACATAGTAAGTTCAGGACCAGCCTGGACTACAGAGTGAAATTTTGTCTCAGTAGTAATAATAGAAGTGAGTGATAATCAATGAGTGGGACAAGTAAGAAAGGGTTGAGGAATATTATTATTTAGGGCCACAGTAACAAACTACAGTCCATGAACCAAATCTGCCCCCATCCATCTTCCTTAATGTCACTCAAACTGAGACTTGTGTTTACATTTACTAGTGGTTACATTGTGCCCTTGGAAAAACCATATTTACTACTTGATCCTTTTAGAAAAAGTTTGTGGTCCCCTGCCACCAGTTTAGAGGAAGGGAAATGTTATGGGGAAAAATCAAAGATCAAAAGTCTAACATAAGCTAACAGGAAAGGCAGGGTTTCCAGATAGATGGGGATGTTTTGGGTTTTATTGACACTGGATATTTATGTACTTACTGATACATAAATTCTCCAGATACATAAGAAAAAAAAGAAAACTAAGAGAACATGGGTCGGCAATAAAATTGACATTTCTGTGGACTAGAAAAGTAATGACTAGAAGCATAAAATAGTAAAAATAGTAAAAGCCATACTTCTGTTGCACTCCTTGTTGTAGGACAGCCTGCAGTAGCTGGTATTCGGGTCCTGTTGAACAAAATGAAGCTAATGCCCCATAAGGAGCATGTTTATTACCGAAGGTTTGATCCTGGATCTTCTGTTCTTGAAATGAGGTTGAATAGAACCTATTGTTAAATGTTGCTTAGTGCAGCCTCTTACAGGAAGCCACAGGCTTAGGGGGAAAGTTCACAGCTTCACAACCAAGATTTGAATAAAGCTACCTTCCTGGTTAGTAATTGATGATGTAATATCCAGTAACACTGCTGGAGTTTCATCCCCTGAATAGCCATTTATGTGACCTGCAACTCTCAGTGCCCAGAGGGAAAGAAACTATGACAAAACACTCAAAATGTGCCTGTTAGCAGGACCAGCCTGAGCTATAGAGTGAGATCCTGTTTCAAAAAAAAAAAAAAAATGCCTGTTCAGAAAGATAGCTGTGAGATAATTTTTAAAAAAAAGAAGAAGAAGAAGGATGGAAGAATAGCTCAGTAGTTCAATGCTTGCATAGCAAGCTCAATCCCTGAGTGTGATTCCCCAGCACCACATAAACCAGGTGTTGTAGTGCATGCCTGTAATCCCAGCACTCGGAGGTTGAGACAGAGGCCAGCCAGGACTACCTAGTGAGTTCAAGACCAGCCTGGAGTGCAGAGAAAGACCCTGTCTCAGGGGGAAAAAAAAAAGTTACAGATGAAACTATTTTATGGGATTATTTATTATTTTTTAAAGTTTTGAACTCAGGGCCTTCACATTTAGCTATGTTCTCAGTCCTTTTTTTTATGTTGAAATAGGGTCTTCTATAACTTGTCAAGTCACCGAGACTAGTCTTAAACATGCAGTCCTCCTGCCTCAACCTCCCAGAGTGCTGGGATTATGTGTGTGGGCCACCATGCCCCATTTTTTAAAAAGAAAAATATTTTTAAAGAAATAAATTTACTATACTTGTTGTGGTTTGGATCTGGAGTGCCCCCCCCCCCCCCCCCCCCCCCCCCCAAGCCTCATGTTACCTACGAATACTGTACTATTAGGATGTGGAGCCTCCCTAGAAGGGGCAGGTGCTTGGACTTGACCTGAAGGGCTGTGTGCTGGTTTTGCCCTTTCTCCCTGACTTGACCCTGTTCTGCCATACTGTGAGGAGCTCTCTCTCTCTCTGGCTCTGGGCCCCTTTCCAACCATGCACTTGTGAATAGACTGTGACCTTCTGAAATTGTGAGCTAGAATAAATTTTCCTTCCTGAAGTTGCAGTTGTCAGGTATTCTGTCTCAGCACCAAAAAAGTAACCAAGATGGAAACTTGTACCAGAAGTGGATTTATTGCTGTTACTTTACCTGACCAAATGGTTTGGAAGCTTTTGGAACTGGTTGGCAAGAGAAATTTGGAAAGGTTTGAGGATGTCAACTGGCGAAGCCTTGGAGTTCTCTGAGCTGAGTTTAATGGGAGATTCTTGTTGGAGCTCAGAAGACCAGAATGCTGATAGAAGTGTGGATTGGAAAGGCCAGGCTCTCAGAGTTTCAGATGGGAAGGAAGACTGTATTGGCAAGTGGTCTAAAGGCCATGTATGCAATGCTTTGGTAGAAAGTTTGTCGACATTTTCCCCTTGTCCAGAGACTTTGTCTGAAACTGAGTTTTAAGGCAGTGGACTACTTAATCTGGTGTAGGAAATCGTGAGGCACCCTGATGTTCAGACAGTCACATGGCTACTCTTTGTGGCTTTTAGCCAAATCTGTGGCAAAAAATGGGGGGAAAATGACAGAGAAAATAATATAAATTTTTTTCAGTTTTTCCAAGCTGAAAGGCTGGTAATAGTAGAGCAGATGATTAGGGGAAAATTAAAGAGATAGCATTTAAAATAAGCCAAGTACTTGCAATCAGGACTATAGGAAAGATGCCTTCATGGTGTCTCAAAAGTCAAGAAGATCCCACCCTTTACCGATCCAGGGGTAGAAAGACAAAGGGTCTTGCCCTGAGAATAGTACCCCAGGGTATTTTGTAGTGCCAAGGAGAGAGCCACCTAGAGTTCATTCATCTAAGACTCAAAGGTTTCATCAGCACTTGTCTAAAGGGATCAGGCGACTGCTCAAGCCAGTGGCAGACCTATGCAGTATCCATGCCGTCTTGGCTTTACAGAGTACAAGAGCTGTGAGTTCATGGAACCTTTTACCCAGATTTCAGAGGAAGGCCTTTGAGACCAGGTAGTGCGCCCTGGGAGGGTGGTGTGTGAAGTTGTGAGGAGAAGCCTAAGGTATAGTGGAGTCCCGAGAAATTTGGAGCAGCCAGGAGCATTGATTGTCGCTGAGAAAAACTGCAGGCTGTGAATGGAGCCAGCCCAAAAGAGAGAAGATGGAGGGTGCAGCCAGCGGTGATGCTGTAGGGCAAAGCTGGCCACACCCTGTGGAGCTCACATCTCACTGCTACTACACTTTACCCAGGTACTAGATATGGGCTATAGGACTTAACCCTTGCTCTGCTGAGTTTAGAACTTGTTTTGGTCCAATTGCTTTTTATCCTTCTATTCTTCCCTTTTGGAATGGGAATATTTACCGTGTTGTTGTATGTTGGAACTGCTTAACTCTTTGGTTTTCACAGGAGCTTACAGCTGAGAGTTTGCCTTATGTCTCAGAGGAGACTTTGGTGTTGGACTTGTTTTTAGCAGTTCTAGAACTATTGAGACTTTGGCAACTCTCAGAGAAGGACTAAAGGCATTTTGCAAAAGCAGTTAAACATGAGTCTTTTGGGGACCAGGGGTGGAATGTTGTGGCTTTAATCTGGAGTGTCCTCCAAAGGCCTCATATTATCTATAAACACTGTGTACTGTTGGGAGGTGGGGTCTAGCTGGAATGAGCAAATGCTTGGGTCTTGACCTGGAGAGGTGTGTGCTGGTTCTTTCCTTCTTCACTGACTTGCCTATGATCTTTCTACATGCCATAAGGAGCTCTTCTCTGTCTCTGGCCCCATTCTGTCATTTCCAGACATCTGCCTGTGAATGGACTGTGACCTCTGACACTGTGAGCTAAGATAAACCTTTCCTTCCTAAAGTTGTGGATGTTGGGTAGAAGAACAACAACAACAGTAAGATAATTCTTGATGAGATAAATGAGAGCATCCATTTAAAAATAGCTAGAAAGTATAAAAATGAAGCAGAAATTCAGGGATAATATGAAAAAGAACTGAATGAAAGAAGGTAAATTTTATTGTAAAGGGAAACAGTTTTTAGTCTCTGCTAGGATACAAACAGTATATAATTAGAGATTAAAGTATCATACAGGCTTTGATGATACTGGTAAAATAGGAATTTCAGAGAGTATTCAACCACTGAAAATATTAACAGGATAAAATTCTAATAGTGGTTAGTTAAAACAAGCACCCTGAAAAGAAATTCCCATAATTTTTAAGTATACATATAAAAAATAATTTTACTCCCCTCTGATTGTTCATGCCATTTACATATTAGATAATTCAATGTTGGTACATAAGAGAGTCTTATTTCCAAAATGAGTCACTTCAGTGTTATGAGAGTCAGGAATTGATTGGTGTGTGTGAGAAATCTTAAATTACAAGTGGATGAGTTAATTCATCAGAGTTACATACAACAATTGCCATTTTGATGATGCCTCTTTTTTTACTAAGACATGGACATAGAAAGATACCAGGTTCTCCAGCATGCATGGCAATACGCTGGTAAGTTTACTTTTTAATATATAAGGCATATAATTTCTTTTTAAAAAAGTAAATAGAAACAACTCTTCTTCTGTTCTCCCAAGAATATTCTGAACTTGTGTTACAGCATCTCCATAGAATTATGATTAGCTACCTAACTGTCCGCGTGACACATACCACCCTTAGTATCTGGCAGGAGATGAGTACTCGAAAATGTTTATTGAATGAAAGAATGAGTCCCTGGAGGTAACTTAATCACCTTTGGAAGTTGAACCCATAGGCTGTATATTATCATTTAAATTTGAATACAAATTTTTTGATTGTTAGTATTATCAAATTCCCATCAAGGATATCCAGTGCCGGAATTGGGAACTAGTTTTTCAAGTATTATACAGTGATTAGCAAGCTATCTCTCTGTCAAATTCAGATAGCAATAAACCATATGGTGTGAATCTCTCTGTCTTGTAGTTTGAATTAGGTATACTCAGCTCATATGTCTTGACTTAAATTTTTTTATTGATTTAGATAATAAGAAAATTAAAGTTAGATCACATTTTGGATTTTTCAGGGTAGAAAGTACCTATACAGGACAAGTAATATGTACACTGATAGTCCACTCTGATAAATAAAAATGTTGTAAAAATCACTTATCAAAATTACATGATTTTTATCTAGGTAACTTAGGTTATTATTGGCACAAAGCATTCTCTGAATTAGATTATCTGGATACAACAATAAGATATATCCTGTACTTATAAATAATACATTTAACAGCATTATTGTCAAGAATAGTGATAACCTGGTAACCTAGTGTCTGGGGACACATTCTGATGGACTGCGGAGTGAGTCCATTTGATAGATGTCTTTTAGATTTGTCTACAATCTTGGTAACCAAGTGCTATGAAAATAAATTTAAGAGATTTCTTAAAATAGAACTCAAATAAACCCATGACTAGTCTATACAGTTATTTTCAGATCCTTTTGTATACCCTCTGTGAACTCTCTTTATACTCTTGGCATTAGGTATACCATTTCTGTGTTTCTGTGCTATCTAACATAAATGGTACGTACAACTTATTGTAACATCAAGGACACAGATGGATTACTGAAATACAGCTGTGAAAGGCTGACTCCTCTTACCCACTTTGAATTTAACCCAAAAAATTACAGTTTGGTTAACTTAAGGCAATAATTGCATTTTAGAGACCTTTTTTAGTGAAGCATTTAGCTACAAAATTGAGTAGTACTTTTAATCTTTTGCTGTGTTTATATCCCTTATGTATACCAGAATACAGTGCTAAAAATGTGAACTCTGACAATATGACATGCCTGTTTCATCTGTCTCTAGAACTTACCATAGCAATTTCATGATCACTTAGTAAATACTTGTTGACTAAATAAATGAAAATGTTAGGCAACAATGGGCAATAGAACATTAAATACTAAAATAAAAACAGGATGTTTAGTGTCTTAGATAGTATCCGATCAGGGAAATAGTAATTGGGTATTTCAAACTAAAGGGTATTTTAAAAGAGGAATTTTACCACAGTAATTCTTGGGCAGACTGGAAAAACAGCAAAGGGTGTGGTGCTATCCAGAGAGTAATAATAGATGTAGGAGTTGTTGCAGCTGAACACCACAATCGCCAGAACTGAAAGGGTAAAACTAGGAACATGGTGTCGCCTAAAGCCTGGAACGCCACACTAAAGACTCTTCTACTAATAAAGCTCTACCTCTGCCTTTTATAAAACAATATTTATGAATGGTTATGAAGGCATCATATGCATACATTCTACATTGCAAATTTAAATTCTGTTATCATATGTATTGAACAGAGTAATCTGTATAAAATTACTCTCCTGAGTACTATGTCCATGTTGGTACATATATATCTAGGAACTGCAGTTTTCTGCTTCATTCCTTTGTAGACTGGGAAGTATTTTATTAGTACAAAAATACTCATTTCTTAATTCAATAAATAATTAAGAACCTACTCAGTACTAGGCATTATGTTAGACATTAGGGTTGTAAAGAACATATTTCTTTTCTCACATCTAAGGAATGAGGAGTAAACAGCCAGGACAAATCAAAATGTATAGGTTAAAATACCAGGCGAAGTTTGTGTTGCATAAGTAAATTTGTCTGATTTTCACTCATGTCTTCATTCAAGCTATGTATATGACATACTTATGTTTGCACAGAATATTTTAACTGAACAGTTTTGACCTTCCAGTTTAACTCGAAGTAGCCACTGTTCTGTCAAGTAAGCACACAGTCACGCAAAAAATAAAATCATTCAAATCCAGGCTTCTCCTGGAACTCTTCCAAGTACCCTGTTCTCTGGTGCAGTTGGTAATTGTCTCTGCTATACCCCTGCTTGTTCTCCCATAGGAAAAAAGTACAGAGACCTTACCTATAAAATTCTAAACGGACAGTGGCATGTATGTAAGGATATCACAGGATCCTTACAAGTTCAAAATAAGGAGAAATTAAGTAGATTTTCTTGTTTGGAGTACATGACCACAAATATATGACATCCATTGGAAGAAACTTTCTTTTTCTTGGAAAAGCAGTTTATCTTCTGTTTTATTTTTTTCATTTCATACCTAGTATTTTACTTTTTCAACTATTCAGAAATTAATATTACTGAACTATAACAGCTAATTGATGATAAATACAGTATAGTATATCCAGATTACACAGAAACTACTTCTGTACTTGACATTGTAGATGGAGGCATTAAGACACTCCCTCTCTTCCTCTGCCTGAGCTCTGGATTCTGTGACTAAGACATAACTTATTTAGCGCTAAGACTCTGTATTGAAACTTATTAGCTTCTTCTTGTGCCTGATTTACTGAACAGAGTTTGAAGCTCTTTCAAGGAGGATAATCTGTCTCTTTCAAACCAGTTTGTCTTATAGGTAAAAGGTGCTTGATCTGAAAAAGAAAAATGAAGATGTATGTGTATATGTATACATCCGTATGTATATGTATATGTATATATGTGTGTGCATATCAAATGTGTGTGTATATATAAAATGTGTGTACATATCAAAATTACAATCCTTTCCCACCCCCTTTTTGACCCTCTAACAACTCCCCCCCAACTCCCACTATCACTTCCTCTTAGTTCTTGCTTTTTCCTATCATCTCCTTTCTCCTTCCCACCCTCTTACTCACTCCTTCCCTTTTCCTCTTCACGAGGTCCATCTTCTTGCTTTCTTTCTTGTCTTACATTTTTAATGATTTGGTTTTCTCATTAGGGAAAGCGTGTAATACTCAGATTTTTTGGTGTGATTCATTTCGATGAGCGTCATAGTCTGAAGATGCATTGATCTTCAAAATGACTTGTGTTATTCTTAATGACAGAGTACCACTCCATTGTGTATATATACCACATCTTCTTAAACCAGTCATCTGTGCTCAAGCATATTGGCTTTTTCCAAGATTTGGCTATTATCAGTTGTACTGCTATACAAAAGACATTGAGGTTATCATTGCATCAATCAAATATCTAAGGCTAAATTTATATCAAAGACTGAATAAATGAATCACTACATTAAGTCTATATAACAAAAGTATATTACACATAAAACAATAGATATAATGGCATACTTAGTTATTTCAGAATTTTTAAAAGAGTTCTTTCCATAAGAGGGTCAGGAAGATATGAGTAAGTTCATTGCTACAAACTTACTTAACAGAGCGTGAAATTGAGACACAGAATTCAAGAGTTGACCGAGCCTGCTCAGTCAGTCATGGAGAACTCTAGAGGGGGAGTGCAGGTTGAAGAAAACTGGACTCTTGCAAGGGTCTGCAAAAGACTCGCAAAAGACCTTTAGTGTTTACATCTTCCCTTTTATACCCTCCTTGCCTTCATACTAATTAACAGTCTGAGTTTCCGCACCTGGTCCAAACCACAAATGGTCAAAACAGCACTCCAAACGGTCAAAACAACATGTGACTCAAACTGAGTAAACAAGCAGCCAGCCCCTGGAATTCCAAATGGTCAAATGGTAAAGGAACTTGGCTGAGGTCAGCAATGCTGAGGCTCCCAGGCCCTCAGGGCCCCAACAAAGAGTCCCAGGTTGAACAAATAGCCAGTTGAGTTCTTAGCCAGGACTAAGGCTATGTGACCTTTTATCTTTATCACTCAATGATAGCTTCAGGGAAAAGACCCCAAGAACCATTTATTTACCAACTCTTACTGTTTGTAGAAGTAATAATATCCCAAATCAAAACCACTGCCTTCTGCCACTCCACCCCCAGATACATATTTATAAACATCATATACCTCAAAAAAGTTTCACAGATTAAGATTTTATATCTGTTTCGATGTTGAATATGATTACTATGTTTTGCAAACTAATATACTAATTAATTATGGGGGAAGTTTCAAGATATGAGGGAACTTTTGGTATAAAAGTGGAAATTTTGAGAAGAAATCCAGCTGAAATTGATGAGAAAGAAATTTAGGTGAAGTTTATGAAAGAAATGTAGCTGAAGTTTATGAGAAAGCTGGTACTGTTTTGATGGGGTAACAATCAAATGACTGATGTCTATTTTTTTGGTTACACTTTTCTCTTTAGATGTTTCCTTTTCTCCATATTATGTGGTGCTGCTTGTCTCTGTCTCTCCCAAAGATTCCTTCAAGTATTTTTTACAGTGCTGAGCTAGTTGTCTCATATTTCTTCAGGGATTCTTGGTCATGAAAATTTTTATTTCTTCTTCAATTTTCACGGATAAATTCGCTGGATACAACCTTGGTTGACACTTGCTATCATTTAAAGCTTGAAAGATTTTGCTCCAGTCTCTCCTGGCCTTTGAAGTTTGTGTTGAGAAATTTGCAGTAATTCAAACAAGTTTATCTTGTTAGAATACTGTCTGTTTTTCTCTTACTGCTTTTAATATTCTCTCTTTATGTTGTATTTCCGTGTTTTTGGTTATGATATGTCACAGTGAGTCTCATTACTAGTTGAGGTTATTTGGTGTTCTGTAAGCTTCTTGGTCCTGAAAATTTCTTTTCCCAGATTTGGGAAATCTTGCATGGTTTCAGTGAATACATTCTGTATACCTTCAGTGCTGTCTTCTGCTCTTTCTCCCACACTCATAATTCTGAGATTGCTTCTCTTTGAATCATCCATCAGTTGTTATGTCCAGCTACTTTTCTCATTTCTAATTTTGGAGTCATGCCTAATTATAGTGTTTGTTTCCTCAGCCTTGAAATTCTGAATTCTCAATGTGTGAATCTTACTTCCCCTGCTTTCAAATTTATTTTTCATATCCTGAATTTCAGCTATATTTCTTCTCAAAATTTCTTCTATATTAAAATGTTTCTTCATATCTTCATTTCCTTATTTACCTCAGCCAACTTTTTATTTGTAGCTTCAGTGTGCTCAATAAGCTTTATATCCATTAGGACCACTATTTGTTTAGTAAGTTCCTCTTTAAGCCCTTTGATTATTCTTGCATTTTTTTGGAAGTATCTTGTTTGAACTTGCTGTTCATCTTGTTAATTTGCTTTTGACTTCCTTGCCTATGAGTTCCACTATTTCAGGGCCCATGACGTTAGTTTCTGGGGTCTCAGGCATCTCTGTGTGTGTCCTGTTGCCTTGTGTTCTTTCGACGTTTCTGTTGTTGAGGGACTTCACTTGAAAGGCCTAGCAAAGAATTTTCTTTGAACAAGTATGAGGGTCTGTTGGGGTAGCTGAAATTTCCCCTGAGTTCTGTGCTGGGAGTAGGCAGTGAGGGAGGACCTAATAGTCTGATGGCCTCTGTGGTGTCTTATTCACCTCTAACCTCCTCAGCAAAGTTCTCCTGCCTTTACTTCCCCAAGGGTGGGCCTCTCTACTTTCTGAGGTGCTCCCATTACCACCCAGACTGTTCAAGGGATCAGTGGCCTTTCTCTCCTCTGTGTAACTGTCTTGTGTGCCAGTTTTTTCCTAGATTTTGTTTAAGGGTAGCTCCAAAACTGATGTGCTCTTCTGAGCCCTCTTGTACTCTAAACAGTTCAGTCTTGGGCTCTCTTTTTCTTTCTTGTTTTCTTCTTTTCTTTCTCTCTCTCTCTCTTTCTTTCTTTCTTTCTTTCTTTCTTTCTTTCTTTCTTTCTTTCTTTCTTTCATGGCTCCTGCTTTTGTTACTGCCTGTTATGGGTGCTGAGCACTGCTTCTCGTCTTGGTTCTGGGAGGCTTTTTCTGGGGGAATCTGGCATTGCATTTGCTGGAGCTGTCAGCTGCTGACAATTCCCACTTCTCTCAGATCTGAGCTTACCTCAGTCTTAGGTTTCAGGCTCTGGGCTTTCCTCTGTCTTGGCATGCTGGTGCCTCAAGGCCATGGTTGGTTGTCCTGGGGCTGCTTCCTGGGCTGCTGTTTTCCTCTGCTTCTGATATGTTGTCAGGATTTCTGATTTTCCTGTGGCCTCCTTTCAATTGTTGGGTTCTCCTTTCTCTCCTACCTAAGTTGAACAGGCAGTTTTTAATTATAATCTCAACTTTTTAAGTGAGTCTACGTGGAGACATTTCTAATCCTTTCTACTACTTACTACTTGAGATGAGAATCATGATTCCTATTTTATTAGTAAGATAATGAGGCATCAAGAGGATAAGTCTGATGTTATGTGGCTAATAAGTAATAATTTTAAGATGATAAATTAGTAAAAAGCTTGAAATATACATTTGTGTAGTTGTGTGGCATACATTTAATGAAAATTTACTTTTTAGGATTGTGCTAAATAAAATATTTTATATTAAAATATTCTGTGTAGAACTTCACTATCAGATAGTTTTAGAGAATTATGGATTTTTAATAAAAAATATTTTTAAAAGCAATAAAAGAATAAAAAGTGTTGGGACCTAAAGTCTGGCAGGATTACTCATAGGCTACACTCTTAGCCTCTGTAGACACAGCCTGTGGCTACAGAATAAGACACAGGTTTCACTGGGCATGGCGATGCATGTCCGTAATCCTAGCATTCAGGAGGCTGAGACAGTACTGCCACAAGTCCAAGGGCTGTACAACGAGTTCAGGACCAGCGTGGACTACAGAATGAGACCCTGTCTCAAAAACAAAAACAAACAAACAAAAAAACCAGATCTTACCCACAAGGGTGGTCTATAGGATAATAATTGAATGGGCTATAGCTAGTAAGGTGAAACTTAACTTTGCAGTCCCTTATATGACAAGGTTAGCAGCCTTCGGTGACCTGATTGTGCTCATGCAGTATGTCATTTCTATTCCTCTTTCTGAGATAGCTGCCTTTTTCTGCTTAAAAAAAAAAAAAACCTCATATTTTGTGCATGTACTGTGTGTAAAGGAATGTTTCTAGAGGTAAAGGTTCTTTTAAAGAAATTATCATTTCTTTTCCATATGATAAGATGACTTCTACATATTGTGGAGATGTGAACTTATATTCTGACTTCAAGATCTGTTTCAAAGATTTGTGTTAATACAGTTTGGTCATCAGGTTTCTCTTCAAGTGAACTTCACAGCCTTCCTTGTAATGAGGAAAAGTAATTTATATTGCCTTGACATAAAGAAGTAAGATTCTGTAATGGCCGTATGTTCTGCAGGCTTAATGACCCCTCTGAGTTTTGTTTGTCTTAAATAAGCACTTTTAGACTTTTGGCTCACCCTTACTAAAGGTCTTATTTTCACTAGCTCAGAGTAGGAGCACAGAGTAACTCTAGTTTAGAATTCAGTGGGGCAGGATTAACTCCTCAGTAAAGATTCACTTCAGTTTGCTTTAGCAAATTCAAGGATATATATTCTTTAAAAAAAAAAAATCTATCATACTATTTTCCACACAGAAAGGTATTTGCAGCATTTTAATGAAGAACATAAGTTCAGCATTGTTGAGTATTTTTCATCATGACGAAAGTATAGGTTGACCTAGGCACCTTGAAATCTCCGATATCTGAAAGAATTCATATTTTGCCATCTTCTTTTTTGACATTTTCTATCAGTTTCAAAAGTAATATTTTGTACTATTTTTGTCTTCTGTGTTTGGTCCATATACCCTTGTTGGTGTTACAGGAGTCTAAACCAGAGAGCAGCCTCCAGCTGATCCATCTGAGACAATTCTTACATTACCTGTCACTATCCATTTCCTTCCTTTCATTTCTTCCTACGCTATCATGTAGACACAGTGCTTTCTAGCAGATCATTTCTAACGTCAGCTGTGCTTCATTTTCCTTGTGCCCTATCACACAGCTTTTAATCCACCTGCTCCTCTTATCATGGGCACAAGCAAAAAAAAAAAAAAAGTTTACTCCGAAGGACTTTGAAGAAAGCAGTATCTATGCTGTAGTTGGAAACACAACCGACAGAGATGAACTCCAGTCTAGCGACATCCACGAAAGAAAGTTTTTAAAGGCTACACTAGCCAAATAAAAGTGCTGCGGACCATTTGGGCCGAAGCAGCGGGAAACTCACCTTGAGCTGTCTGCGGTCTTTTGGAGCCCTGGTCCCACGTCCAAGGACCTCCCTCAAGGCTGTGTGCATTTTTCTTTCTGTTTCCTGACAGTCTCGAGAGCTGTACCAATGGTTTGAACTACTCATATTTCAGTGCCTCAGAATCTCATTAGTTCTTTCATTTCCTTTTTTTATTTACTTGTGATGGTCACATTCCTTTACATTCTCTGAGTCTGGATTATTTCAAGACTTTTGAAGCTGCTAAGGAATGCTAATATAAGAGCCCAGCATCCCTCTAAGTTTACCTTGTCTTCAAAAATAGGATTGAGCTGGATGCAATGTGACATTTTAGACTTGTTGTTGAAATAGAAAAAGGACTTCAGTGAAAAAAAAACTGAGAAAATCTGAATAAAAGCTATAGTACATAGTCAAAACTATAGTACCAGTGTTTTTTCTCTGTTTTTAGAAATGTACTATGGTAATGTAAGATTTTCACATAGTGGAAAGCTGGATTAAGGCATCTCTGCTATTCTAGCAACTCTTCCATACATCTAAAGTTATTACCAAATAATTTTTGGAAAGTTTTTTTTTGGTAGTGGTACTGGGAATGAACTCAGGGTCTTCACATAGAGCTACCTCCTCAGTTCATTTTTATTTTTAATTTTGAGATAGGATCCTGCTGAAGTGCTAAGTTGTCCCAGCTGATCTCAAATTTTTAGATCCTCTTTCTTAGTCTCCCAGAGTGCTGGGATTATATATGCTTGTACCACTGGGCCTGGCCTCTAGTAGTATTGAGACCAAGATTTTGCAAACTTGAGATACTCAGTGGTCAGTGTGTAAAAGTCAAACACATACCTATAACCATACACTAGATTGCCCCACAGCATTCTTGATATAAATATGTCATAGATTCAGAAATGTGACAAATCTAAATTCAGTGCTCAGTCCTGTCACTTCTCGCATGTGAGTCTCAGTCAGTAGCTGGTTACTGTTAGTGTCTTTTAGCTATAACATGGACATTGGTTCCTGCCTTGCCAGATTAGCATGAGGGTGTCTGAGAGGATAGCGTAGTACCTGCCACATAGGGAGCCTCTCAAAACACCATTCTCAGTAGCCCTCAGGATAGTACTTTAGGAAAAGTAGAACTTCAGTTCCTTTTCTCACCTTAAGTTTGTTGTGTCCTAAAGATGTGGAATTCTGGATCACCACTTGTCCTGAGAGTAGGAAGAAAGAAACTGATTCTAAGATGAGTAAGGCAAGATGTAAGCAAAGGAGGTTACTGAAAGCCCTGCAATTGACCCCCATGTCTCTGTCCTTCCACATCTGGGATGGGCCCGCCTGGCAGGCCTCAGACCAGGGGTTAGCAGACCAGGGCCAGACCTATACCCTTACTCTGACTTCCTCAAGCACACAGATGTTTCTAAGCCTTAGCTTTCTTGCTATGGGTTTATGGGGTTTTTTTCTCCTAAGAGAATTTGTAATGTTAAAGAGCTAGCAACTAGGCTGTACTTCGATTTTTAATTCAGTATTTATTGAATACCTTTTTTGCTAGATCCAATACAGCCATAACCCCAGCTGCTAGAATACTCAAATCTATTTTGCAATTAAGCACATTGTATGATCTACTTTATAATAAAATAAATAGATCAGTAAAGAAGCACAAGTGTTAGGATGGTAAGAACTCAGGTATTATAGGAAGATTCTTCTCTGTTCTCTCATCATCTACAAGGAAAAGAGCCTCTGAGCTCTAAAGTTACAGCTCCCTGGGAGCAAAAGAGTTTGTCCATGCACTTCCATTCTCTCTATTTCATCCCTTGCCCAAAGTAAATTCTCCTTGGTCTTATGGGCCAAAACTTGTTTTGCTCCCAACCTTTAAAACATTTTGGCCACTTAAGATGCAAGGACAAAGGACTGCAATTGTAGCTCAGTGGTTAAAGTCCTTGCCCAACATGTTCATGACCCAGATTTCAATTCCCTAGGACCACATAAAAAAATTTAGTTGGGCATGGTGGAACACTCCTATAATCCCAGCGTTCAGGAGGGTGAGACAGGAGAAATACTCTGAGTTGCAAGGCCAGCCTAAGGTACACTGAGTTCAGGACCAGCCTGGAGTACAGAACAAGACCCTGTCGAGAGAGAGAGAGAGAGAGAGAGAGAGAGAGAGAGAGAGAGAGAGAGAGAGAGAGAGAAGAGGGAGGGAGGGAGGGAGGGGATGGAAGGGAAGGAAAGGAAAGGAAAGAAAGAAAAAGATGTAGAGACAAGGAAAGAAGGAAAGTGGGACTTGGGCCTGTTGTAAACCAGCAGATGAATCTGGAAGTTGGGGAAGTTGACAGTGTAAAGGATCAACCTATAGAAGAAGCCTCATATACAGATCCTTAAATTGGATCCTTTGCGTTTTATTCCAATAGAATATAACTAAGAAAAGTTAACATGTTGGCCCTACTAGTGTTCTAAAGAAATAGTCAAAGGAATCATTTCTTTCGTGTGCACGTTGCTTTTTGTATGCCCCTTCATTATAGCATCTCACTCACTGTATTGTGTTTGTTTATTTATATCTTATTTTTTGTAGTACTGGAGGTTGAACCCTTGACCTTGGCACTGAGCTACATGTTCTCCAGTCCTTTTTATTTTTTATTTTGAGACACAGTCTCACTAAGTCAATAAGTTGCCCTGGCTGGAATTTATTCTTAAAGAAGCTTTTCACTAGACTGTCAGTGTTAGGCCCTGCTCAGTGCCTGCCACTTGGCAGCTTTGGAAGCTTGAGGACAAGAAAGGTAAACAGTGGCTTTTCAGTGAGTTTTGTTGGATTGTAATAATGAACTTCATACTGTCTTTGGTTCTCTGTCTCAGAGAAGGGGTGTTTGAGTCCATGTTCTGCTTCTGTCCTTCAGAGACAGTATCACCATCTCTCACCCTGTTCCCTTTGCCCCTTAAACTAAGTGAATTTGAAATGGTACAGTTTGGACCTTCCTAAGGGGTTAAGTTCCGACTAACATCAGAAAGAAATTGTTCCTCTGGACTTGAGAAAGCTTTTCTAGCCTCTCTCAACCCCACTTACCATGTTACCCCAGCCGTACCTCAACCTGTACCTTAAGATTTCAGTCTTTGGCACCACATTCACACAGGTTGATAATTTCACTCATGATATCCTTGCCCCCAGAACGTGAGTCCTTTCAGTACAAGGGCCTACACTAGAGAGACTGAGCATAGACATCTGCGTAAGTTGCAGGAAAGTGAGTAAGCCTGCAAAGGTGACTTTAAACACTCATATGGGAAACAGCAGAAGGACAAATATCAGCTTATTTTGCTTGTTCTTTTCAATGATGTCCTTTAAGTATAAAATTTTTCTGCGGGGGAAAAACAACCATTGGAAAATTTACTTCAGGACCTCTATCTCTATAAATTAGGCAGCCGAGTTCTGAATTTATAGACTTGCCAAAACCTACTTGTGTTATCTCTAAAGAGTCCTTAATTTGCCACAGATGCTCAGAACAATTCCAGCCTATCTTGCTAATGAACATGCAGACAGTTTTTCCCATCTGCCACCCCGTCTACAAGGCTAGGAAGGCCTCTTTCATGATCACAAAGAACGTAATTACTGTCCACTGAGAAGTCATGTACAAAGGCCACCAGCCCTTGTGGGCCACCAGAGATTAACAGCTGCATCTCCTTTGATTGGGAAAGGTAATAACAGTTACTCTAGTTAATAATTGGATGGATTCCCAGGCCATGTAATTCAGATTGAGAGTGTTTTTCTCCCCTGGCCTTTAGCTAAACTGGGTTATTTAGAACAGAGCTGCTAATCCTATTAGTCAGTTGTCAGTTTCGCAGTGGGAGAGAGCAGAGGAAGGCAGAGCTATTAAGGTGTTATGCAGGTATAGAAGGAAAGCCACATACTTCATCTTGAGAAGTATTTTATTCTTATGTCATAATTATGAGGCTTTTTGTGTAACCATTTTTCTGTTTCACATGTCTGAATGCAGGGTATTTGGAGAAAGAATAAAAGGGAAAAGGAAAAATACACTTCCTGTTCACTTTTGTAGAACGAAATATTTTTTGTAATTGAATAGACTTTACCTTTTATCTACAACATAACTATCCTGTGCTTGATCCCAGTTAGGAAAATAGAAATAGGAGAGTTTAGGCTTTATAGTATTTATACATAAATACAAATAACTGGGAAAAGTAGGAGGGGGTTAAGGGCCATAACAGAAATACAGTTAAGTATTGAGCCACCTTGGTGGTGCATTCCTGTACCCTCAGCACTGTGGTAGGCCCAGGCAGGTGGTTGGAAGTTCAGGCTCAGCAATGGCAACAGGTATAGCTCAGTACAGAGGCCTTGGGCAGTGGGCAGTGTTCAAAAACGGCAGTGGCCCAAAGAACAAGGATTCTGTGAGAAACAAGACCCTCTCTCTCTCTCTCTCTCTCTTTCTCTCTCTCTCTCTCTCTCTCTCTCTCTCACACACACACACGCACACACACACAAAATGCAGGCTGGAGGTATAGCTCAATGCAGAGGCCTTGGTTCAATTTCAGTACCATCTGTAAAATAAGAAAGAGAGAGAAATATGTGTAGTGAAGTATACAGAGGACTTTCAGCTTACTAGAAGAAATAATATTTGATCTGGAACTTAAAAGATTGAGAGGTAGCATTTGAATGTTATAAATTAAGAAAATGACAGTTAACATAGAATAATTATGAAATGTGATCAAAAATACAGTGAATGGTAAATAATCTCCCTTAAAATACTTTTCATTTTGAACACTCTTATTATTCTTCCCACTTTCTGAAGGACTTATGAAATTCCAATTCTGTGAGTGCTTTTAGTTACAGTCTCCTAGCTGCTTCAATGTCCTGAATCAATTCAAAACATTTACCGTAGCTGACCACAGTGGCACACGCTTGCAAACCAGGATTCAAGAAGCTAAGGCAGGAGGATTGCTATCAGTTAAGAGGCCACCCTGGACAACATAATGAATTCAGGACCAGAGTGAGACTATCTCAAAAAATAACAATGACAAAATAGAAAACAAATGATACATTTTGACTTTAGGGGAAGAACCAGAAGTTGCATAGTGCCAGATAACCTGTGAGTGAGGTAGATGAAAACACCCAATAATGCTTTTTACAATCATCCTTTCCACTAGGTGGCACTTGTTTGTAGTATGCAGTGTATTTTTTGTCAACTTAAGAGAAAGAGAACTGCCAGAACAGTTTCAGAAGGTGGCAGGAATGATGGGGTGTGTTTGAAACAAGAGGGAGTGTTTTGACAGCAATTAATGTCTTTTACTGTAGTAAATTTTTTAAAAATTAAATAATTTGCTTTTTGTGGACACTAGTGAGGGGAAACAAGTAGAAAGCAGTAAGTTTGGGGAATATTCAGTCCTACTCTGGCATTCGGCATCCAGAAATGGAGAAGGAACAGTACACAGGAGGTGTCAGTGATTGGCACAAGAAAGGTGTTTTGGAATGGAGAAGTAGGAAGAAGGGGTGGGAGACTTTCTACATCCTTAAAGTCTGTCTGGATTCTTGTGTGATTATTTTTTCTTTTTTTTTTCCTCCCAAAATTATTCTTTTTATTAGTGTGTATTTGTAATGCACAATAGTTACACTCACTTGAGGAGTTAGTGCACATACATGTCACATCTTATAACTCTGACGTTCCTTCCCCTTCTTTCTTTTTTCCCCACTATTTTTATTAATACACAAATGTAATAAATAGTATTTACAATGAATTTGAGTGTTTTGTACATCTGTGTATCACATCAACTTCACAATCCCTTCCCATCTTCTACCCTCCCACCCCCTCCCTGTCCCTTCCCTTGGCTCCGGCTATCACTTCATATGGTTCCAAAGAATGTCTGTGTTCTGGGTTTTCCAAGTCCGAGAAACCATACGGTGCTTAACATATTAATCTTCCACGCCTAAGTCATTTCACTCAAGTCACCACTCTACCCCAGCTTCCTATTCCTCTAATGGATTCGCAGTAGTCAAATCTTGATATCTCCTCTCTGAATCCAACCAATCCCTTCATTGGGATATTCACCAAAAGTTTTTTTTTTCCATGTTTTCCTACATCCTTGTTGTTATTGTTAAACCTGGCCTTACCCACCAGTTCACACTAGAAAATAATTATAAGCATGTAGTTCAAAAGGATAGTTAATTTGGGAAAAAAGAAAAAATAATAAATAAGTAAAATTCAATTGCCTTAGCTGGATACTGGAAGGTGCATATTTGTACATTCACAAGGTTATGTTTACATCAATCAGTTTTCTTAGGATAAACTTTCATTAGTGACTTAATAAGTGAATTTCTATAACAAAACAAAGTTAAAACTATATCACATTGCTACATTAAATGAACTTAAATCTGTACCACATAAATATACTGAAAGCGACAGACATGTAGGCAAATCTAGTTATTTCTTAATTTCCTAACTTTCATATCTTATTTACTCATATTTCACTGATTACTAACCTACTTTTTTCTCAACTCCTTCTCCTCTAGCTGTTGTCACTTTTTCTCTGGGGTCATTGGTGTCGCTGGTCTCCCTTTCACTGTCCAAGTTTCTTTTAAGTATTTTCTGCAATACTGGCTCAGTGGCTACAAATTCCTTTAAGCTTTCTCTGTCATGGAAAGTTTTAAGTTCTCCCTTTAAGTTAAAAGATAATTTTGCTGGATATAGCAGTCTTGGCTGGCATCTATGTTTTTTTAGTGCTTGGATGACATTGCTCCACGATCTCCATGCTTTTAGAGTTTGGATTGAAAAAGCTGCCGTTATCCTGATGGGTTTATCTTTGTAGGTCACCTTCTGTTTTTCTCTTACCACTTTTAGTATTTTCTCTTTGTGTTGGGTTTCTTGAATTTTAATTATGATGTGTCATGATGAGAGTCTCTTCTGATCAAAGTTGTTTGGTGTTCTATATGCCTGCAGTAGTTCCATGTTCATTTCTCTTCTTAGATTTGGGAAATTTTCTTCCATTATTTCATTAAACATGTCCTTTAAGCCTTTTGTTTTGTCCTCAGTCTTCTCCTCGATTCCCATAATTCTAAGGTTACTTCTCCTTGAATCATCTGTCAGTCGTTGTAATGACTCGCTTTCTTTATTTACTTTGTATTCTTCATGGCCTGTATGTTGCAGCTTAGTCTCTTTATTTTCTAGGTCTCTGACATACTATTCTGAAGTTGTTTAAAGTGGTTGCTTATTACTGCCTGTGTGTTTTTCATTTCCTGAATATTTTCATTCAATTTTTCTCTATCTCTGTTGTGTTCATCTCTAATTTCTTCTTTTGTCTTCATTATCTTCTGGTATATTTTTTCTCTGGTCTCCTCTAGTTGCTTTTCAAGGCTTGCTTTTTGCGTATCTGTATATTGGTGTAGCTCTTCTGCTGTCTGTTTAATTTCCTGCTTTAATTCCCATTTTAATTCACTGAATTTCTGGGCCCAGAAGTTGCCATCATTTTTGCCATATTCATCTTTATTTACCTTGACTTCATCTCCTGGGGTTTCAGGTCTTTTTGTAGATCTGTGACTGTGCTTCCCCAATTCTTCTTTGGTCTCCTCTAATTCCTTTTCAAGCCTTGCTTTATGCTTAGCTAAGTGTTCTTGTAGTTCTTGTGCTGTCTGATTTATTTCCTGCTTTGCTTCCCAGTTTAACTCCTCCTTTAATTTCTGTTTTAATTCACTGACTGTCTGGGCCCAGAAGTTACCATCATTTTTGTCCTTTTCTTTGGGTTCTGCAATTTCAGCACCCCTTATGCCCTCCCCCTGGGGAATCAGATCTTTTTGTATAAGATTTGTTACCACGTTTCCCCATGGTACTGCTACCTCTGACTGTCTCTGGTGTGCAGGAAAAGTGAATGGCTCCTGCTGACGTCACTGCCTGTGACGGCTGTTGAGTCCCATTTCTGATCTGTGATTCCGGGATCTTTTCTTCTGATCTGCCCACAGCCTCTTCTCCCGTTGTGTGCTCCATCCTGTCCAGCTCTGTTCAGTCCGATGTTCAGGTCCCTGCGAGCGTTCCTCCGTCCGCACGGCAGCTTACTGGACTGCGGGGATTTTTATTTTCCCTCTGGTTTTGATGATTCTTTGGAGTTTCTGGCCTCCTGCTGGTCGCCTTTCAGTTTCTGGAGACGTGCCTCTCTTTCCTAGCTACACCAAACACGCTTTTTCTAACTATCTTCTTGACTTTTTAAGTGAGTTGATGAGGAGACTTTGTGCAGTGCTGTTACCTATTTTTTCTTTTATTTTAACTTCATGTATAAAGTGTCCAATAGCACATGCTCAAGAAGTTGTTTCGTATTTTCTGGACAGCTCATCATTGAGCCACCCTGACTTTTCCTTCTTTCTCCTGTTAAGAAGTCATCTCAGATATCATAGTTATTTCATCTACTTTTAGTGTAGACAAAGACAGAAGTGCTGTTTGTCTGTGTTGTGTTGCAGAATGAGGTCCAGTCGGCATTATTTCTCTTCGTTAAATCTGAAGATCCTTATATATACCAAGAGGGAATGAGGCTGTGAGGTCAGAGCTGATGGGACAGGTAGAAGTGATTATAGGGCAGGAAGGAGAAGTCAGGAACATAATGAACAGTATGTCCATTTGGGTCTATTCTGTGGAAGAGATTTCACAGTTGGCTTTGTTGTATCTCTAATCCAAAGGGATACATAACCCAAACCCTTCTTGAGTCTGATAAGAGATATGTGAGATTTTTTTAAATTTCACATTTGGTTTTGGTTTTTGCTTTATTTTCTTTCAAAAGCTGCAAACAATAAATTGAAACTTCAGTTTTCAATAGTACATTAGCAAAAAATTGGCATTGAATGGCCTTTATCTTCCTAAAATTGGCCAATTTTTTGTCCTGTTCAATGTCTGTTACAGCCTATGTCTTAAGTCTTTCAAGAGGTTATATCCATGTTGTTGGCACTGAATAAAAGCTTTGAGTTTCGGGTGGTTTTTTTAGCATAGATGTATACATTAAAATGATCTGCTTTTACTCACTTCTTTCCCCCTCCCTTCTGCAGTGTGAACCGAATTTCCTTCCACTATGGAATGTGTGTGGGAACAACAGCTTTCTGTTTCCTTTGTGCATATTGGTCAATTGTATTTTCTAAACTTGAGGATGTTGAGTTCAGAGATGCCACTGTGCAAAGGAAGAAAGTTGTTTCTTAATGTTTTTCAGGAGGAATAAGTCTTTCAGCTTAAAAAACTGAATCTTATTCTTTGATCGTGAACCTCAGTCCCAGTGAATAACATTCTGTGAGGCAAAGAATGAAGGATTTTTATCTGGGTATTGTACCAGATAAATTATTGGCTGTGTTTCTACAGTTAAGATCGTGTAGAACTATCTTCGCCAGCCTCTCCTCTTAAAACTGTCATTCAGCACCCATTGATTGGGCACTTGCTCCATACAGTCCCCTTTGCTGACGGGGTGAGGGTGGAGAGATGACGGACGCAGGTTCTGACTGCAGCACCTCGGAGCTTAATGGGAAAACAAAGATGAAGTGCTGGAGTGTCAGCAGTGGGCAGTGTTCAGAAACTACAGCGGCACAAAGAACAAGGATTCTGTGAGAAACTTGACAGAGAAGAAGGAGGGGAGGGTAAAGAGGAAGAGGCCATTGGTAGTTGGGTTCTGAAGATCCACTCCGAGATGGTTGGCCCCATTCTGTATCTAGAAAAGAAGAAGTTGAAATATTTTAAGTGAAGAGATACATTATTATTTTTACTCCTAAGACTATTTTCTCATTACATACAAGCATCCAGAGCAAGACTAGTTAAATAGAAAGCACAGGCCAGTACCAGGCCACTGTTACCAGGCGTGATAAGGCAATACACAAATCAAGAGTTTCAGCAAGTTTACAGAGTAACTCTCTGCTTGCTATATCAAATATTTTAAAATGTGGACTCCTATGTAAGACAGCTTTTTTCTTCTCATTTTTCCAATATTTCTTTTGCATTGTACTTCACAAAGTCCATAAATATTAGTCTGATAGAATAAAAATTTACAAACAAAAACCTAACTTTTTCTTAATGAGTTTGGGAAACAATACTTTAGAGCAGGGATAAGAAATCTTTTTTTTTTCTGCCAAGGGCAGTATAAGTATAGATAAGCATGGATACCGATGACACCATCTGCAAAACATGCAAAATTATTAACTTAAAAATTAGCCAAAAATTAACCTACTGTATTTGATAAAAATATTTAGTTAACTCACTCCTAATGTGAGGGCTGAAACCACCTCTCTTTGGTGAGGACTTGTCTGGGCCAGACCAAATGATTCTGTTGGCCAGATTTCCCCACTCCTGCTTTAGAGAATGAATGAGGTGGGGTGACCTAGGGATTCTAACTGGGAGGTTGCTGTAATGCCGCAGAGAAAAGAGTGTGAGAACTTGGACTGACATAGTAATAGCCTGGACAGAAGGGACAGGAGCCAAGAGCTGTGATGTCAGTAGGATTGAAATTTGGGATCCAGCTGCAGAATTGGGAGCTGATTCAGTGTAGAAACAGTGAAAAGTTAAGGGAAGAAGAAGAGGAAAAAAGTCTGGAACAGCAATTGCACTTTTGAGATTAAAGTTGACACTTGCCGTGTGCATTACTGTGAGCTTATCCATCACTGTTTCAAAGAGATATTTTAATATAATTATATGTAATTCAAACAACTGGTTTCAGGAACGAGAGATTGACTACAAATGAAATATTATACAGGAAGAAAAATGCAGGAAGTTGTGCTGTAATGAACAGCAGAATAAATTTGTAAACAATAGATAAATTCAGAAAGAATGAGCAAGAAAAGGTAGAGGTAGTAAGATATATAAAGGATGATTCCTACAGGTTTGAAAAGACCGCATAATGACTTTAACCTTTACATTTGAGGAAAGGAAAAAATAATGGATTACCACCAGGAATGTTATGTCATATCATAAAGCTTTATTTTTTAGTTTTGGAGTTGTTCCAGAATATGTTGGGTTTGTTATAACTCATCTATCTATAGGATTATGGTGAGTGCAGTTTTCTCCATACATATCATATGATAATACAAAAGCAATTATTATTTCCTAAAAGCATAATAAGAAAGAATGTAGCAGCATTACACTTTTAAATACCTAGGTTTTATAATTTCCTGATCATTAGTTTTATTGCAAATAGTTAGTGTCCATTAATAACAAAATTATTTAGTCTTATGAGTATATCTAGTTTTCCCAGTGATTATGTATACAGTCACTAAATGCATCTTACTGTGCAGAGAGAAGAAGCAGTTGAATGACGGATGCACTGCTAACCTCCACCTGTGTTGAGGCCATTGGTGAATACATTATTAATATTCAGAGTATCAGAATGTCGGGCAAGCATGTTTGATAGGATCTGTGTATACTCATAGCTTGTTTCCACTTCTCTCTCCTCACCAAAATAAAAACATAAAATCCTTGGTCTTTCAAAGAAATTTTAAGGTTTGGTGAACTATAAAACACTTCTGGAAGAAATAGAAGGTGGAGGGAGGGACAAAAGGAGAGTAGGAAAGTCCTTTTCACCTTGGCGAGGTACGTAAGTGCACAAAATCCTCAACTTCGTTGTAAACCTTAAATTTTGCACTTATACATATCAATAAAATGGGAGGAAAAGAAATATAAGGTGGTGGTGTAATGGAAAGGTTACATTAGTTTCCTAGGGCTGCTATAACAAGGAACTGCACACTGAATGGCTTAAACAACAAAAATTTGTTTTCAACTTCTTTTCTGTATACAGAATGGGGCCCAAATCCCCCCCCCTCTCTCTCTCTCTCTCTCTCTCTCTCTTTGATTAAAGGCCAAGATAGGGTATCATCAGGCTTGTCCTACAGCCTCCCTTGTCTTGGTTTATAGATAACCAGCTCTTGCTGTGTGTGTTGGCTCTTGTCTCTGCAAATGAGACCCAATGTTCCTTGCTCCTTTTACAAGAACACAAGTCACACTGGCACAGAGCCCTACTCCGATGAGCCTCATTTTACCTTGATCGCCTCTTCAAAGAACTGCCTCTAAATACAGTTTTATTCTGAGGTTGTGGTAGTTAGGACTTATGAATCACAATTTCTAATTTATAAGAATCACAGTGTAGAAATGTCAGCAGGATATTAATCTGTTTTTTACATATATTATGCAGAGATTCCTCCTATGCTTAAAAGCTAAAGTAATCTAGCATAGAATTTTTCTCTTCTCCATGTCAGAGGAGTGCAAAAAACTTGGAGAATTTCTGTTCTACAAGAATTGTATTCTGTTCAGAAATTTGGTAGAAATAATTGGGTTGAGTTCTAAAAGATTACTTAACATTTCCCCCAAAATAGCAGAGGTGTGAAGAAAAACATATTGCTAAAATGGCTATTAGATGTGATTGTCTTGTATTATGAATAAAAACATTCTGTAGTAAAGAAAATCTTTATAGAAATTAATTAATTAATTATGGTAGTAATTAAGATTATAGAATGATGTGGATTTTATATTGTTAAAAATTTCTCCATAAAATGTCTTTTCCCTCTCTACTGTGCTTCTTTCCTTTCCTCCTTTTTCTTGTCTTAAAACTTTAACTTGTCCAGAGAAGACTATCTTGATCCTTTCCCAGAGTATCGTTGGTTCCCTCATTATTCTCATAAAGAATATTGTTTTTCTTCTGAATACTTACTGTAATTAAAGTCGTATTATTGAATGTTTGTTGTATTCACTAAGTTTTTAGTTTCACCAAGGATAGTGACCATGTCTTATGTGTTTACCATAACTTGTATTGTATTTTCTTGCACTGAGAAAACATTCAGCAAATACTTGTAAAGTTATTTAACCAATTGTATGATTGAATATTTCATACTGCACCTAAATACTTCATTTGCCTATAAATTTATGCATAGGAAATTTGGCTAACTTCTGTTTCTCTTTCTGTCTAGAATGTGGCAGATCAGATTGCATTCCAAGCTGCTGGTGGATTAACTGCCCTTGAACACATCCTTCAAGTAGTAGCTCCAGCCACAAATGTGAACACAGTCTCACGACTTCCCCCTAAGTAAGTATAGTTTTTTAATCTGTCTTTCACGTTTCATTTGTGAGTCATTTCTGCCCTATGGTTTCCATATGGGGACCACAGAAAACTTAGTATATTCAGGATTAAATAAGGAAAGCTTTCACTCCTTAGTAGGGAACAAAACAGAGGTCCTTGACTTACAAAATTCAGTTGGAACCCAAGAACATCTATAAGGAAATCTCTTTGGTCTGTGACTTACACTAATCTTAAATCAAGAAAAATTGATGAACTCCCCAGCAGTTCTACTCCCAGAAATTGAGCAGGAAGGAATAGTAGTAATAGAAAGCTAACTTTTTGTGTTGCTTGTAATGAGGTGAACACATTAGCAAAGATCTGAGCTGTGAAAGTTGAAGAAGTCCCCATATATGAAAAGAGCATTCTGCGGCCAAGGCTGCCCTGTTCTAGGGTCCCAGCCATATTGCTAGATGCCGAACTATGTACCTGTCACTATTTAAAATGCTCTTTGTCATAAGGGTTCTGTGCAGCATTTGGCCCTTGTTTCCCGTTCTCTGCTTTCCCATTCTCTTTAGTCACCTTGTAGGCCCTGACTGTCTGTGATACAATGGCAGAGAGTGTCATTTCAGAAATGTTATAGTCTTCCATGTAGCGTGCTCAATATTAGGGCATTTTGTGTAGACTCTTACATAGAGAGTTCAAATGAGAGGCTTAGACTATCCTGTGTTACTTAATTTTCCCCAGTAGTAACCAGGAAAGGATTAGAGAATTTTAATCAACTGTCTTAGAACAGTTAGTGTGTTTGAAATGTGAATCCAGAGGCCAGATACGTCATGGAAGCTGCATCGCTGAATTCTCTGTGAATAGGCCAGCCGGCTCCCTGCTCCTCTTTCTGTTCCTCTGTCTGTCTGTTTTCACTCCACGTAGTATCTTACACTTGTCCTGCAGTTGATGCTGGGCACATTCCTATGAATGAATATTTGCTTCTAGCAGGATTTTATTTATTTATTTATTTTTCGAGACAAGGTCTTGCTCTGTAGTCCATACTGGTCCTGACTGGTAGTACAGTCTGGTCTCAAACTCATAGCAGTCCTTTTGCCTCAGCCTCCAAGTTCTGGGATTATAGGTGTGCATCACTATGGCTGGTTATGTGGTGCTCGGGAATCGAACTCAGAGTCTTGCACTTGGTAGGCAAGTGTTCATTTACTGTGCTGCTCCTCCAGGCCTGAGCAGGTTTTTTTTTTTTTTTTTTTTCAAATGTGAAATTAAGAACTGTACTATTTCTGAAAACTTAAACTTTTAAAACTTCCAAATCTTCAGAGGGAGGGTTGTTTTGCTCTTGTTAGACCCAAGGAAAGCCCATAAAATTGCTCAGTCCTTTTGATGTTGTTTTTGAGAAGATTTGGTATTCCAGAGTTAGTCTTCTTAATAAATGTGCTACAGGAAAGTTGTTTGCAATGCCAAGAAAGAGAACCTTGAAACAAGGCAGTTTTCATAGATGTTCTATCCAGTTTTGAGAAAACTCATTCTGCCTCTAAAAAGAATGAAGGACTTATGCTAGCTTATTCTTCTATTAGACTTGTAACAATTGTTTATCATAGCTTTTAATAATGGAAAGCAAATGATGGTTTGCTGTTTTCTTCTGGCTTAAATAATACCCCATGTTATATCAGTAAGAAAGTCGATTGCTTGGAATTGAAGCTGTGCTATGTTTTATGTACTATATATGTAATACATTCACATAGTAGTGATTTTAAATACGAGAGTCAACATTCACTAACACCGCACATCTCCAAGTCCTGGACAGTTACAGATGTTCACAGTTCTCAAGGAAGCTGGCAGAAATGGTCACTGGGCTGCTCCTTGTGTTGTTGTTTTCCTGATCTGATATTTCTGATTCCTGATAGACCCCCTAGAGTAATACCAGAGCTGAGTAGTAACGATGCCATCTACACTGGCTTGTTCAGTTAGAGGGCTAGCCAGGCCTCTATTTCTTCTCTGTTAACCTATATTATATCTTTCACAGTCCCTCCGTGTTTTATATGGAAGTAGATTCAACTGCATGTAGCAGAGCATGGTATAATACAAAATTGGTAGGCCTGACAATCAAATCCTAGCTGAAATCTCCGCTTTTCATTTATTAGCTTTGTGGCCATGGACCATATTACTTATATAACTGAACCTCAGTTAAAAAATAAGATGAGTACTTACCTTGTAGGACTTTATGAAGATTTAAAGTTCATGTCTTCATTAAGTCACTACACAAAAATAGTAGTAGCTAGTTATTATTAGTAGTTTTGTTAGATTGGGGTTTAGTTGGTTGTTTTGTTTTTGAGATAGGATCTCACTCTGTGTTATATTGTTTTGACTCACTGTTACACTGCTTAACTACTAAGCTTTAAATCCCTATTTTTATCATTTTGGCTTCTAAGAAGCTATAAGCTATTAAATTTTTTTGTTTTTTTTTTTCTGTAAATCTGAACTTTATCCTGATAAATATTTGCTCACTTAGTCAAGATCCTTTTGTGTTTGTTACTGACCCTGCCCATAGTTTGGTTCCTTTAAAAAAAAAAAAATTGTGCCCTGAAGTTGTTCTGTATAATAGAAGTATCTCCAGCTAATCATTGAAAATAACATTCAGGTAAGAGAATAGTTTAGTTTAATACTGTATTATGTTCTGTTTTATCAGGTACTCCACTTGTTATACTTTTATATCACCAATGAGGTTGTAAGTACTTAGGATCAGATACAGTGAATGCATTCTTTGTAAGTCATATGACATCCTCATTAGTTTTGTTTGAATTCATCGATAAATTATTTTCCGAGGTGTGAAAGTTAGCAGTGAAAGAGTATATACCACATCACACTGACCACATTGCAGTACAATAGGACTCTCCCTTTTTTTTTTTTTAACCACTTTAGTACCTGAATTTGGGGCAGTGGATTGGGAGTGGGCAGTAATTCTCTTAAGTTTGTATGTCATGTATCTGTTACTGCTGATTACTCAAAAGACCAGAGAGAATCCTAGAACTGTATTCTTGGCCATTGTCCTTATAATAATTTTAGAATCAAAGCATACTAACAGGTATAAGATTGCCCTCGGTTAGACTATTTGAAAACACAGAGCCTTCACTGCTCTGGCCATTATAAAGTGCTTTATATTTCATTACAGTATATTATCTGCCAGTAGTAAATCAGTACAGCTAGGTAAAGCAATAGTCATTGGATATCATAAAATAATTTAGAATGACGTGAAGACTGCTTTACTCATGAGGAAGATGAATTATATATCACACAGTAATTTTTCAAAATAAAATAAAACTTGTGATTTTATGCAGTTTATTCATTTTGCAATGCTGCATTCCATTTGATCATTGAGCTGATGAGGCAGAAGGTAATGTTTATTGACCATGACCTTGGTGCCAAGCACTGTGCTAGTTGTTGTAACATATTACCTAGTTTATGCCTATAAGTAAACCAGCAGTCACATATACAGACCACTGTCAGATGAGGCTTAGGACGACTTATATTTGGGGTGTGACTGTGACTCGTGAGAACCGTGATCTCTCTTTTGAAATAGTGTTTATTCTTTCCAAATGGCAGAAAAAATTTTCAGAATTGTTCTCCCATTACTATTGAGATTTTGTCTCCAAAACCATCTATGGTGAAGAGCTGACATAGTTCATGTTAGGTTGGAAAAGAAATGTGTCATTGTGTTCTAGAAGCAGGCAAATAATCTAGAGCTTCTGGTTGTGATACCCAAAGAAACCATTTTCTAGAGATTCCCTTCTTGGGATCAGTTGTACGCTTCTGTGGGCAGGCAATGAGACTGACCCAGACTCTATCTTTAGAAAGCTTACAGTCAAAAAATGAGATGAATTAAACTCTAAATATCATTCTATTAATTAGCCTGCTGTTGTTACCTTTATGGAACAGTCACCCTGGTAGTATGCTTAAGATTCTTCGTAAAAGGAACTTTATGCTACATATCCAAAGCCTATGAACTTAGTTCCCTGAGATGTCTGACCTCACGCTCCCTTGTTACTCAAGTTTCTTGACTCATTGGCTGTTCTGTTTGGGGCCTATCTACTGTTACATATTTGCCTTTATCTTCATTTTACAGTGCAATCCAGATTTTGCCAGCTTTCACTATGAGTTTCCTTTTCATCACTCCTCTTGGCTCATCATTATCATTTCAGCTCCCTTCCATTTGTTTTATCCTTTTTTTCTTCGTGTATTATGAATACTTCTTGTAGGTATTACAGTCATGTCTAGGCAGCTACATTTTATGACATGCAATGCTTTTCTTCAATAGACACAGTTCTATGTAATTGATACACATTACAAATATACACTAATAAAAATAATAGTAATGGAAAAATAATTTTTTTTAAAAAAAGAGAAGACATTTGACTCGAACTCAGTCAACACACAAATCAGCCAGCAAATCTTGACTTAATACAGTACAACAGACTAAACCTGGCCACTTGAGTTTCTGTCTTGGAAATTTGCAGTAAGGAAATTACAGAACTTTAAGTCATTTTTTTCTTGAGTATTTGAATTTGAAAAAGCATGTATAGTGACCCCTGGGACAGTCATTATTGGGCTATATGCTTTCCAAGTTTAGTGAGGCTAAGAAAGGCTATTTGAGGAGAAAAAAATAAAGCCAGAACTGCTTCTTGAGAGAGAAGGGAGCTAAGGGCAAGAGCAGGTCCAGTCTGCAGAGCTGGCAGTATTCCTGCGCCCAGAGGCCCAGAGGCCCATGTTCTGTGTTCACAGGAAGGTTCCCAGTGGACTTACAATAAACAGCTCTTTTTACTTGGAATATTTTCAGTGGATTTCTGTCACTTCCAACCAAAAAAGCCAGATACTTTTATAAATACCAATATTAAAAATTCTTATAACTCTAGATTGGGTTGAAAACATTTGACTGTGCTATAGAGCCTTCCTTGTGACTTCTCAATTGTTTTTCTAACTGGTTTATAACAAGGAAGTGTGAGTGAATGCCCACAGGTCAAATTATAAATGAAGAAAACACACTTCTGTGTGCGTGCATGTGCCTGCATGCGTTACTCAACATTAAGATCAGGGCCTTTACGGTGATCTACATTCCCAGCCCTCTTTTTAACTCTTTTTTTTTTTTCTTGAGGCAAAGTCTTGCTAAGTAGCTAAGTTGTCCAGACTAGGTTCAAACTTGGAATACTGCCTCAGTTTCCCAGGGATAGATCCTTTTTGATTATTAAATCTCCTCTTACAAGCTGGGACTAACAGAACTTTTCTTCTTTTCTACTAACTGTACTTTAGAGAATCTGTGTAGAAAATAATGCATATTTAATTTGCTTTTCCTAATTCCTAAGAAAAACACGGTTAAAAGTAACATGCCTACAGTAAACAATTTGTCAGAATCAGAGATAAGAAAATATATCATGAATAATTTTTGAAAAACACATAAGTTCTATGAGAACATATTCTTTATAGCCTTCAAGTGTTGATTTTTTGGAGATTTTTGTTTTTGTGGGATTTTTTAACATTGTATTTATTTATTTGGAATATTTTCAGCCTACTGTAATTTGAGTACATTCTATTTGAATGGAAGCAAAACCTATGGATATAGAAGTTTGCCTAGATATTGTAATCTAGTGTAACCTGACTTATACATTGGTGACGTCTCTTTGCCTACCTGCCTGGATTCATCCCCACCAGCTGCCTTTCTCTCACTCGTTACTAAGTGAATCAAGATACCTCACATCCTTGGGCAATGGTATATGTTCTTCCTTCTGCCTTACCAGTCCTTTTTGTTTGAATATGAATGAACTACAGATTCAGTAACGTGTCAGTTACATACAACTTGAGGAATTTATGTCATATAAATCACTTTTGACCAGTTTTTCCCTCCATTACCCTTTCAGTCCCTTACCTGGCAGTGCATTGCCTCTCCTCCTACCATCTTTCTTATCTTCGGATCTTTTTGAAGATGTAATTATGACAATCTCATATGAGAGACAACAAGCCATTTTAAATCATTTATTTCTAGAAGATTTCACTAAGCATAACTGCTTCAGGGTGACTCCTTTTTCTTGCAAATACTTCATATCTCGTTTTCTTTATGGCTGCATGCTATTATGTGTATATACCACATTTTGCTTATCCATTCCACTGTTGGTGAACATGTAGCTTGTTTCTAGGATTTAGCTATTATGACTTATGCTGCTGTAAACATGGATATGTATGTGTCTTTATGACATACGATAGTTTCAGTTCTTTTGGGAAAATGCTCAAGAGAGCTGTAGCCAGATGAAATGGGATTTCTTTTTTCAGCTCTCCAAGGAATTTTCACACTTCTTTCTATAGTGGTTGAACCAGATTACAATCCCACCAACAGTATAGAATTGTTCCTTTTTACCCTCAGCCATGCCAATAACTGTTCGAGTTTTTTGTGTAGGCCATTCTCACTAGAGTTATACAGAATCTGTGTCAATATTGTTTTGAATTGCATCTCTCTGATATCCAGAGATATTGAACACTTTTTCATGTGTTTGTTTGCGTTCTGACAAGTTCTTTTTTATTTCAGTTACCCATTTCTTTATGGAGTTATGTATTTTGGATGATTTTTTTAGTTCTTTATGTATTCTAGATATTAATCCTCTCTCTGAGCCATCACTGGCAGAAGTTTTCTCCCATCGTGTGGGCTGTCTGCTCACCCTGTTGGCTGTCTTCCTTTGCTGTGGGACAGCTTTACAATTCACCGGTGTCCGGTTGGTGATACTTGCTACTGTTTCTTGTGCATTCGCATTCTGCCCATGAAATCCATTTCTTTACCTGTGCCTTCCAGCATTCTACTTATTCTATCTTCCAGCAGATTCAGTGTTTCTGTTTTTAATATCTATAGCTTTTTGATCCATTTTGATTTGATGTTTTTACAGAGTGAAAGGCATGGGTCTAGTTTCACTCTCATCCATGTTGCTGTTCAGTTTCCCTAACACCATTTGTTAAAGATGGTGTCTTTTCTCCAGTGAATGATTTTGGCCCTTGGTTGAAAATCAGATGTGTGAGGATGCTTGAGTTTGTCTCTGAACCCTCAATATCGAGTTGTCTTACTGTCTGTTTCTGTGCCAGTATCATGTAGATTTAATCCCTTCTGTGTTGTAGAATATTTTGAAGTTTTAGAGTTGTGATTCTGTCAGCTTTGCCTTTGTTAACTCAAGATTGCTTTAGAAATTCTGTCTCTCCTCAATGTAAATTTTAGAGTTTGTTTTTAGTTTTGTGTAGAATGCTGATAATATTTTGATTGTTGAATCTGTACAGCAATTTTGAAAGTATGGCTATTTTGACAATATTGGTTATTTCTATCCAGAAACATGGAATGTCTTTCTATTTTCTAAGATCCTCTTCAATCTCTTTCTTCAGAGTTTTGTTAGTTTTGTCTGTATAGATCCGTTACTTCTTGGGTAAGGTTTATTCCTAAGTGTTCAAATTTTCTTCTTGTTACTCTGCCTTGGGAACTGTTGAGTTCTAGATTGGGTGCCTGATCATTAACTTTATAATTAAGATTTAGTTTGAAGCCCAAAAGCATTGTCTTTTACTTACAAACAAATGAAAAGTGTGTTTTTCTCAGACCTTGTTATCTTAGACATCATAAGCCATATTTCACCTTCATAATAAAAAAATACACATTTGTTCATGAGAAACCTAATCATTTCAGTAATAGTAATTATTTATCTGAAACTAGAGACTAGTTGCATAATTTAAAGGTGAGATTAGGATGTTTAGAAGGTACAGAGATCATAAGAGCAATTAATTTTTTTTAAACCTCCCTTCCCCTGTGAAATCCTAGCAATACGTTACAGTTCAAAACTTAAATTCTCCCAGCCACAAGATAAAGCTCCATTATATGTTTAAGTGAATATTTTTATTAGATTTAACCTTGTGGTTTCAACTGCTAGGAAGAAAGGTACACTGTTTGTAAAAGACAATGATCCTTTGTTAAAACTTTATTGATTGTTTAACAGAAGAATTGAAATTATTGGCTTGTATCATTTCAGGGTATCATTTAGGAATTACAGTTTTGTCTCTCTCATGGCAACCAAGAATTAACTCCATATCTTCCATCTAACCCAGATCATGACAGACTCAAGTATTAGATGCAGGTGTTCACAGACTCATTGTTGTCTCTTATTCCTTTCTTTTTGACTGAAAGGAAATTCAAAACATCATTCCAGTTGGGGTGATTGTTCTACTTCTGGTGCCAATAATTGTTGTTAAAAATAGAATTAATTTGATAAGGATAATTATGCTGATCAGAGTGTTGGGTTGATACTTTCTAATAAAAAGCAGAAATGTTGAGACTCTTACAGAATTAATTCATTAAGGCCTTTGCTTTACACATCGATCATTAAGGCCTGTGTTTTACACTGAATATATAATATTTATTTAACAACCGGAGTCTTTGGAATGTTTTTAACAAACTACATTTTATATAAATGGCAGAATGAAAGCTAAAAGAGAAAAGACTGTCTCATCATCTGGCACCAGATTAGGTGAGCTGGGATTGTGTGTCTTATTCTCACTGTGCCTTTTTGCTGCTTGGTGTCACCAAAGGGCAGCATTACCTGTCTGTCTCAGTACTTGTTGAATGTGTGTGTGTGTGTGTGTGTGTGTGTGCGCGCGCGCGTGCGTGCACGCGTGCAGTGACATGTTTGATTTTTGGCTTCAAGACCTTATGTCATCCTTGGGAAGATGAAATTAATAAGTTACTTCGTACTGCATGATACAACATTACTGGAGGTGTAATCAGAAAAGGGCTCTTTAACTCAAAGTTTGTCTTTGTAAGCATCCTTGGTCAGGTATCTTAAACAGAGTCATTATATACAGGATGATAATGACTGCACTTTTGTTTCTGATATGTAAACATAAAACTTTCCTAATTTTAATAAAAGTAAAATGTTTCGTTGATGGCGTGTTAAAGCACTGCTGTTTCTGTTACTTGCTGAGGGCTTATGGTGCTTGTTTCACCTTATCTTCCAGTAGGAAGGTATTATTTAATTCGGTGGTTTGGGTTTGAAATTAGGTAGTGGTTGGTTGGTGCTGGCATGGAAAAATGGTCTGGGGAGCGGTTGTGGTACAAATTCTTTTTTTTTTTTTTTTTTTTTTTTTTTTTTGAGATAAGGTTTCTCTATGTAGTCCAGGCTGGTACTGAACTCACTATGTAATTCAGGCTGGCCTCAGACTCAGAGCAGTCCTCCTGCCTCAGTGTTGTACCAATCTTTCTTTCACCTAGCAGCTTAGGGACTAAAGATGAACTGACCCAAAAGAAAATGAGAAAGGGAACCAAAAGCCATTTGTAACTGTGTCACAGAATGTTCCAAGAAGATCCAGCAATAACATCTGAAAAACAAGCAGAGCGTTTCTGTGTATGGTAAACAACCTTTTCCAGATCTCAGGTCAGATGACAAGTACAGCACAAATTTACTGAGAGATTTGCTGCTCAGATGTTACAAATGTGGATAGGATAGAGTTGCAACCCGTGTGCCACCTTAGTGTGTCTGCTTCATTATAGACTCTCAGGAAATGTTAATAAAATAGTATTTGCCAGTATGAAAGAAATTTAGAATACAGTCAGTCCACTGTTGCTTGTATCTAAGCAGGATTATTTTAATATAGCCATAAATATCTATTTTTAAATCAGGGTTTATTAAAAAAATAGTAACTTCCCAGTAGACAATAAAAGTAAAAAAAAATTGTTTCACAAACTAATTAGCCACAGTGATTGATAAATACTCTCCTCCATTTGACGTACTGAGGGATTTTGTTTATGTTTCAAAAAGCTTCACAGGGATGGCTACAGTTGACAGCTGTTGTGCCACTAATAAGATTAAAGTAAAGAAATTAGTTGTGTCAACGTTAATCTACTGTTTAACACTACAGACCACCTGGGGTCTTCTCCAGAGCCTACATTTTTGTGAATTTTAAATCATATAACCAGATCCTACTTAATAACAGATCTAAAAACTTTCTAATCATAGTTGTCTTGTATTAACAAATTTATATTAGCAGTAAAAATAATGCTTTGTCCCTAGAGTTTAAAATTAATTTGATATTCATCCTGTATTTTAAATTTATTAGTTTAATCTTTGAATGTAAACATAAAAAAATTGAGTATTCTTCCTCCTTTGGAGATTAATATGAGAAAATGCAGAAGGTTTATTAAGTTAGTGGTATATATATATATATATATATATATATATATATGATTTCTTATCTAAAAATAGAATATGCCTTTAAGGAATAACTAAACTGTTTTATTTGTGCCAAGTTTTCCAATTAAACAAAAGTCCTTGAAAATAATACATCTAGTTAAATTTTTCTTCTTGTTTTGAGGCATCATTAGGAAAATGGTTTGATTTTAAAATTAATTTTATTATTAGTGAAACATTGCATTTTATACAATATATAGTAAATAATCATCTTTGTTTTCCTAAGTTGTGATCTAAACTCAAATGTAAGATGAATGTAATTTATATACCCAAAGTTAAAGCTTGTCAACAAGCATTAGGAAGATTCGTGAGAGACTCATGTGTTGAGCAGGATATCTCAGTGTTTTATCATCAGAGAGTAGAGAGTGTAGAGAGCAGGTGGCAGGGAAGGAAGTGTCAGTTTATTATAGTCAACACAGTGCTGTTGGAGAAAATTTTCCCCTTCATTCACAACTCATACTTCCATCCAAATTCTGCATTCACTATGGCAATAAAAATTTCCCAAACTGTGTTACAAGTCTAACTTCTTTATAGTTGGAAAATGTCAAAATGCTCAGGGTCACTAATCATAAGACAAATATAAATCTAAATCACAGTTAGATACCACCTCCTACACTAGGTACCCACTCACACTTCACTGTAATCATTATCCAAAAAAAACAGATTACAACAAGTGTTAATGAAGATGTGGAAAAATTGGAATCTGTGTACACTGTTTGTAAGAACACAAAAACAGTGCAGCTCTTATGGGAAAAGTAACAAGGACTCTTCAAATAGTTAAACTAAAAGTACACTAGTGCATTACCCAGTAATCCCACTTACGGATATTTCTCCAGAAGAAGTGAAATCAAGATCTCAAAGTGATATTAGTGTTTCTATATTTATTATATCACTATTCACAAGAGTAAAAACAGGGAAGCAATCTAAGTGTTTATTATAGATGATAGTAAGAAAATGTTGCATAATTAATATAGGACATAAAGTAGAATATTTCCCTTAAAGAAGGAAAGCCTGCAATTTGTGACAAAATGAGTGAGCCTTGGGGATACTGTGCTAAGTGAAATAAGCCAGCCATAGAGGGATGAGTGCGGCATACATGAAGGTGGCTAAAATGCTTAAGCTCACTGAGTGCAACCAAGGCTCCTGAAAGCAAGGAGAAGTGAACTGGGGGTTGCTAATCAGTGTGCATCAAGTTGCAGCAATGCAGGATGAATATATGCTGGAGATCTGCAGTACAACTCTTTGCCTAAGTTAGCAATTTTGAACTGTTTGCATATAAATCTTTTAAGTGTTCATTGTTTTTGCTACAGTAAAAAAATGTGAAAATTTAAAGGAATAGAGTACTGGTGCATGTAATGAAATAGATGAATATCAAATAATACCAAACAATAATATACATTGTTTCTAGTTAAAGAAGCCAGACTCAAAGGCTGCATATGGCATGACACCATTTATGTGGCATTCTGAGAAAAAAGCAAAGCTATAGGAATAGAAAACACATATAAAATAGTTAAAGGTTTGGGGAGATCTTAACTTGAAAAGGAATAAGGAAGGAATTTTGAGAGATTATAGAACTGCTCTATCATTATTATAGTAGCAGTTTCATAACTGAGTACCCTTGTGAAAGGGTGACTTCTAGCTGAATGCAATTTGCTTGGGTGCAAACAAATTGTACTTTCATTTTCAAAAATTACATATTAAAAGAACAAAAATAGTATGATTTATAAGGGAAATAAAATTAACAATAGACTGTTCAGTAACAGTGCTATATTTCAGAAGAAAATGGAATAAAATTTTAAGTATATTCTAAAAAAAAAGTTATATGCCAGTGACTTGCCTTTCTTAGAAAAGACATATAGATACTTTGTAGTCAACTTATAAGAACTCAGGAACCATTAATTCAATATACTCTTCCTAAGGAGTTTACTAGAGAACAGGCTTTAGACAGGCAAATGACTACAGATAAATTGACCTAAGGACTTTTGGGGAGCATTAAGTATGTAATTATAGCACTAAAACTAATGAGGATGAAAAGGGAGAGAGTATATTTGGAAGACTGTAGGTTCTGGCTATATAGCAAGTGTAATGTTAAAAAATACGGAATGAGAGAATGAATGGATATGGATGCCAAACATTGAAACTACTTTGAGCAATTATATTTGGTGTTGGTACTATTAATATTGTTATTCTGAAACTGTTACTGTGATATAGCATAAAGATATATATAGATATATGCTGCTCTTATAACATATTTTATTATTTGTGCCTTCTGAACTAGTATTCTCAGTTGGAAAGAGTTATTTTTAAAAACTAATAAAGAAACAGCTCTTAGTCTTGAATTTGGTAAAACTCACAAAGTAGGTTTTTTTTTTTTTTTTTAATCTTGGAGTTCAACACTTAGTATGGGAGAAATCCCCATATCTCATCATTCTAAAAGGCTAGAAACAGTGACCACTTCTGTAGCGTTAAGAATTCCTAATGATAGATTATGGGTCTGAAATTATTATTTGCCATTAAAATTAATCAGTACTATTTGTATCATTAGCAATCAATGTGAGTTTTTAGTATTTAAATAAAACTGATTGTTTTCTGAACACATCAGGGTCCAGTTAATCATATTATATTGAAGAACACCGTTTACACAGGAGATAACACCAAAAATTAACAAATGAGATTGTATCAAATTAAAAAAGCTTCTGCACAGGAAAAGAAATGAGAGTGAGAGAGAGCCAACAGAATGGGAAAAAAATTGCCAACTATTTCTCTGACAAAAACCTAGTATATCTAGAATATAAAATAAACTCCCAAAAATAAAAGACTGTATCAAAAAAAGAAGAGCAATTGTAATGAATAGGCAATTCCCAGAAGAAGAAAGTCAAGTAGTAAATAAATATGTGGAAAAATGTTCAGCATGTTTGGCCATGAGAGAAATGCAAATCAAAATAACACTGAGATTCTGTCTTTCAACAGTAAGGATTACTATTAATGGATCCTAAAGAAACAACAAATATTGGAAAGGCTGTGGAGAAAAAGGAACCCTTTTACATCTTTGGTGGGACTGTAAACTGGTATAATCACTATGGAAATCCATATAGCAATTCCTCATAAAAGCTGAAAATAGAAATTCTATTTGAGTCAACTATACATTTTCTAGATACCTTTTCAAATAAGTTAAAGATATATATTACAGTGATACTTGTATATACATGTTTATAGCATCACAACTCATACTCTAAATCTTAGAAGACAACACTATGTCTGTCAATGGATGAATGAATAAAGGAAATGTGATACACACACAAACACACACACACACACACACACACACACACACACAGTGGAGTACTACTCAGCCACAAAGACTGATATCTATTGCTAGGACAAAATATCTATAACAGCTGCAACTTAGAAGTTTATTTTGGCTCACAGTTTCAAAGGTTCATTCCATGGTTGGCTGTTTCCAATGCAGAAATGGTGTAGGAATTATGTCCTGGCAGAAGAAACCTGCGTAATCCATGGAAGCCAGAAAGCAGAGAAGCATGGAGCAGGGACAAGAACATATACCACCAGTGACCTACCTCCTTCACCTAGCTCCCACTTAACTAATAGCACATTCAACCACGACCTTATCAATGGATGAATTCATTGATGAGTATAACAGCCCCATGATCCAGTTATCTTCTGACAGCCCCACCTCCCAATACATGGGACCGGGGAGGGGGGAGTATTTAAGACACAAACTGTAATAGACATGGTAAAAAGTAGGTAAGACTTAAATTACACAAAGTGAGACCCAGTCGCAAAAAGAAAAAGGACTTACCTCACAGATATACACTTAATCCTAGAAATATTCACTTAGATGGTAAAGAAGAATAAAATACAAGGAAGTGATCACTAAAAGTGTCAGGCTAATGGCCACTTTGGAAGAAAAGAGAAGCTGTAATTAAAATGTCAGAAAGTGTATGTAGGGCTTCCTGGTAGCAAAACTCTGGACCTAGGTGTTTTCAAGTGTGTTTTCCTTATGATACTCAGATAAGCTATCCATTTGTTTTATGTAGTTTTCTGAATCCATGTTTTACTTTGTAATAAGAAAACTTTTAACCAAAAGCATACATATGTACATCTTAAGATCAGATCTAGTATCTAGCATTTTTGTCTTTGCTCACTGTTGCACTTAGCATAGTACATAAACCTAAGTAGATACCCACCAAGGAGGAATTGATTGAACAGTCTTACACTACCATATAAGTAAGCTTTTATACAGAATCAGTAAATTAGCCTCCTCCCAAAACTGCTAACAGTGAAAAGCTTAATGTAATAACCTTTGTACTGCTCTTCTCACAACATAATTTACGTAGTAGTTCTGTCAGTGTATCTTTTTCTTCCCCTGTACTGAAATTGAAACCATGGCCTTCACACCTAGCTAAATTCCTAGCCCTTTTTGCATTTTTGATTTTGAGATCTTACTAAGTCATTGAGTCACTGAGTTGCCCAGGTTTGGCTTAAATATGCAATCTTCCTTCTCTTGGAGGTGTATGCCATCATACCAGGGAAACAATTTAATTTTTAAGGTTCAAGGATAGTTTTCTGATTTTGGAAATCTATTTCTGATTGATACTTGTTAATTTTCTGTTGGGAAGGTAAATTTTTCCTAGTGGGTATGAAAATAAGAAATTTCTTTGGTCCTGAGAATGAACTGGATTTTCTGAGATTCGATGTTCATTGTCAAGTTCAGTTGAATATTTAAACAAGTACAACAGCAGAGAATGTGATTAATATATTATTTCACATTTGCACATATTTATATGTTCTTCTTGAAACAGAATTCTCTTTGGACAAATCAGTACTTAACTGTTGCCTCACAGTAGAAGGGTTCCAAGTGTGACTCAAACAGGCTCTTGTCTAGATATGACAACTTCATATAGAAAAGTTATCAATAGTTTGACAGATGTCTCGGTTTTCATCCTCCAAAGTTGGCAGATGTAGCTTTCAGGTGGGCTACTTCTACAGAGTCAGGCCTCGTTGGCAAGTCTCATTCAGTGAAGGGGCCACTCGGTCTCATTTAGTGTATTTGAATTCTAACCATGGTTTGACTGAGTAATTGTAGATAATTACTTTTTATAGTGTCTAATTCTGAAGACATTTGTTTTTTAATACAGCAAATAATTTAAGAATGACTGAATGTACATGCACATTCACAAAATGCCTGATGCATACCAAAGATCCCTAGTAAGTTATAGTGTACATCTGACGTTAACATTTATCTGCCTTTTCTAAGGAACTGTTAAAACTCTATGTCTGGTGTTCTGTTACCAGCCAATTAAACCTGATTTTTTTAAAGGATCTTTCTGACCAATGGTAGCCCCTAATCAGGAAGGCCACAAGTTGTGACAAAGTGGGAAAGGATAGCTTTGGAAGATATGATGAGAAACATTTCTCCAAAGTTGCCCATCTTTGAGACTTGTCTCTCTGAACCAGGGAGTTCTGTGAGATGTACTAGGGGGAAAGGGGATTACAGATTTAAGTTTACAGGGTTTGGTTTTTTTTTGTTTGTTTTGTTTTTTGTTGTTGTTGTTGTTGTTTTGTTTTGTTTTGTTTTGTTTTGGAGACAGTCTCCCTCTGTAGTCCAGGCTGGTCCTGAACTCACTGTTTAGCCCAGGCTAGCCTACATGGCAGTCCTCCTGCCTCAGCCCCTCTGAGTGCTAGGATTCCAGGCACACGCCACCACATCCAGGTAATTTTTATGTGGTGATGGGGATCAAACTCAGGACCTTGTGTATGCTAGGCAAGCACTTTAACCATTTAGCTACATTGCTACAAAACAAATTTTACAGGTAGCAAGTTTTCTGATTATTGATATTTCCGTAGCTTTTGTTATCCGTTTCCACCCTCCCTTAGTGCTCACACCTTTACTAGATGTCATAGAAGCCTGGGGTGGAGTCCTTAATCTGAAAAGAAACTGCTTTTCTTTTTCCATATCTATACTTCCTCGTATTCCTTTGGTTCCAAGGGGAGGAAAGGCTGGAGGACCTCTCCACTCCCTGGAAAACATAACCTTTAATTTAAAATGCGATCCTGCTGGTATCGCTCCTTACATCCTGGTAATCTTTCCTCAGGTTAATTCCACGTCAGTTGCTAGTCATCTTCTTTGTTATGTGAAGATCTGAAGGACATTCCATTCCCTGCTTGAGAGCTAAAAGCAGAAATTGATGAAAACTCTCATTTCTCTTGTAGCTGTGTATATGTGACTCTAGTACTTGCTGTCCACGCTTGGCAAAGAATTTTGTGTGTAGGAAGTTAAAGTCTTTCACAGTGTATGCCTTTACCTTTTGTGAAATTGCCCATGGCAGTTGCTACTAAATGGCAACTTTCCTTCTTTTTTTTTTTTTCCTTTTTGAGACACGGTCTCACTCTGTAGTCCAGACTGGTTCTGAACTCACTAGTATAGTCCAGATTGGCTTTGAATTCCTGACAGTCCATTTTGGTGAACTTCGTTGTCTTGTTATTTAATCATTGCTGGGACAAAATACCCAACATCCACAACTTAAGCGAGTAAAGATCTAACTGAGCTCATGGGCTCAATGGACTAAGGTCGCACACAGCCCATTCATGGGCAGTGGGCAAACAGTGAAGGCACATAATCGAGGTTGGAGAGCTGCTCACCCTGTGGCAGACAGAAGCCAAGTGAAGCAGGAGCAAAGTGAAGCCTGGAGACCCAAGCAAGGCTAGAGCTTTCCTGGAAAGAAGCTCAACAGTGTTTCTTCTTCCTTCTTTTACTGGGTTCAAGCTACCAGTTGGACCTCATATGCCCAGACTGGGTGCCCCTTCCTCATTTCCTGGCCTGCAAGTCAATAACAAAAACCTGAAAACTCTGCCCTGGGCAACCCCTAATCTCAACAAGTTGATAAAATCTTTCCAAATCAAATCCCAAGTGAAGTGTCTGCCCCTTCTAATCAGGCCACACCTCCCAGTAACACACATGTCCCAAATACAAGAGGCTTTTGGGGGCACACTCAAGATCTAAAGCATAGCGTATGTTTTCTGAAAAGTCTTTACCTTGGCACACTGTGTAAGGATATAGCTATACTTTCTAACTCTATTAGACTACTGCCCACTGGAGTTTTTCTTTTGAATTATTAATGTCTTAGGTGTGCACTACACTTGTATCCTAAAACTGTCCTTTTTGTATGTAAATGATTTCCTGAATTTATCATATAAATATTTAGTTTTATGCTTTTTCTATCCTGTTTTGCAAAAGAAACATTTTCAGTGAGAAGACTTAATAACACAGAAATTCGCTCATATATTCACAATCATTTAGGGCAGGAAGCCTGTATCTCAGACCTCATCTCCAACCTCAGCATATTTTTTTTACATATTTTTGACAGAATGGATGGTGAAATTTTAGCATCTTCTCAAAAGATACTTTTAAATTCCAGGGCTTTCTGTTTGACGTTAACAAGTGCTTCTAGTCATTTGAGTTTAAAATTACAGGGAAAGCTACCTGGACAGACCACCCAGGCTAGACTCAAAAAAGTACACTCCCTGAGACAGGTGCTCTTCAAATAGAGGTTGTCTGTCAAGCAGGTTTATTGAGTAACAAGTTTTTCCTGACCTGAGATTTTTGGCTCCTTTTTTTTTTTTCATCAGAATGTAGTTTCTTGGGGAAAGTTTTAGGAACGTATGACTATATAGATACAGATTTCACACTTTACTAGTGCTCTTTAAGGTAGAGCACAGAAAGCATTAGGTAGGGCATACTCACGTATGTGTTGTTTGCTTTTTTATATATGTGTTTGTTTATACCTAGTGTGTGTTCTCCAGAGATTTGAAACAAGTTGTTAGAATTCTATTTAAAACAAAAATTAAAAATCAAGACCATAAAAATAAAAAATCAAAACTAGGGGGAAATACGATATAATTATGTTAGTAGGAGTATAATGTTCTGTACATTATTCTAAATGTTATAATCCCATATATTTTTAAAAATACTTTGAGGCTCTATAATTTTATGTATTAACCCTACTATAAATCTCTACATCTAGACAAAACAGTGTGATATTGGCACAGATATAGAGTTATCAATTTGAGCTTGGAAGACAGAGAATGTATTCTGCATATACTTGTGATAAGGTAGCATTTTAAACCAACAGAGAAAGAACAGATTGTTATCTAAGAGCAGGGTCCAGATTAAATTGAGGCTCCTGGCTCTCTGTACACAACAAAATAATTTCAAAATGAATTGACAGAGTCAATTATAAAGCGTAAAATTATCACATAGTTTTAACTCAAAAAATATAAATCAGTGATAACCTCAGAGACAGAAAGAACTTTAAAAGTCTAAGTAGAAAGGCAGAAAGAAGAAAACCACAAAGTAAAGCTTTTAGGACACTGAAAATTATTTAGGTTCAATATAATTTTTTAAATGCCTTAATATAAGAAAAGTGAAAAGTAATTGAAAAGAAAACATGCATTATTCTTTGTTATATTTGTGATCAACGAATCTATATAAATCATTTTTAAAAGATGAAAGCCTTCAATACAAGTGTGAAAGTAGAAAGCAAGAATAGTGATTGAAAATATAAGTATATATAATGACAGCATTTTGAAAAAAATAATAAATTTAATATCTATGTTTTTCCTCCCAAAGTCAAACTTATATTGTGAATTTAAATGCAAATTTCATAAAATTACAAAAAATAAATTTTAAAAATTGATTTTGGAATCTTGAAGTATAAATGTTGTTTCAAACCTGACAGAAAACCTAGATATCCTAAAGAAAATTTTGGCAGATTTTATTGAATAAATATTGTAAAGTTCTATGTGAAAAAATAGTTCAAATAAATTTAGGTACTAATTAAAAAATTATTTGGACCATATGCTCAAATGATTGACACTTGTAAGGAATATACAAGTACTTCAGTAGAAAAATGAATATTAATTCAAGAAAATAGGCAAACACTGAAAAAAGCAATTATGACTAGTAAAAGAAATGCAATCTTTATCATTTTTATTTAGCTGCCAGATTTGTAAATGTTTGTTTAAATAGAACTATCAAGTATTAATTTTTTAAGCACTGGAAAAATCCTTTTCTGGGGGTAAATTTTGATTAAGTTTTTTTTTTCTGGAGGGCAATTTGGGTTTGCCATCTCTATCAAGTTGTAAATACTCAATTCCTTTGACCTGTGGTATCATTACTGAACATTTAACCTAAGGAGTAGGTATAATAAATAGTACAGAATGACATGCTCATCAGCTGTGGGGACATGATCTGTGCTGCTAGGCTGCCCATCGTCTGTTCCACCATGCTACGTTTGCTGAGTTTCTGAGCATGTGAGATGCCTCTTCTACTGTAGAACCTGAGAATGCCAAGGCTTTGCCTCCCAGTCATCATTGTGTCTACAGTGCGGGCAGGTGAACCAGGCTTGGCAACCCAACATCCTTGTGCTAGGCTTTACTCTGAAGCTAATGAAACTGACATGCAAGGACATCCCAAACTATATCCTTTTTTGAGAGTTAGGAGCAGTTGTACCTAGCATCAGTTCAGACTGTGGCATTGATGCCCGACGGTGTGTTATTTTGTTTCATTTTGTTTTGCTTTGCTGTTTCTTGGTTTGGTGTAGTTTGATAGACCCATTCAGTAGTCTGTGCTTTGAGTACTAGACCTAAAAAAAGTATGACATCTATGGCCAAATTTTCCAAGTTTTTAGAAATATGCAGTAGCCTGTGAATCAGTTTCCTTTCTGTTTAAATCAACTAGAGCTTCTCCACCATAACTAGTAGCTAAGACTTCTGACAGCTTTCTATATATATATATATATATATATATATATATATATATATATATATATATATAATTTATAGTATTGAAAATTGAAATTTTTGTGTCCATAGAATGAAACCGTATTCAGTTGTTTTTTGTTTGCTCAGATTTTTGTTTTTGTTTTCAAATTCAAAACTTTCAGGGCTGGATGTAGTTCAGTGGTAGGGTACCTGCCTAGTGTACATGAGGCCCCGGGTTCCATCCCCAGCACCACAAAACAACATAAATAACAATAGTGTTAAAAGAAACACTATTCCATATTTTATAAGCATGCTGTGCTTCTAAGATGAACTATTTTAATCAGAGAAAACAGTTAAAATAAGACGTTACAGGTATTTAGAAAAATTTTTGAAGATTTCTGACTCCAGAAACAATGCCAAACAGATCCACTGGGGGCGCTGTTCTCTCTGAGACCTACACAAGTTAGAAAGGAAATAAACTAATGCCACTTACACAGCTCTGTCTCAATAGGGAAATCACAAGGTACAGAAGTACAGAAGGCAGCAAATCAGAGGTTAGAACATTGAATCAAAAAGCACAGTTCACCCAACTAGTTCTTAACTCCCAGGAAGCTGTGAAATTGGCTCTGGAATACTTCTGTAGGAAAGCTTCATGTTTCAACTTTTAAGAGCAATAACAGCGAACAGGCAAAGGAAAATATCACCTTCAGCTTCCAGATTTTGAAAGGAATTGTTTATGGGGTGGAATGAAAAGCTTGCTTAAACACAGATTATAAAGCATATGTAATCCAGAAACATTGGTAAAAGATTTGTAAGGCTGCGGAATATAAAAGTTTTTCATCATAACCCCCTCGTGTGTGTGCGCGTGTGTGTGTGTGTGTGTGTGTGTGTGTGTGTGTGTGTGTGTGTGTTTGTGATTTATGTTTGTAAAGAATTTGCCTCACAGAGTCTCCAATGCAGGTGTCATAGATGTGTTAATATATGGGACAAGGCATTTCTGGTTTAGTCCTCTAGGAAGACTGGGTGAGGCCAGGAACTGGCTGAGCCTCCTGGATATTATCACTTGGAGTCTTTTCATCACTTATGCTAGATACTGTGAAAAGATTTGAGAAACATTGTCCTTTATTATTCTGCAAATAGACACCCTCCACCATGCTTTAAATCAGTTCACTAACATTGCATTTGTATCTTATTCGTAAGAATACTAAGTGTGAGAAACAGCTTGTGGGCAGGCAGTCACCCGTCCAAACAAGGGATGGACACAGGAGGCCTGGAGGACAGAAATATGAAGTTTTCATTATCTTTTTGCAAAAAGAGGTGTCCTCTCCACATGCAGGTAGAGAAAAGCACACCAAAAGTAGGGTGGATAGAGATTTTAAAACCTAAATTTCAAGTCCTTCCCCCTTCTTTTTCCTATTGGCAGGATACACAATCTTCTGGTAAGTTCTCAGGTATTGGCTCAGGGTCAAGTTGATCACTGTGGCGTGACCTTTATCCCTCCTCCCGCCCTCCTCCTCTTTGGCTAATCTCCTGGTCAGGTAAAAGCACGCAAAATTGAAAGATCCGCCATCTTTATCAAAAAAAAGTGCCACTGTATCTTTAAGTGGCACTTACTATAAGTTCAGTATTTTTTAGTAAGAAATAATAATAGCCCTAACAACTGCTACTATTTTTTAAGCATGTAGCTGTATGCCAGGCTTTGTCCTAAGTACTTTACATCAACTGTCTCATTTAATTTTTGTGACAGCTATTGTGCATGGATAAACTATTAAATTTGAAACTTATTTAACACTTAAAAAGTAGAATTGAGTTTCGAACCTAAATGCATCTCATCTGTCTCTGATCAGTATCCTCTAATCGTAACCATTTTTCAGAACCTGTCAATTATGTGAAGTAAGGTACATGTAAAAGACATTATTACAAGTACAACAGAGACTCTTACACTCTACTGCTAGACAGTGGGGACATGAGGACAGAGAGCTTGTCTGCCCTTTCCATGTAGCTATATGCCTGACAGATCATAGGACCTTAGATGCCTGTTAATGAGTTAGTTCTTACGTGGTGGTTCTTAGGCCTGTAGTTCTCAGCTCTGGCCGCACATTGTAATCATCCTTACTGCTTTTGTAGCCACACAGATGTTATAAACGTTACTACATTCCCCAGCTAGTATCACCAGGGAAGGAAAGGAATTTAAGCAAGCATGTAATTTTAAGTATTTAAGACAGGTGATTCTCATGCTCAGTGAATTTATCTTAGAGCAATTCTCTTACTTGAACAGGTGTTAGAATTACCTGTAGAAGTTATTAAAACATAAATTGCTTGACCCCACTCCAAGAGTTTTCATTCACTCTATCTAGACTTTGAGAACTTGGAGCTCTTATAAGTTCCAGGTAATATTGAAGTTGTTCGCCTGTGAATCACACTGTAAGAACTTATATCCAGGAGGATTGGTTGCAGGGACTGAATTCTAAATCCAAACTTTGTGCGTAGGACTTAGGCAGAAGATTTAGTCAAACAGGCTAGAATAAACATTGATCTCCCATGCAATGCAGATTTCACTAATAGCTTTCAGAACACCCAGGAGAGTGCCATGCCCATTCAGCTTCTTGCTTCAGAGGTTTCTTTCAACAATGAAAAAATTTTTTTTAGTTCTCTAGAGAAAAGATCTTTGTTCAGTTTGTCCTTAAGCTGTTTGGGCTGATGACTAGTCTGTACTCTCTACAAAAGATGTCTTCATCTGCCAGGCATTATGAGCTCCTGTATACAGTCTCCAGACAGATTGGTAATGTCCTAGAATTTTTATCAGTCTTATCTCAAAGAGAAATAAATCCTCCAGTGTCTCCTCATGAATGCTCTCTTCTTCTTTAATCTGCCCTTATTCAGGACTAATACATCTGGCAACAAGAGCATTGACAGGCTTTTTTCTGGACTTTATTCAAGGAGCCAAGTTGCTGGTTGATAACTAGTCTTAGATTACTAAGAAATTACCAGACTAGTGAATGTGTTTTCATTGTTTACAGCTGAAACAAATAGAAAGTAATGAGTATCAGGTACTAATGAACACTGAATAAAATTTTTAAGTTTTATATCTCAGTGATAGGCTTTGCCACCTCATAGTATAATAGTTGGCTTGGTTTTATAGTATAACTTCTATACTTTTATATCATTTATTTGATGTATTTAAGTTGTTTGGAGAAGAGCTTCTCAGATTTTACAAATGGTGTTTTTCTCCTTCTGTTAGATCTCTCTGCAATGCAATCAATGTTTACAACCTCACCTGCAGTAACTGTTCAGAAAACTGCACCGACGTTCTGTTTAGTAACAAGATTACCTTCTTAATGGACCTCCTGATACACCAGTTGACGGTATGTAGTATTGCTTTGAGCTAGAAGCAGTTACATTTGAGAAATATTCCCTGTGGGGAAAAAACTGAAAGAATTTAGCTGGCTTACCCTGCAAATTAAATGAAGAAAGAAAAATGTTGGAAGGGTGAAATAAGAACTGAAGAGAAACTTAATTATTTACAAAATTTATATTGGATCCCCCTAAGTTTTATCATTTAATGGTTAATGGATCTATAACGCTTGCTGAGAATCCATGTTATACGCGTAGCCTTGGCTTTGGAATCGGGTGGACCCAGTGCCATGTCTTGGAGTGTAAGCCACAGGAACGAATGCTGTAGGTGGGAAGATGGCTGGGATAACATCGGAACCTTATATCATAGCTAAAAGGATCAGTTTAGAAAGAACTTTTTGAAGATTATTTAAATTGCTTTTGAAAAATTAAACTTTGTCAGAAAGGGCAAACCTGATATACTTTTAAAATGGGAACAAGCAAGCAGTTGTCACCTTAAATTTTACTTCATTCCACAGATGTTGAAAGAGGTAAGCTCAGTGTAATAGCCAAAGATTTAGGTCTGTCAGTTGCAGTCTCCAGAACAGGATGCTGAGGCCAGCAGTGTCCTCCTGAAGTTTTTGAGGCCGATAGGTTTTGGGACAAAATCCCTCTCAGGCTGTAAGTTTACAACACAGGACATTTATATTTCAGAACTTACTTTTATTTAGCATACACTTCTAATAGCACTTTCTCTAACTCTATTCCTTTTTCTCTCTAATCTGTCTGATTAATTCTTATGTAGTTTTACTTAACTGAGGCATAGTGAAAATTTTTTCATGAAATGTTTCCCAGCTTGACTTTTTCCACAAATCCAGGTTAAGAATACTTATGTGATACTAGACATTATATCTCTTGTAGGATTAATTACAATGACTCATACAGGTTTACTTAGCTGTAACCCCACTAACCATAAAAATGATGAGAACAACAGGCATCTTATCACAGGACCTGGCACTTAGTAGGTTTCATTATATCATTGATTGAATAGAATTAGTGAATAAAGTAATCTACATATCAAAGTCTCAAAATCAAAAAGATAATTGTGAAGCCTTCATAAGCAGGCATACTGACAATAAGAAGGAATAGTAAGTAGTACAAGAGAACAGAGATACAGCTCAGAACTATTATATGACAGTGACTATCTGTAGAGATGACAGTTATCAATTAAAGGCTAAATGATTTGTGTTACATTTACAAAAGACATTAAGATATAGCTATTTTAGAGAAAATTCTTCAGAAATAGTAGAATGACAGAAGAAAAAGACTTAAAAGTTGTTGTTTGGGATAACTCAGAGACTTTAATTTTCAAAACAGCCTCTTAAGTCATTATTTACTTTTCAAAACAGTGTCATTATTATCCTGTTTCACAGATAGGATAACTTAAGTCTCAAAGGTTGACTTCTCAAGTCTATGTAGATGTCAGACAAAACACCAAGAGTCAAAACTAAACTTTAAATCCACATCTTTAAAATACAGTAACTGATACTTTTTAAAAAATGCATAATCAAGACTTCCGGTCAATATGGAAGCTGAGTAACAGCACTGCACAATGTCTCCTCCCTGACCCACTTAAAAAGTCGAGAATTTAGTGAGAAAATGTGTGTTCAGTATAGCTAGGAAAGAGAGGAGCACCCCAACAACTGAAGAGTGACCAGGGAAAGGACAAAAATTCTAAAGGATCATCGAAAGCAGAGAAAAAAAAAATCCCAGCAGCCCAGGAAGCCGTCGCAAGCTGCAAATGGCTAGAACCGCAGGTAGCTGCGAACAAAGGAAAACTCGTGTGGGCCCGGGACATCTGACGGAGCGGGTAGAGGACAGAGCACCCCAACAACGGACAGGAGGCTGCGGGAGGGTCAGAAATCCTGAAGTCATATCAGAAGAGGAGGAAAAAGCAGCCGACTCGGCGTGGCCCTAAGCTGCCGGCATCCACAAGCCACAGACAGAGGAAAGTCCAGAGCCAGAACCTCAGCCTGAGGTAAGAACATATCCGGAGAAGTGGGAATTGTCAGCAGCTGGTGGCCCCAACCTCCAAAAACCAACCTGCAGGTACTGTGTACTACAAACATAACGTGCGCTCCCTGTAGAAAAGGCCCCGGGATTCCGGATCAGAAACAGGGCTCAGCAGCCTTCACAGGCAGTGACATAAGCAAGAGCCATTTTAAAAAGAACAGGGAAAAAAAAAAAAAAAAAGGAAAGCTTAAGATTGAACCCTTTAGAGTAAAAGAAAGCTCAGAAGAGTACACCAGGGCTTTGGGGGTCACCCCTAAACAGTGCCTAGGAAGAAACTGGCACAAGTGGCAGAGAGAGGAGAAAAGAGGGGGAAAAGGCTGCTGATCCCCTGAATGGCTCAGGGGCACCTCTGCTCCAAGAGTGGAGAGCCCTGCTCTGGGGAACGGAAGCCAGGACAGACGGAGAGCTTTGCTGAGTGGACTGGGGTGGGGGTGTGACAAGACACCTTAAAAGGCGGACCATTGCCATGTTCCTCTGGCACACACCAGAGGCTTCTGGTTCACCACTGCCCTGCACACCAGAGGCATCTAGGACCAGGAAATCCACCACCCGTCCGTCCCCTGAGCCAGAAGTTTCCAGAGGCTTCCAGGGCCCCAGAGGCTTCCAGAGGCATCTAGGACCAGGAATTCCATTGCCCTGTCTGTCCTTTGGGCCAGAGGATTCCAGAGGCATCTAGGACTGGGCCTTCACCAAACCCTTCTTTCCTGTGCACCAGAGACAGCCAGAGATAGCAGAACCATGGGGAAACATGGTAACAAATCTCCTACAAAAAGACCTGATACCCCAGAAGATGATACCAGGGATACTGAAATTGCAGAATCCAAAGATGAAAGTGGCAAAAATGATGTTAACTTCTGGGCCCAGAAATACATTGACTTAAAGCAGGAAATAAAACAGGCAGCACAAGAGCTACACCAACACATAGCTAAGCTAAAAGCAAGGCTTGAAAAGCAAAAAGAAGAGACCATAGAAGAAATATACCGGGAGATAATGAAGACAAAAGAAGAAATTAGAGAAGAACACAACAGAGATATAAAAAAAATTGAATGCAGATATTCAGAAAGGGAAAAACACAAAGGAAATAATAAGCAACCACATTAAACATCTTTAGAACAGAATGTCAGACCTAGAAAATAAAGTGACTGAGCTGCAACATACAGGCCGTGAAGAACACGAAATAAATAAGAAAGAAAGTGAATCATCACAACGGCTGATAGATGATTCAAAGAGAAACCTCAGAATTATGGGAGTCCAGGAGAAAACTGAGGACAAAACAAAAGGCTTAAAGGACATGTTCGATGAAATTATGGAAGAAAATTCCCCGAATCTAAGAAAAGATATGAACATGGAACTACTGCAGGCATATAGAACACCAAACAACTTTGATCAGAAGAGATCCTCTTCACGACACATCATAATTAAAATACTAGAAACCCAACACAAAGAGAAAATACTAAAAGCCCTAAGAGAAAAACAGAACGTGGCCTACAAAGATAAGCCCATCAGGATAACTGCAGACTTCTCAGTCTAGACTCTAAAAGCCAGGAGATCATGGATCAGTGTCATCAAAGCACTAAAAGAAACATAAATGCCAACCAAGACTTCTATATCCAGCAAAATTATCTTTTAATTTAAAGGGAGAATTTAAAACTTTCCATGATATAGAAAGCTTAAAAGAATTTGCAGCCACTAAACCAGTATTGCAGAGAATACTTAAAGGAACCTTTGAAAGTGAAAGGGAGGCCAGCGACACAAATGACCCCAGAGAAAAAGCGACAACAGCTAGAGGAGAATGAGCTGAGAAAAAAAGTAAGGCTATGCATGAAATTAGGGATGAATTGATAGGTGAAAGGAAAAACCAAATAGGGAAAAATGTTAATTATTAGTGAAATACGAGTAATCAATGTATGAAAGTCAAAAAATCTAAAATAACTGAGCATAGCCATTTATCTATTGCTTTAACTGTAGCATACTGATGTGATACAGATTTATGTCCATTTAATGTAGCAAATTGATAAAGTCTTAAGCTTGTTGAATGAAGCAGTTCACTTTTTTGATGTTGAATGTGAGTTTATACTCTTTGAGAGGCAGAAACATAAGCAGCACCAGAACAGCTTGGAGGAAAGGTAACATCTAAAGAGAAAATGAAATAAAAAGTAGATTAGTAATTAAATCATCTGATTGATATACTTTTCAAACATTACCAGTTCTTCTGTAAAATCTGTGAAATCTCTTCACAACGTTATTATTAGTAATAGTGTAGTAGTGTGTAAAATAGAATAATTACTAATTAATAATGCAACGTGGGGAATTGACATAAAATCTCTTAAGAATACAAATACATGAATATATGGAGGGATAGACAGATAAAATTATAAACCAAATACAGCAGAATGTTAGTAACCAGTGAAATGTGAGTAACTTAGGAAAGTTAAAAATTTATGAAATAACTAAATTTGCCTTCATATCTGTTACTTTAAGTATATTTATGTGGTAATAGTTTTAAGTTCATTTAATGTATCAATGTGGTATAGTTTTAACTTTGTTTTATTGTAGCAATTCACTTATTAGGTCACTGATGAAAATTTATCCTAAGAAAACTGATGGATGTAGAGATAACCCTGTGAATGTACAAACATGTACCTTCCAGTATTCAGCTAAGGCACTTGGAATTTACCTTTTTTTTTTTTTATCTTCTTCTTTCCCAAATTTACTAGTCTTTTGAACTACATGCTTGTAGTTTTTTTCTAATGTGAACTGGTGGGTAAGGCCAGGTTTAAGAATAGCAACAAAGATGTAGAAAATATAGAAAAAAAAAAAAAAACTTCGCTAAATATCCCAATAAAGGGATTGGTTGGATTCAGAGAAGGGTCATCAAGATTTAACTACTGTGACCCATTCGAGGAATAGGAAGTTGAGTTAGAGTGGTGACTTCGATGCGGGAGATTAATGTTTAAATACTGTATAGTTTCTCTGATTTGGAAAACCCAGAACACAGACATTCTTTGGAACCACATGAAGTGATAGCCGGAGTTGGGAGAAGGGATAGGAAGGGGGTGGAAGGGTCAAAGATGGGAAGGGATTGTAAAGTTGATACGATATATATGTGCATGACATACCTAAATTCATTGTAAACACTATGTATTGCATATGTGTATTAATAAAAATAGTGGGAAAATGCATAATATGACAGATAAGGAAAAAACAAGTAACTATCCTGATAGAGACTGAAGACAGAAAAAGGACATTAGTAGGAAGACTGGGAAGTTCAAATAAGATTTACGTATGTTAATTTTATTAGTTTAATGTTAACTTTCTTATTTTAGTAATTATGCTATATTTTTATAAGATGTTAGCTGTAACAGATACTGCCTGAGAAGAACTTACTACTGTTTTTATGGCATATTTGTTGTATAAAATTATTTAAATGAAGAATGAAAAACTAAACCCTATACTCTCTTACTTTTTTATGCTGCATAATCTAAAAGAATTTACTCTAAAGCATGTGCTGTGAAACAGATATGTAGATGACATATTAGCTCAGTTTATTCTGCTATGACAAAATTCTGTGGGCTGGATAGCTTAGATACAACAGAAATATATTTCTCATAGCTCTGAAGGACAGAATTCCAGGATTAATGTGCTTGCATGCTCAAGCTCCTGTGTAGACCCTGTTCTGGACTGCAGACTATTGAGTCTTACTGTGACTCTCCATGGCAGAGGCAAGAAAGACTGGCCTTTTCTTATAAAGACACTAATTCTACTCATTATGTCTCTACCTTATGACCCAATTATATTTCAGAGGCCCTGTTTCCACATATCATTACATTGGTAATGAAATTTCAACATTTTCACTTGGTGGAGACATAATTCAGTCCATAACACATACAGTAAATGGCATGACGACAGCCAGTACCTGGTGCTGTGGGAGTACAGAGAAAGATTTTCAGTAGTTTTGCCTATTCAGTCACAAAGGAGAAATACTTGAGCTAGTTCTTACTTCTTTAGAATAGCTGTAATTTATGAAGTGACAGCCATGTGCCAAGAGCATGGAAGTACTTTGATTATTCCGCCCCCCCCACCCACCCACCCACCCCGAAAGCCCTGGTTTCTTCTGGATACTCTATTCTCTTGCTTTCGACTTCAGAGTTTCCTGACACTCCGAAAAGCTTTTCATTTCTCAGTCATTAGTGGATTTCCCCACATTCTGTGTTTGTTCTGCTATGTGGATTTTGCTTATTTTGGAGCTAGGATCCAGGGACATCTGTTTGCCAAACACAGTTTGTCCCTCCTTTCCTTATACGTGGCACTTCCTGCTTTTTTTCAGTTCTTTTTATTCTCTTTATTCTGTAGCTGTCAATTCAAATGTTGCTGTGATGGGGTTTGTGGCAGTGAGCGAAGATAAGTCGGTTTCCTGGTTTTGCATTGCTGGTGATGGTGGTTTTTATGTTTCTGGAAATCACTTGAGTACTTTTTTACTTTGTGTGACAGCTGGTTTTAATGTATATGTAACTGAAATATGGAGCACTAACTGATAAGTACCCTTTAAATAAGGGATTAAAAATATTCAACATTTTTTCAAAAGGAATTTTTAAAAATATGAAAGAAACTAATAAATTGGAATCTGATAGAATTGATTATCAGGTACCTCAGCCTTGTGCTTTTTTTTTTTTTGGGGGGGGGCAAACCCAGATGTTTAGAATACCTTTCTCTTTCAGTCCAGCAGTTCAGAGTTTGTTTTAGCACTCTTGTATTTCATTTCAACCTTTTTCAAAGCACTGTTCATATGCCAAGGTTACAGAGGTAGTTGTAACACAGATTCTTCACTATAGAAGCCCACAATGAGGAGTGGAATATTGACATACATAAATATCAAAGACAGGCTATGAGCAGTTCTGTAATGTCATCAGGGCTCTAGGAACGAGCATTCCAGTAGAGCAGCTACCTTCTAATAGGTGCCTGGTAAATATTTGACAAATGAATGAATGGGTACTTCCTTGGAAGCTGAGAAGGCTTTGGGGAAGAAATTAGATTTGGTCATGGCTTAAATATGATTAGAATCCTGATAATTCTGGATTTACTATTTTCACAAAACATAAGTCAGTACTTATTGAACCATAAAAGCGTATTCTTTTTCTTGCAGCAAAATGTAAGTAGGATTTTAAGGGTAAGTTCTTGCAGGATTTCTCTGAAGCCGTACATCCTTATCATTTAGACAGGCTTCCCCTAACGCAAGATTTTTATTCATTCATTATTAAGCATCTTCTCTGAACCTGCGTCATTGCAGTGTATAGAATTGTGGATCTGAAGCCTCAAGATAATTTTCTAGAAGGGAACAAACATACATATTGAAAGGCTATAAAAAAGACCAGTGAAAAGAGTAAGAAGGCAAATGGGAAGATCCAGAGGTGCTGAATTAACAATATACTGGATAGTACAGCTTTATGAGAAATCTTGAAGCCAATTAAGATGTTTCAGTGTCCAAGGCAAGCTCAAAGCCAGGAATACGCACAGTGAAGCAGGTAAAGAGCAGCTATTGCACTTTAACCATGATTACCCGTTTCCATAATCCAGCATAGCTTAGTGCCAGAAGAGAATGCCCTACCTCCCATCTTCCTAGAGATGAGGTAGGGGAAGTAAGATAGGGAGAGAACAGTGGAACATGCACCCAGGGTTTCGGTTTTTTGGAGAGCTTCTTATAGGACTTACTTCTGTCTTACACGATTCAGAGCTGTGACAGAATTAAACTATATAACATAATTTGAATGTCTTGTTATTACTAAACCCAAACAACACCGTGGCCAGCTTGTGATAGCACCAAAAGGTCTGTAGTACTACAGAGACCAGAGCAGCTTGGCGTAATCAGGAGAAATCACTCAACTCTCAGCTTTTCTCTCAGGAAGAGGAAGAAGAGTGAAGCATATACTCAGTTTTTTTTTACAGGGGTATCTACCTTAGAGACTGATGTTTTTTCTCACCTGTCTTATAAGAGGTCAGTCTATTTTGGATGCTGATTAGGGTGAAAGAGAACAGGAAGTATTGCTGCTATAGAACTAAAGAATATGTAGAGTTATAGACAGAAGCCAGAGTAAGAGATCATGACCTTCTGAAAAAGAAAAGGCCTCTCCCTGCACACATACCCAGGGAAATTTTACTCCCACCCCAACCCCCCCAAATTTTAAAGGCCTTCAGAATCTTCAGAAAGCTGTATTTTCCTGAAGGAAGCTAATTCATAAAGTCTGGGAGAGGTGACTGTTTTCTCAAATCAACAGATTCCCATCAAAAATTATGAGGTAACACAAAGACACAGGGAAACATGGGCCAAATAAAGGAATAAGCTATATCTCTATTAACCAGTCCTAAAGAAATAGAGAAGTATATTGATTACTTAATAAGGAATATATAGTAACTATCATAAAGATATTCTCTAATCTCAAAAAAACATTGCATGAAAAAAATGAGAGTTTCAACAAAGATTTGTTTTAAAGTACATAAAAGAGCCAAATGCATTTTGAAACTGAAGAATATAACTGCTCTGAAAAATTTACTACAGGGGTTAAATAACAGACTTGATCAAGTAGAAGAAAGAATGGCACATTCAAAGACAGATCATCTGGAATTCTGTAGTCAGAGGAACAAAAATAAAAAGGAATTGAAGAGTGATGAAAGCCTGTGAGACTTTTGGGATGCCATCAAGCAGACAAATACATATAATATGAAAAGTTCAGAAAGAGAAGTGAAACTAAGGAAGTTTACCTAAAGAAGTAATGGCCAAAAATGTCCCATATCTGGGAAAAGTAAAATGGGTATCCAATATTTAAAGAACTCAAAGGATCTCGACTAAGATAAACTTAAAGAAATACATAAGCAAAACACATTATAATAAAATAGTCAGAAGCAAAAAATAGAGAATGTTGGAAATAGGAAGGGAAAAGTGACTTGTCTTACAGAAAAGCACACACAAAGTACTGTCAACTAATTTCTCAGTAGAAACCCAGCCAGAAGAGAGTGGAGTAATACATTCATCCAAAGTGCTAATTGATTGATCTTTAGTAAGATTGCCAGGAATACAGAATGGGAGAAAGAAGGTCTTCAACAAATGATGCTGGGAAAAGTGGATAGGCACATGTGAAAAAATGAAATTGAACCCTTATATCACATGGAAAAACCAACTCAAAACAGGAGAAACAGTTAAATGCAGGACTGGAAATATTGATGTTTTGAATTTATAACTTTGATTTTGGTAGTAACACCCAAAACACAGGTGATAACAGTAAAAATAGAAAATGAAACTACATTAAATTTGAAAGTGAAGAAAACAAAGTGAGAAGACAACTACAAAAAGTAAAAAATATTTGCAAACCATATAGCTGATAGGTAGTGATGCAGTCTCAATATTTGTGTCTCCCAAAAATGTATGTGGTGAAAATCACCAATGTGATGGAATTAGGAGAAAGAGTCTTTGGGAGATTATCATTCACATATCAGATAAGTACCTTTGTAAAGAATCCCAAGCGAGCTGAATCAGAAAGTGGACCTTCTCTAGACATTGAACCATACACTGATTTTTGAATTTTGGTATTTTGCCATTGCAACTCTAACAAACCAAGATGGAAGTTAATATCCAAAACATACAAGAAACTACAACTTAATTACAAAGTATACCTAAGTAATCCAACTAAGAATAAAATTGAGTCAGATTTGGTCATTGTATACCTGTAATCTCACCACTCTAGGGTGAGGCAAGAGGGTCACAAGTTCTAGGCCAGTCTAGGCAGCTTACCAAAATCCTGCCTCAAAATAAAAAATAAAAAGGCTGGGAATATAGCTCAGTACGAAAGCCATTGGTCCAAACCCTAGTACTGCAATTAATTAACTACCATTGAATAGACATTTCTCTAAAGGTACTCACATAGGTAACCATTATATGAAAAGATAATCAAAGTCGCTAATCATGAGGGAAATGCAAATCAAAGTGCCATGAACTGTTATACATTAGGATGGCCATTATTTTAAAAAATCAGAAAATAATTATTTTGCTGATGATGTGGCCATATTGAATCCTTCTCTGCCATGTGTAGAAATGCAAAAATGCTGCTGCTGCTGTGAAAAATAATATGGAGGTTTCTCAGAAAATTAGAAATAGAACTGCTGTATCATCCAGCAATCCCACTTCTAAGAGTTGAAGTTAAGGTCTTGAACAAGATATATATATATATATATATATATATGTGTGTGTGTGTGTGTGTGTGTGTGTGTGTGTGTGTGTGTGTGTGTGTGTACTACATTGTTCTCTGTGGTATTATTTGTGGTAGCCTAGAGGTGGAAATAACTTCAATGTCCACCCACAAATTAGTGGATTTCAAAAAGAGTATATACAAACAGTGGAGTATTGCTAGACCTTAAAAAAAGAATGGAATGATAATGCTACGTGAATGAACTTTGACACTATACTAGGTGAAATAAGCTAATTACAGAGAAATACAGCATGTATTCACTTATCAAAAATATATACAATAACCAAACTCATGGAAACATAAAATAGAATAATGGCTGTCAGGTACTATGAGGCTGGGAAAACAAGTAGGGTGTTGTTCTGTATAGAACTTCAGCCATAAGGAAGAAAAGTTTCTAGATATCTCTTTTACAACAATAGTCAATAGTACTATAATACATATTTTAAATTGATTTTTTAAAAAGTTGATTTATGTTATGTGGTTTTACTATTTGAAAATATAGTGAAATTACTACTGGGTACTATAGAAATAGACTTGATAGGTTTTTATGTAATATTGGACAATATCTAAAAAGTCCAATAAACTAGTGAGAAAGTTGAAATGTAGAAAAGGGATCTCACAGCTACTGAGAATCAGAGCCATGAACTGGACCTGAGGCTCCTGAGACCTTGTCCAGGACTTGCCTTCCTATAGACTAAATTGATGTGCCCTCACTATATTAGTTTGGGTTCTTACAAAAGTCAGAATGTACAGAAATTATAACCAAAAGGATTATTCTGAAGTCTTACAAATCCAAGGATAGAGATAGTTCAAGATGGCGGCCTGCATGTAAGAGAACTGGAGGGTCTGATGGCTGCTCAGCGGTGAAGTAGAACACCCCTCCAGGACTGCAGGAGAGCGGTGAGAGTCTGCTGCAGATCTTGGTTTTTTGAAGAACTAAAGATCGGTGATAGGTAGACAAGCTCAGGTCGAGACTAGAGCGAATCTGTGATGAAGATCTGTGGCATATAATAGACAGTTGTGAAGGTGAGACCTTTCCCAGAGGAAAAAGCTGTAACAATCTTTCTTCTTCCTTCCTTTTATACAGTTCAAGTTCCCAGTTGGGCCTCCCATATCCGGGTGGGTGCTCTTCCCTCATTTGCTGGCCCACAAATCACTCACACTCTAATCCAGGCTGGTTCCTGATTGCAGAATCTAGGTGTGGTTCCTGATTGCCCCAAATTAACATAATGTCTTCAGTGCTCACACTCACTGTATTAAGTAGACAAATGAAACAAAACAGAATTTGGTGACTTTGATTTTTGTGCATGTTTAATGTGGTCACTTTGATAGAATATACTCAGGCCATTTAATTAAAAGATTCATAATTTCTTGATGTTTCATTGTATTTTAAAAGGCATTAAATATTTCATTAGCAGTCTTATTTTTAATTTATAGTGACCTGTTCTTTATGAAGTATTTAAAGAATATGCTGATGATCATGTGCATGTATTTTCTGATGCCAAAGAGGTTGTTAATTGAAAAGTGGTGTACAAATCTTAAATAATTGATATGGTACTGTTGAAATAAAGAGGCTGTCAGTGAGCTCTTCAGGAGGTGACAAGCAAGCCTTTGAAATAGGCAAGGGAAATCTAAGTGCAGTGTTACAGCAAAGGGATTATTTTTCACTTAACCATATGCAGTCATCCAGGTGCCTGTTTGGTTTTCATTATAGCATCAGACCTGGAGCTCTCCATTCACCGTACTGTTTCCTTTGTACTGAGGAAGCAGAACGTGGACTCCATAGTTAAATTACATGAGAGTAGGAATTGCTGAACACTGCAGATGACAGTACTCTTCCTGTTGCCAACTGCATCTCCTGTTTTCTTCTTTCCTCACTCCATGTGGCATTTGTGTGGCCTGTCTGGTACACTTTGCTAATTTCTTCATTAAAACTATAAACTGTGTTCATGTTCTCTAAGACCTATGCCTTCTTGGCACAGAGAAGTACAGAACTGGAGAGGAGGGCTTGATAGTGTCTGATCCAGCTCATTTCACTTGTTTTGTAAGAGGACAGTGGATGTCAGAAGAGAAGAGAGGTAGGAGATTGTGAGGTGAGTGCTTGCCAAAATTCACAGCTTACTGCTCAGGTTGCAAAGTCAGAGCCCTAAACCCCAACTGAGCACTCTTTTAATTAAAATATTTGCTACATTACTCATTTAAATTTGGTGAAAAGAGTTAAGGCATTTATGACTAGTATGGAGCTTTATTTTAAAGCTATATTCAAAATCCAGCTATTAAAAGAATGTGGATCAAGCTACAACTCCAGGGACCCTTGTGATGATTTGGATTTGGATGGGGTCTAAACCCTGGACAGAAAGGAACATTTTAGAGTGAGTTTGCTGATTTTGTGACTATACTTCTAGAAATGCTAAAAGTTCTTTAGGCTCAGGGAAAATGATTTTCAGTCAAAATTTCTATCCTCAGGGAAGAATGAAAAAACGTAGAAATGGAAAATTTTTCTCCGCATTTCTTTAAAATATTGTTATGTGATTTAAAACAAAAATTTTGAACACTATCTTCTAGGGTTATAATGGACTTAAGTTAAATTATATAGGCAATATGTATATATTGTATAAAGGGTCCGAAGGCCAGAATATGAACCTGTATGGCTGCAAGTTTTCTACACTTTACGCAGAATATAATATATTACCAATTTAAGATAGATTGAAAAGTTGATTGTATATTGTACTCTTGCAGAGTAACCACTACCAAAATAGGTTAGAAATCAATTGAAAAACCAAAATAAAATTCTGAAATACACTCACATGTTCCCAAAGGAAGGAGGAAGCAAGAACTGCAGAATAAAATGGGAAACAAACATGGAAAAAAAAGTAGACCTGAAGACTACATTAAATACAATGTGCAAAATCCTCATTTGAAGGCAAAAATTGTTGAAGTGTATAAAAAGAAAGATCCAACCATTATGCCGTCTACAAGAAATGCATTTTTTCTAAATTTCTTTTGAGACAAGGTCTCACTCTGTAGTCCAGGTTGATCCTGAACTCACTAAGTAGTCCAGGCTGCCCTTGAACTCACTAAGTATTCCAGGCTGCCCTTGAACTCACAGCAGTCCTCCTGCCTCAGCCTCCTGATACAAAAGTTATATAAGTTGAAAGCGAATGGATAAAAAGTCATACATAGGAAGCATAAGAAGCCGGTGGTAGCTATATTAATATCAAATTAGAATTTATTGTTGTTGCAGATTTAAAGAGAGATATAGCATAGCATAGAGACGTATTGATGATCTCAGAAGATATGAGCCATAAATGTGTATGCATGTAATGATAGAGCTGCAGAGTACATGACGCAAAAATTGAAAGAATTGAAGGGAGAAATAATTTCATTCTGACAGACAAATAGTGTAACAACCATCCCTCAGCAACTAATAAAGCTCTGGAGAAAATCAGGAAAGACATGGAGGATATGAATAGTAACGTTACCTATCACCTTGATCTAATTGATATTTATGGGTCACTATACCAAATGTAGAATACATTTTCTTTTTTATGCGTATAGTATACTTGGATAGACTACGAGCTGGGCCATGAAATAGCTGTAAGAAATTTAAAGAGCTTGAAATTAGCAAGTACAGTAGAGTAAAATTAGGACTCAGCTTATCTGTGAAATCACAAGATAAATTAGAAAATATTTTAAAGTATAATAATGAAACTGCGACATACATTTAAAAAGAGTGCTTAAAGGGCAGTTGGTAACTTTAAACAGAATTGTGTACAGTGAATTTGCTCTGTTTAATGTAGCTAAGGTAAGAAATCAATAACAAGATAAATTTAAAACATTTTTAATCTTAAAATTGAACAATAATGAAAAAGCATTAAGTTGTATATCTTAAGTATATGCAAATTTTTATCAGTTACACCTCAATAAAACAGGGATAAAAAAGAATCACAATAATACTACATATTAAAAATACTTGACATGCGGATAAAGTACCACCTTAGATGTTTGTATTTAAAAGAATAAAATGTATCTATCCTTCTTCAATATTGTTTTGCCATTTAAACCTGAGAAATATTTATATCAAACATTTCCTAAGAAGAATGAGTATTTCATGAGTAAAAGGATATTTACACACATTCCTACAAAGTTGCTGTTAATTGCAGAATGAAAGAATTATTTTCTACTGGGGAAAAACCTGGCATTCACCACCTCACTAAGTGATCGGTATAGATAGCAGGAATGCCCAGTCAGAGTTGCAGCCCCTCTTGGGCTGCAGCTTGAGACCAACACAGCCCCCATTCTATAATATTTCTGCCAAAGATGCCTGACCTGAGTGTGATCACTAACCTATCATCTCCAAAACTCTGTAAGTTGTGAAGTTTAAGGAGTCACAGAGTAGCTGTCCAAGATAGGGAAGAGTAGAGGCATGGCGAGGAGATGCAGCATGATTCTGAACTGGATCCTTTAAATGAGACAATTAGTGCCTTTTGTATGGGGTTTGAGGTTTAGAGAGTGGCAAAAAATATCAATGTTAATTTTTTGATTTTGATGGTTATATTGTAATGTAGAAACATATCTGTTGGAAATACACAAAAATATTCAGTAGTAATGGGGCATCATGCAAGCAGTGTGTTCTTACAGGGTTAAGGTACAAAGTTCTGTGAATTGTACTTAGGACTTTACTAAGATTTGAGGTTATATACACCCAGAAACACCCAGAGATATTTTAAAGAAGTACAGGAATACAGGTTCCAGAAACCTAGAAGGGGTTGATAAAAGTGTTGTAGTTTCCATCAGCTACCTACATTGAACCAAAAGACTAAAAATGCTCATTTTCAGGATAATGTATATTTTGTGCCAATTTCAACAAGAATTGTTGTAATTTAATATAAATATTTAGAAAACTGGGAAATCCCAGGATCTAGATAGACTATCTAGCAACTCACAGACTTGATGGTAGAATATTCATGGTCTAGCTTTCAGAGAGAAGACTGTTGCAACTGAAAGGCACAAAGTCCATCAGCAGTAATGCAAAGGGATTGTTCAGTTTCTTTCTGCCTGGCTCGTCTAAGGATACAACTTGGTTAGCTGGTTTTACGGAGGAGGAAAACCTAGAAACAAAAGTCGGAGGTGAAGAAGTGGAGCAAGGCCAGAGGTCATATGCATGCCCATGGAAACATACTCAGAAAAAAGAAAGGTTAGACTAGAAGGAAGACCCGAGTGGGACCCAGGAGAAGAATGAAACAAAAGACAGAGTAGCTCACTGGGAAGACCCTGAGTTCAAAGCCCACATCCTAGTATAAATGAATGGAAGAATGAACCAGTAAATGAATGAATATGGTCTCTGCCTTCCCTCTTGGTGCTTGTGTCCCATGTTGTGTATACACATAGCAGGACATAAAGCATCAAAGTCTTCTGATTTTTCCAATAAATGAAAGAAAATAGTAACACCAGACATTAAAATAGGACACAGTTAAGTTCCTGTTTCTGTGCCTGCCTCTCCTCTTGGGCTTTTATGGGATGTGGGAAGTGGACTAAAAGCATCTTTATGGCTGGCCTCTGCTCCAGCCCAGTTCATTCTCACCTGTGGAAAGCAGCCTGTTGAGAGCGGAAAAAGCAGCAATATTAGTTCTCGTTAACACCTCTGACTGTGGCACGTGAAATCTTAACATCGACCTTGCTTCATTATGTGCATGTGTTCCTTGAAAGATAACTTGCTTTCTCTTGAATTTTGACAGTATGGCTTTAACAAATTCCTGTGTTTTAAAAAGTATGCTTTAGGTTTGGCAATTTTTTATAAACTTACTCTACCTCCAGCAATTTCACCCTTAGCTGTTTAGCCAAGAAAAAATGAAAACATAGCTCCACAAGAAGATTTGTAAAAGAATGATTTTGCAGGTTTATTCATAAATAACTAAAAATCCCTAAACAAACACATGTCCGTCAACAGATGAATTGATAAAATGGGGTATATCTGCACAGCGGGATTGCATTTAGCAGTAAAAAGCAATGTATTACTGGTATACTCAAAAACATAGATGAATTATTCTGAGTTAATGGAAACATAGAGAGTTGAGAAAGGCCACATTAAAAATATCTACTGATTATATGATTCCAGTTAAATTTTGAAAAATGCAGTCATTTGTAGTGACATGGGGCAGATTAGTGTTTGTCTAAATCACAGAGGTGAAAGGAAACATTTCAAAGGGGCACAAGGGAACTTGTGGGAGTGATAAAAATTGTTCTGCACCCAGATTATTATAACTCTTACCATCATACCAAGATGCATACATTTATGAAAATTCATCCAAGTGTGTACTTTGAAAGAATACATTTTAAATAAAGTTTATTTTTAAAACACGCTTTCTCAAGTTTGGCAAAATGTTATCAGTTGGTAAATCTAGGCCAGAGTTATATTTTATTGTAAACTTCATTCCCTCGTTTTTGAAAGGGGAAAAAAATAGTCTTTCCGAAAAGAAATACTATAAAGACAATAAATTACTGAGAGGAGAGAGAGGCCAGAAAGCTCACTACACCATCTTCATAGGCTTTTGTATCCATTCATTCAGGTGACACTGTTATCTTCGTAATTCTGTCTTCATGTGAATGGCACAAAAGAAGGAATACTGATTTTCCTTCCTCATATTTTAAGCAAACATAATTTACTGAATATTTTTCATGGTTCTGGGGATTGAACTCAGGAACTTGTGCATGTGAGGCAACTGAGGTACATCCCAAGCCCCTTCCTCAATTTTGAGTGCCTCCTTCAGACAAGAATGTGATGCACTAGGCATCACAAAGCACCTAGAGACATCCCACGTGGATAATGCCCTCAAGAAGTCAAAAGTCTTCAGGGCTTACCACACTAGGACCCACAGACCGAATCACCGCGTGCTTGTAAATAACGTGCTTGTGTCGGATGCAGTGTTTGTGTCTGGCTGCCTTTTGCTTACAGCAGTAGGGTTGAGTATGTCATACAAACCACAAAATACTTGCTGTTTGGTCCTGGATAGAGAAAGTTTGCCAAATTTTAGATAAAATAGATAAGTCATTGATGTTAAGGAGTGTCAGTAAGTGAAGTTTAAAAAAAAAGGTAGCTGGTTTGTAGTCATAATTGCCACCACTAATAGTCACAAGTAAGTATCTTAAAGAGCTGTCTGCATGTAGTCTTTTCGCTTCTACATTGTACATGCAGTGTCTGCTCACTCTCATTTGGCTTTTTCTCCCACTGTCACACACAGAATGTTTTCAGCAAGATAACCAGTAGCTTCCAAGTTCAAAGTCTACGCTTTGCTTTTGGAAAAATCCCCCTCTGGACTTTCCTCCCAATGTGCCATTTTGCAGGAATTGATGTTTCTTGTGATTTCTTTTTTAACCCCCACCAAGCTATATAATTCCCATGGGCAGTATTATGGTTTTGGTTTCAGCTGTTATCTTTACACTGATGATCTTAAGTCAACATCTCTATACCTAGTAGCTGCCTAGAACTGAACATATCCTCCCTTACCCCAGTCAGCTTCTCCTTAGTTTTCTCTCCTGGTAACCAATATTACCATCAAAGCCATAAAGTGGGCCATATTTTTAAACCATCCCTCACCTCCTCAGTCTTTTCTCTTGGGGGCTCACCACCCCTAGTGTATACTTAAAATTTTTTCCATTTCCTACAATCTTTCATTTAATAAAATTCAATGCCTCCTTCTTTTGCTTTTAGTTTTAACCCCTTAACAGCCTAAACATTGTGACAAGTCGTCTTTCTAAACCAAAAAGTAGTATCACTGCCTTGCTTAAACCCTTCTTTGGCTTACCCTTCACCTTTAGCATTAAGAGCAGAACCCGTACTGAACCGTACCAGGCCAGAGATGATTTGACAGTCTCGTTTTCAATGCCCTGGTCATCTCCACCAACTACATATTCTCATGCCTTCTTTCAAGGTGTTTCCTTCGCTTTCCTCTTCGCTGTCCCACCCCACCACTCTGAGTTTTCTGTTCCTGTAATCCTCACCTTGGGTTAATTTTTCCAGGCGCTGTTCCTTGTACCAGTCCTAATAGAGCCATGAGTTTATCACCTAGAATTTGAATTACAGTTTATTTATCTGGGAATTCTAGAGGGCAAGGTTGTACCTTTCACTTTCACCCAATACGTTTATCACACAGCCTAGAACATACTATTTAAAAATTTTTCTTGGCAGCCACGTGCAGTAGCACATGCTTGAAATCCAGGCTACCTGGGAGGTTGAGACAGGAGCATTGTAAGTTCAAGGCCAGCACAGACAACTTAGTTTGAGAGACTGTCTCAAGATAAGGACTGGGGGATGTAGCTCAGTGGTCAAGTGCTTGCCAGGAGTGCACAAGGCTTTGGCTTCAACCTACAATACCACCAAAAATGTCTGGTGAAAGAAATCATTGTTAGTGAATGTGTTTTGTGGCTCAGAGAATTATACATTTATTTGAAATATAGGTGAAGTTGTATAACATTTCCTTTTTCATGTGAATTCATCTACTTTATGATCTCTATATAACTGTTTCTTTAAAGGAGTTCCTTCAAAATGTCAATCTCCATATCCGTAGTTGGTCTCTCCTTAAGAGTTTCTACTTCAGTTTACCTAAAGAAATTTGAGCCAGAAAGCAGCATGGAGAGCTCTCAAAAGACTAGAAATAAATATCCCCTTCAATCCAGTGACACCCCTTCTGGGAATAGATCCAAAAGAGGCCAAAACAACACGTAGCAGAGATATATGTATACCCATGTTTATAGCAGCACAACTAACTATAGCTAAAATATGCAAGTCACCAAAATACCCATCAACAGACCAGTGGCTGCACAAACTGTGGTATTTATACACAATGGAATACTGTGCATCAATAAAGTCCAACAGCATGGAGGCTTTTGCAGGCAAATGGAAGAAACTAGAGAACATCGTGCTTAGTGAAGTAAGTCAGAAGCAGAAGGTGAAACATCGAATGGTCTCACTGATATGAGAGACCCAGATCACAACTCCTTTGGAACTTAAGGCGAAAGACAAAGTGAA